>CM051033.1:30619418-31156918 GCA_027627225.1 Congeria kusceri
TCGGGTTTTTGCTGCCGATACCAGTCTAAGTATGACTTGTAAAACACCATTTTATGCAGTCTTAAAGAGTCAATTTATATATGATTCAAAACGTGCTTTGACTAATTCAACCCATAAATAAATCCAGAAAAAAACTAAAGCACAACTAATAACCAGGAAACTAATCAAACCAGATCACCCACCTCTTTAATATATACGCGATGTCTCAAAAATATATATTGTTACAAGGTTATTGTCCAGGTCATATCTCACAAGGCCCATTGGTCCTACCAAATACATTGAACTGTTTATACATATAATGTCTGCTTCCATAACAGATAGACTAAGATAACACGACACATATTTGATGAATTTTTCAAATGACTCTTCCGTTTTCTTTTAATTATCGCTATATTAAAGACGTTCGCAACAATTTCCTTCAATTTCTTTCCAACGACAGATGTTCTTGAAAATTGGCACAAACATGCATCAATGTATCCTAAAAATAAAACATACACAAAAATAATATAATGCATTTATATTCAAACAAAGATCGAGATTTTAAAAGGCAATTTATTATGTTTCGTTTGGCAATATACAAGTGCAGTTTAATGATCAAACGCGCTTTATCTACAATTATCCTTTAACAAATGACTTTTAATGAACACTTAACGAGGTTAATTATGCATTCAATATGCCTGTGAAAACATCAATAATTTATCAATATACGAACATCTTTTGTTCCAAACAACATATTTTGTTAAAAGATCCCAGATGTATGCGTAATTGTTTACTGAAACTAAAACAGTCTTAAAAAATAGGGATCACCGGCCTTGTTCTGGAAATATTGAGTTTTGAATACGGTACCCGTCACAGCCCCTTTTTCAGTTTGGATTGTTATCAATGTTTTAAGTATAAAGGATAGTTTTTTGTTTTTTTTAAACAAGGTTATGGTTCTTTCAACTGATATATGTGTACATGCTTTGTCTGGCAATATACAACTGTATGTTGTCAATAAAAACGCTTTACCTACATTTACTGCTAAAATAATGAATTTGACTGGACCTTTAAGTGTCTCGAATGGGAACTAATAATGCTTTCTGAAACTTCTTTTTATCGAAGGCATATTTTGTTCCAAACGACAGATTTTCTAAAATTTTCGCACATACATGCATGCATGTATAAATAAACCAAAACATTAATAAAAAGAATGGCTCACCGAATTTGTTTGGGAAATAATGCATTTCATATATGATACCTTTGTAGCCTTTTTTTCTGTTTCGTTTTAACATACATTCACAACGTATCAATAGAATGGACATATTTAACGGATCATTTCTGAACTAATTTGTTTGGAAATACATTGCATCAGTGTGTTTTTTATTAGTATATATGCTTTAGAAACTTTTACTATTAAAAACATTTATTTTGCAAGCACATTCGAGATGAAATTAGTATATTGTAACATATATTCAATAAAGAAAAAATGAAGCAAAAGGAGAAATTAACCCAAGTATTTTCTTTTTGTTGCGAACGTCTTTAAACGGTTGACTTAAATGATATCCAACCTACCAACAGGTGTATAACTCTGTGTGTTATTTCTTTCTTCGTTCACATTCGGATCCGATTAAAGGAAACCAACGTTAATACTACAGCATAACAACATGTTGATCGATATAAATTGTATAATGACAAATTATACGAATTATTTAACTGTAGCGGTACTTTATTTTGCATCTTTATCTGCCTTGTAAAATAGGTACTCATGTGATCTTACAGGTCTAATCAGAGAGAAGGTCGAAGCGATGTCCATCCGTTCAGGTAAGGCATACCACCTTGTTCAGGTGCATATCGTACTGCCTGAAAAATAACAATTTTACTAAAGGACAGTATTAAGATTTTTTTCCGGAAGCGCAATAAAATGTTCAAGGGTCGTGGCATGTTTAGGGTAGGTCGGGTAACCTGAAACAAACCTATTGTTTACGCCTTACAACACTGTAACATATGTCATGGCATAGAGAAAGCATTGTATAAATGTGTGTGCGACCCGAAAGGGGTGAGCATATAGTCGCCGCCGCTTTGTCCGTCCGTCCGAACTCTAATTTCACTGCAATTGAGTTTGTCCGGAATTTTAACTTCTTAAGTTGATTTTAGGACTTTACACGAATGTTAGCTTCAACATGACAACGTGTTTCCGTGTATGCATGAATCAAGTTTCTAGGTTTAAGATCAATGTCACATTTAGAGCTCAAAGCGGCATCAAGGAGCATTTTAAAGATCAGTTCTGCCGATATTCTTGTTATTTCTGGTTACGTTCTTATAATTCCGCTTTTAAAAACAAACTGGCAGGTTACACAACTTATAAAGAATTAAGTGGGTTATCAAAACTGATAATTCGAAGGACTTATAAACAAAAGATTGCTCCGGCGGATTTTTCCACGGTGTCACAGCATAATACGTGATCGTTCATAAAACATACTGCATCATATACGTCTAAATGTTGTAATATGCCTGACGTTTAAATTTAAATGATGATAATGCATGCATTGGTATCTGGTCAGACATTACGTAATTCCGAAGACAATATTTCATCACAGTATAAACCACAGTTAATATGATTTTTGGCGTTTACTTGGATAGGGTTCACAGCAGTTATAAACCACCATGAATGTTATAAGGCACCGTATATTATTCAGCATTGAAACATTACAATGAACCTTTGTGTATAAATCTATAATTCATATTACAGTGAGATATGTTTTAGATGTTTGTTTAAAGCGATATAATGTGTTGAATTACTGTAAAATAAATGTTTGAATTTGCTAACAATGCGCGGCAGTATATAACCCATTTATGCAGGATTAATAACACGAATATAAAATCATTCCAGATTACGGCGACACAGAGAGTGGGTGTTGCTTTCGGTGTAAAGTCTTATTTTACTTAATGAATGATCGTATACAACAAAAGAGTGGCGCAAAAATAAAAGTTTTCTCCGACCATGCATATATGACGTGCCCGCATATCAAGGACTACAGCGAATGAGCTGAATCCTATCCATACAAAAGCAGAGTGTAACACTATGCATGCATGTTGTGCCTGGGAAGGTATTTTTTACAGCATATGGAATAGATGATACCCGCCTTCTTAATGTACTAACAATTAAAATTGTTATGTCTATGTACACAAATATGTGCAACGTTCAGTTATTTTTCTATGCAAATCCCATGCATAGTATGTGCATACATGCATGCACGTGTATATATTATCATGTGTATTGTTTTGTTTTACAGTGCTGAATAAAAAGAGGTGATCAACAAAAACATGTGATTACGTTATTTCAGCACGTTATAATGACTAATGCCATTTGCAAAATTGCTCTGAATGAAAAACTGCTTGACTGAAACCAATTGGTGTATTTGGAAAACGAAAGCAATATTCCGTGGGTGTTAAGCTATCAAATTCCTTCAAATTGGTTTTATTCGGAAAAAAACATAGCAGTCATCGGTACATTTCGACCTCCGATGTCAACGTAAACATTGCTGCAAACACTTTTAAAGTGTGTATGTACGATCGTTCATATCAATTATTTTCAAAATATGCGGATGAAAGTGACAATAAAACTTGAAAGCAAGCATGAAAACATAAACATGACGAATGAACGACTTCAACATGGAATAAATCAACCAGTGCTTGTGTCGACTTTTGCATGTTGTTTAACCTAAACCAACTGCCAAATCAACGTATATACATTTATTTTAGTTTCCGCCTGTTCATAAGAAACTTTTTAATGATTAAAGACTAGCTTGTTGTGCGTTTAAAGCAATGTTTGTTTTTAACTTTTGTTCTTTTTTTAGTTTTACTATATTTTAAATAACTTTATTTTGTTAATTATATTCATGCCACGTACTGCATCTGATTTAAAATCGTACATACACATTTTAAAATTCTATAAGCCATTATGATTCATTAAACTCCGGTGAGCGACCCAGGGCCTGTTTTATTGTTTCTCTTCTGTTTAGTTTTGAGTGTTTAATTGCAAAATTTAAAATAGCTTAGTGCTTTCAAATCGGTTTTATTGTCTGAGTACCAGTCACGAACTTAACTGATTAATTGGTGTGGCTTCGACATAAAGAAATTACTTTCAGCTCGATAAACTTGAAGTATCTATTGCAGATGAAGAACCACAGGAAATAAAAAGTTACGTGTCTTCACGCACCTCGCCCAATCGGCTCGTTCTGCATCGTATGTACAACTCGTGATTTGACTTGTTACCTTTCGTTTAATAACCGATCGGTTCTATTATTATATTATAGTTCAATTTACAGGATTATGGTGCTTGATATTGTAGTCTGTATAATTGTATAATTGAACAATATATTGTCAACTTCTGGACGAAGAATGCAAATTCTTGTCATTTTAAACTGAAAGCCGATAAAACGTGATTGAGAATTACTCTTTATACCAAACCTATGTAGCAAAAATGTTTCGAACACGTCATTGATCTTCTTTTTCATGTTGCGCTTTGAATTTATTGTCGTTATGTTTATGGATATGTTCGGTTATATAGCCACTGTTTAATCAAAAATATTAAATATACTTGAAATATCAATGCAATTCCGACATGATATGCACCGCTGTATATACGTTAAGTCGCCATCACCACATGGGCATTGTGTTTACATTGTGTAAGGTTACTTTTATTGAGGCAAACAGCAGATTGTGGAGATAGTTGCGTACATATACTTCAAAAATCCTTACTGTGGCGCGCTTCGATTGGAAAAATAAATTTTTGTTGATGTATTTGAATGGTTTAAATGATGTCTTTTAGAACGCAAACATAAACTTCCTAAAGCTAACCCTCTTTTACTTGGTCATCATTTAAAGCTATGGTCCAACATGCATCACTGTTGGAGCTTTTTGTCCGGTATAAATGTCATTGTTAACATTTCAGACGTCGTGGTATTTACTTAAGATACCAATCTAAGCATTATTTTTGATACGTCAGTTTCTGCAGTCTTAAAACAATACATTCACCTATGATCCAAAACATGCTTTAACGATTTAAATTCAGAAACAAATATAAATATAAATATATAAATAATGTCATTTAAAATGATTAAGATAAACACTTAATAATGCCTTAAGAATTATTTTATTTATTTTGTATTACACATGTTTATGTAATTTGTATTACACATGTTTATTTAAAAATGACCTGTTATATCATTGTAATTTTAATGTGTATATTTGATCATTTTTAAGGTAACATTGCGTAGATTGAGGTCAATTTTCGATTTGAATCTGTGAGATGTTAAATTGTGTGCATTTCAAAAACTATAAACATATTGGTGTTAACAGGTTAAAAGTAAAATCTGCAATAGTGTGTTTAATTCATTTTACCTAGAACATACAATGTAAGCAATTAATTTAAACCATCCGAATAATGTCACTTGCACTTGACACCATTTGCCAGGCAACCGTTGCAGCTGAAAGAATTGTTAAAATTACAAATCTCGTAAAAAAAAGTACAATATAATGAAATCATTTCAACTGATATTTCACATATATATTGCCCACATACAAACTTATATATTTAAAAAAATGTCCCACGTTCAGCAGACTGATGAAATTAAAATATAAAAAAACAACAACAGCGATTTCGTTAAGCTAACCAGAGAACAAAGTGGTCCATGAGCTATTGCTATAGGTTGTCTGTCCGCGTCGTCCGTTGTCCGTCGGCCGTAATTCATCAACAAAGAGTTATTGCTCCTTTATCATGAGAGACTGCGTAATTGACTTTGTGCTGAGGTCTCAGTCGAAGTCAAATATGGGCCAATTTGGACTAGACGCACCAGAGTTATTACCTCTTGTTTCTGAAACAAGTAATTTATCAATAATTATTATGTTGTGGTCGCGATAACGACTTCACTTTTCATTCAATCTTGACAAAACTTGCACAGTTTGTGTATGACAATAACATATTTGCTGTGTTCGATAAACGGGCCAGATAGGACCAAAAACACCAGGGTTATAACCCCTTTTTTGTATGACAAAAACTGCAAGAATGTAAATCTATATTGTACCTCGATTGTTAGGTCGACATCAAAAGTAGTCTGCACAATGTCTGTAGATTGCCAGGAAAATAACAGGAGTAGTCGTGCTGACATGGGTCAGATTTGTATGCGATGACATATTGATTTAGAACTTATCTCTGTCGGGTGAGCGCTTTGGGCCATGATGGCCATCTTGTTGACAATAGCGTCAATTTGTACTATTAATTTTTTATTAATGTTTGTATCGATGAAGAATATATTGAAAAGGAAGCATTATAATAGAAATATTATGTAAACAATTCCATCAAAACATTGCATTAAATTTAGGATTGCGAATATTGAAATGCTGCATAATTTACTGTTTATTATTCAGCGGAAAGTTCTACGTGCGCCAGTGTGAAGGTCAAGTTGAAATACCGCTTTACATGTGTGACGATGAATATTTAATCATAACATGTGTACTGTTATGAATATACTTTAACAGGAACGATGTTCTTGTAGATATTCATGTATACAATAAACATCCGTTAGGTTACTTTAAACATATAAATACAAGCTCGAACCAGTACAGTGTTTCTTTTGTAAAAGGGTTGCGATTACGTGTTTACAATGTACCGTTTCGATTATTATATAACTGTTCAGTCGGTAGGATTGTCGGGCTTGAAATTGTAGCATATATAATTTAATAATTGGACAAATGCATGGTATTGTAATCGTATTGTAGAGACAATGCAATCCTGTTTCATAACCACTGTTTATTCTAATTATTAAACCCTCTTTTTGTTTTGGTTGTCATTAAAAGCTACACTCCATAATGCATCATTGATGGAGCTATTTTTTCTTGTATATAAAAATGTCATCAATATAGACGTCGGGTTTTTGCTGACGATACCAGTCTAAGTATGACTTGTAAAACACCATTTTATGCAGTCTTAAAGAGTCAATTTATATATGATTCAAAACGTGCTTTGACTAATTCAACCCATAAATAAATCCAGAAAAAAACTAAAGCACAACTAATAACCAGGAAACTAATCAAACCAGATCACCCACCTCTTTAATATATACGCGATGTCTCAAAAATATATATTGTTACAAGATACAGGTCATATCTCACAAGGCCCATTGGTCCTACCAAATACATATGGAACTGTTTATACATACAATGTCTGCTTCCATATCAGCTAGGCTAAGATAACACGACACATATTTGATGAATTTGTCAAATGACTCTTCCGTTTTCTTTTAATTATCGCTTTATTAAAGACGTTCGTAACAATTTCCTTCAATTTCTTTCCAACGACAGATTTTCTTGAAAATTGGCATAAACATGCATCAATGTATCCTAAAAATAAAACATAAAAAAAATAATATAATGCATTTATATTCAAACAAAGATGGAGATTTTTAAATGCATATTTTTTATGTTTCGTTTGGCAATATACAAATTCAGTTTAATGATCAAACGCGCTTTATCTACAATTATCCTTTAACAAATGACTTTTAATGAACACTTAACGAGGTTATTTATGCAATAAATATGCCTGTGAAAACATCAATAATTTTTCAAATATACGAACATCTTTTGTTCCAAACAACATATTTTGTTAAAGATCCCATATATATGCGTCATTGTTTACTGAAACTAAAACAGTCTTAAAAAATACCGGCCTTGTTCCGGAAATATTGAGTTTTGAATACAGTACCCGTCACAGACCCGTTTTCAGTTTGGATTTTTATCAATGTTTTAAGTATAAAGGATAGTTTTTTTTTTTTTCAAACAATGTTATGGTTCTTTCAACTGATATATTTGTACATTCTTTGTCTGGCAATATACAACTGTATGTTGTTAATAAAAACAGTTTACCTACATTTACTGCTAAACTAATGAATTTGACTGGACCTTTAAGTGTGTCGAATGGGAACTAATAATGCTTTCTGAAACTTCTTTTTATCGAAGGCATATTTTGTTCCAAACGACAGATTTTCTTAAATTTTCGCACATACATGCATACATGTATAATTAAACCAAAACATTAATGGCTCACCGAATTTGTTTGGGAAATAATGCATTTCATATGTGATACCTTTGTAGCCTTTTTTCTGTTTCGTTTTAACATACATATACAACGTATCAATAGAATGGACATAGTTAACGGATCATTTCTGAACTAATTTGTTTGAAAATACATTGCATAAGTGTGTTTTTTATTATTATATATCCTTTATAAACTTTTACTAAAAACATTTATTTTGCAAGCACATTAGAGATGAAATTAGTATATTGTAACATATATTCAATAAAGAAAAAATGAAGCAAAAGGAGAAATTAACCCAATTATTTTCTTTTTGTTGCGAACGTCTTTAAACAGTTCACTTAAATGATATCCAACCTACCAACAGGTGTACAACTCTGTGTGTTATTTCTTTCTTCGTTCACCTTCGGATCCGATTAAAGGAAACCAACGTTAATACTACAGCATAACAACATGTTGATCGATATAAATTGTATAAAGACAAATTATACGAATTATTTAACTGTAGCGGTACTTTATTTTGCATCTTTATCTGCCTTGTAAACTTGGTACACATGTGATCTTACAGGTCGAATCAGAAAGAAGGTCGGAGCGAAGTCCACCCGTTCAGGTAAGGCATACCACCTTGTTCAG
This sequence comes from Congeria kusceri, assembly GCA_027627225.1. Lineage (NCBI taxonomy): Eukaryota > Metazoa > Mollusca > Bivalvia > Myida > Dreissenidae > Congeria > Congeria kusceri. The sequence continues at coordinate 30,628,123 of CM051033.1, forward strand.
GTGCATATCGTACTGCCTGAAAAATAACAATTTTACTAAAGGACAGTATTAAGATTTTTTTTCCGGATTAGTAAAACTGGTATTTTATGCCATTCATTTTTGATACAGGCAGACACATTATGAGGATGTTTATATTTTAGACATAATCATAATGAAAATTGTAGTGCTAATTTCGTTTGTTTCATTTGAATTAATGATTGTATGTGTTTGGACGTATTTAACTACATGTAGGGCCGCGAATAAATAAGTGAAGCCAAAATATTATTTATTAGCTATATAAAAGTCGCCATCATTTGTCTGCACAAATACTCGTTGTTTTCAAAGTGTTTGACTATTTAAGTCCAGCGCGTGTACATATATTTACATTAATACACATTCCTCCGCTCCTAAGATCTTATCAAAATGTATCAATGTACTAAAGTATTAACATATACATATTTAAGGTATTTTTTTCAACTTCACAAACATAATATTTTCATGCAAAGCCTAAACAATACAAATCAGTAATGGATCTTATTGGGCGAGCGTTAGATATTGAACAACAACAGCAACAACGACACGTTGTTGTGCAAATTTTAAAGCAAAATCAACGTGTCTCATCCAAACATTGCAATAAATTAAGAGTTGTAAATATTGCAATGTTGCGTAAATTTACAGATTATATTTAAACGGAACGTTCCCCATACACCAATGATTCAGGTATGTTGACTTTAACTGTTGCGTTCACAGTAAGATAATACTTCATTTGATGTATGGTCCTTTCAAACATATGTTCACGGTTGGCGCGAAAACAGTACTTTTCTCTAACCACATATGACGTACGTATATATCAATGACGTACGTATATATCAAGGAAGACAGCAAATCAAAACAAAGTTCATTTAACTAAATCCTTTAATTCATTTGATTATGCGGAAAACTCTGGTTGCCCTGGCAACCAAAAATATAAAAACTGTAAAACTTTTCAAAATGTATTGCAATAAACTACTGGCTGTGTTTCGAAATAGTTTTCACAGACATGTTTCTTATATAGCCTTCTTGCAAATTCCTTCCAATCATTATGATGCGTTACATGGCAGCCATGGGGCGGGGCAGATTTCCTTATATGCCTATATAGAAATATTTTAAAATCTTCTTATAAGAAACCGCTGACTGGATTTTGAAATAATTTTGCATAAATGTACCTTGGGGGTGACCCTCTACCAAATTCATACAAACTATATTGATGTGCAAAAAAACATGGTAGCCTATGGGCGGGGCAGTTACCCTTATATGGCTATATAGAAACTTTGAAAATATTCATGTCAGTAAGAACTGGCGGAATTTCAAAATGTTGCAATAATGTTCCTTGGGTGCGTTCCATTCCGTAACTTACAAATACATGCAGGGTATTTAATTTATTTTAGATTATTATTACACAAAAGTAGACGACGTGTCGTGCAAAAGTTCCATGCTTATTTATCAAAGATCACGGTCACATTTTAATGTCAAATGTCAAATATTATTATATTGTTTCCGTCTGTACTATATGGTTTGCATTGCAAGTCTTTTTTCCTCTAATGTGGGTAGTTTTGTTATTTTTATCTGACTACGTATATATGGCGTTCACACATGTAAAGGACCTTGGGGTGACCCTGTTCCAATTCATACAAATTATTTTGATGTGTAAAAAAACATGGTTGCCTGGGGCGGGGCAGATACCCTTATACGGCTTTATATAAAACTTTGAAAATATTATTGTTACGAAGTACTGAGGGAATTTCAAAATGTTGCAACAATGTTCCTTGGGTGCTTTCTACTTCGTAACTTACAAGTACATGCTGGATATTTCATTTTACTTCAGATTATTATTCCACAACAGTAGACGATATGTCGTGTACAAGTCTCATGGGTATTAATCAAAGGTCAATGTCACAATTTGAGGTCAAATGTCAACTTTTATTATACTTTTTCCGTCTGTACAATCCGGTTTGCATTGCAAGTCTTTTTTTTCCTCTAATGTGGGTAGTTTTGTTATTTTTCTCTGACCACGTATATATGGCGTTCACACATGGAAAGGACGACAGAAAAAAAACCCGTCCGTACAAAAGCAGTTTATAACACTTTGCATGCATGTTGTCCATGGAAAGATATTTTTATAATATATGGAGCAGATGATACCCGTCTTCGTATTGTGCTAAAAACTTTTACATGGTCATGTCTACTAGTAGATGTGCAAATTTAAAAGTTTGTCTATGGTAACCCCAGGCATGTGTTTTGCATAAAAAATACACGTTAATATATTGTCGCGAATGTTTATAAATTTGTTTTGTTTCTCTTTTAACCTTTTGAATTAGACACTTGATAATGACTTATGTTATGTGCAAACTTGGTCTGAATGGTATTCACAAATGTGACTGTTTAATGTTCGAATAATTCCTTGTGCATGTAAAAGAATATGAAGTTTCTTTTATCATCCTAAAAGAATAACAATTTTGAGTTACTGAAGGGTCTGAAGTAATGTTCAATCAATGCTTGAATGTGTTTAATCTATTTATGCAGTATTAACAACATAAATATAAAATCATTTCAGATTATGTGGACATAGATAATATGTATTTCTTTCAGTTTAAAGTATTATTTTATTCAGTGAATGATCAGATACAATACATTTTCAAGAGTGGCGCAAATTATTATTTAATTATTTGTTTTCTTTGACCACGTATAATTTCGTACACACGTAAAAGGACGACAGCAAATGAGCTGAATCCCATCTATACAAAAGCATTGTGTAACATTATACATGCATGTTGTGTCTGGGAAGGTATTTTATAACATAAGGAACAGATGATATATCCGTCTACATAATGTATTTAAAATTGTCATGTATATTGTTCAAAGAGATGTGAAACTTTCAGGTTTGTTTCTATGGTAATCTCATGCATAGTACCTGCATAAATGCATGCACGTGTATATATTGTCGCCAATGTGTATTTTCTTTTAAAGTACTGAATTAAAAAGGTAATCAACAAAAAAATGATTACCTTTTTAGTTCAGCACTTTAAAATGACTAATGCCATGTGCAAAATTGCTCTAAATGGTATTCATAATTGTGACTTATGTAGGTTCGAGTAATTCTGCGTGCATGTTAAATGAACATGAAGTTTATTTTGTAGATTTTTTAAACAAGAGCAATTTTGAAACAAGAGCAGTTTCAGAAATATTCTTCCGACTCTCTAATACATACGCGATGTCTCTAAAATGTAGACTGTAACAACATATTGGTCAGATAACCTCTGACAAGGCCCGTCGGTCATGCCATATATATCTGTGGGCCACCTATAACCAAAATGATAAAAATTAAAGATAATATAACCACTTTTTTTATTCTAAATATTTAACATAGTTGAAATAACATTGAAATTCTGATATAATATGCACTGCTGTATGTACATTAAGTAGCCCTCACCACACGTAAGGTTACTTTATTGGGGCAAAAATATTGTGAATATAGTTGCGTACATACGAATATACTTCAAAGTCCATAGTGTGCTTCAATTGAGAAAATAAGTATTATTTGATGCATTTGAATGGTTAAAATGTTGTCTGTTACAGCGCAAACAAAACCTTCCTTAAGCTAACCCTCTTTTACATGGTCATCATTTAAAACTATGCTCCAACATGCATCATTGTTGGAGCTTTTAGTCTTGTACATATATATGTCCTCGTAAACATTTCAGGCGTCGTGGTATTTGCTGACGATACCAGTCGAAGAATTATTTTTGAAACGTCAATTTCTGTGGGCTTAAAAATTAAATTCACCTATGATCTCAAACCTGCTTTGACTAATTAAAGTCTGAAGAAAAAAAACCCTGAATAACTGAATAAAAAACTATAAACCAGGAACCTAACTAAACCAGAACACCCACCTCTCTAATACATACTCAAAACTATAGACTGTAACAAGCTTATTGTCCAGGTAATCTCTGACAAGGCCGATTGGTCCGACCATATACATGTATTGGAACTGTGAACAACGCAGAACAGAAACTTGATAAATTAAAGACATTGAGGCAATACTCGTTAGGTCTGGTCTAGAACAAATGCATTGTCTTTGATATTATTACATGTATTGGCATTGAAAATATCATTGATGCACGGTCATTGTATCAGCGACCATTCAATAAACAAATTAATGAGGTTCGGGTATATACATGAGATGTCTGCTTCTATCACAACTAGACTAAGATAACAGCGATCAATATTTGCTCAATTTGTCAAATGACACTTTCGTTTTCGCTTCATTAGCGTTTTATTAAACAGATCCGTACAATTATATCCAACCTACCAAACTATGCACAACTCCGTGTGCTCGTTCTTTCCTCGTTCACATTCTGATACAATTAAAAATACTACAACATAACATTGATGTGTTGTTTCGATGTAAATTGTATAAAGACATAGTATACGAATTCTTTAGTTATACTTTTTTGCATCTCTACGTGCCCTGTAAAATTTAATTCATGTGATCTTGCAGATCCAATCGATTGGAAAGTCGAAATGAAGTCCACCCGTTCAGGAATGATATACAACCTAATTATGCATTGTAGTGTTTATCTTACTGCCTGTAAAATGACAATGGTCATTTTTATTTCCAACGAACTCGAAACGGTATTTTAGTGCAATATCATGTTTTTGCCTGATTATTAAACTGGGTTTTATGTCATTCACTCGTAATACAGGAAGGCAAATTATGAGACAAATAATTATTTTTCGTAGTATTGAAAAATGTATGCTTATTTATTTGAGAATTTGATAAATATTAATATATAGGCCAACGAATAAATAAGCGTTTCTATAATAATGTGTAATGAAAAGGTTAATGCCACCTTCATATGTGTGTAGTTTCCATAGTTCGAAACATTTAAAGTCATAGGTGATTCGATATATAAACGGTTAAACTCCAACAATATTCTGTACATACATGGTTAAAACCATCATTCCGTTCCGAAGAATTTGTAATAAAGTCATAAACTTTCAATGCTTGTTAGTATCATTATTATGTGAACTTGAAAAGAAATACATGTATATTCATACAGAACCAGAATTATACAATATCGGTGATGGATGTTATTGGATGAGACTAAGATGATAATTATTATTATTCACCCATGTGCTGAACGAATTTTTTTTCTTTTGAACAGAATAATTAACATGACAGCAAATAAAAAATCATGAATCATAACATCATATATATTAATGTGTTAATATAATCCCCCAACCTGTATCAATGCTTGCGGAGTGCAGTAGCATTGTATTTTATTTATTGTTCTGTGGAACAATTAGAAACTAAATGTATCAAATTCATAAAAATAATTTGGCCGTTAAGTTTCCATGACGGGTTGTTGTAATGTTATTTAATATTTATTTATGCATCCGAAGGCACTTGAAGTGATACCGAAATATTACACACTCTACAACGCATCAGTCCTGTACTAAATTAATATTATTAATAAACCGGTACATGAATACCTATAAAGACTATATTAAGACACATTTTTGTCTGTTTATAAAAATCGTCATGATTTAGAAGAGGATTGAGTTTTTTGAAATGTTATAAATGTAACCTAAACCATAGCTTATAATGTCCATACGTTTATGTAAAATTATTGTACTGGTTGTTATATGAGGAATATTAAAGCAAGAACGTGTGATTCATGTAAGAATATTGCGTATCATGTACATCACTCCCGGAGGCTCGTTGTTTCCAAAACGCATGTCCAAAATTACAAGTAGCGCAAACACGAATACCAGATATAGTTATAGTTTAAGAAATAATTTAATTGTCAATGCAATATACACAATGTAAATTACATACGTGTATGGTTCAAGTAAAACTTTTCTTATTTTATTGTCTTATCTGTCTGATTTTTGCTGTCATTACAACTGACTGTTAAGTCTTTGATTTGATAGGCGCAATGGTAATTATATTTAATTATTTTCCAGTTCTTCGTAATGTAGTGAAGCCAATGACAATGAATATGTTTTTTTTACAAACCTAATACTATAAACATCCCAAATTATGCGAGTAATTTTATAATATATGTGATAAATACTAGTATATACAAGTCGTGTCGACTATTTTAGTTCACAGCTTAATCTTTCTCAATGATAATCTAATATTCTACCGATTATCGTTTATGCCGGCACGTGTACGTGTTTGTGATATTCAATTTTTCTAAACATTTGACATGGTCTCTGTGAAAAAATCGTTTGACTTACCGAGTAATATATTAGAAAAAGTTATTAAAATAATGTTTTAACATTGAATTTGTGCTAGATTTTACTTACGTTAGCATCATTGCAACTTATTACATAAACAGTCCGTTTTCAGTCCGTTACAAAGATGTGTTAACGAACAAAAAGCGGTCGCTTATCGTAAGAAAAAAGATGTATTATTCAGTAACGTCGCGCGCCAATAACGAACTGCATAATATTTTACTTGAACTTCAACAGGCCCTCCGTTTTACTATTTAACATAATTAAACGCTTCCACGCTTAAATAACAAGATAAAGATATTAAGATATGTATAATATTAGTGATGCACGCTGAAATGCATGTAAAATCCAATTTTAAAATTCGAATCGAGCAAAACAATGAAACAAAATGGCGACTAACTAGTATAATTCCAGCTCGGCCGAACGCGACCCTGGTAATAAAATATTAAAAACTATACACAAACTGATACGAGATTTTGGGTTACTGTATACTATTAAAAATACGAAGGCATAGTAAATGACCCATTTGTTTCGGGTTTTTTTTTACTTTAGATGTATGCTTTATGCTATAATATTTTCACGCAGCTGCGGACGTTAACGACCTAAAAAAGTTATATTATCCCTATAGTGTTGACTATTTTTATGGGAGTGCCGAACTTGTCTCTCAGTTACCTTGTATGCACATTATTACGATATATAGATATGGTATGTTTATAGAACATCCACATTTAATTATTGCTGATTTATCGGCAGATATTCATCGAGCTGAAAGAATGAACCTGTTACGGATGATGGAACCACGATATAAGACCAGTAAGTAACACTCAAAACATTTAAGTGTAAATTTGATGTGAAATAACGTATTTATTAAGCAATATATTAAATATAATATATGTGCCGAATACAACTCATTACCCATCAGCATGACCGATTCGTTTAAACAAAGGCAGTCAACAGTCAATTTGTATATACACACTGAAAATAGCAAACAATAATACAAGTACTGAGGTTCGTGTATAAACATGAGATATCTGCTTCTTTCGATGCTAGACTAAGATAAGAGCGATAAATATTTGCTCAAATTGTCAAATGACATCTTTTTTCTTCGCTTCATTAGCGCTTCATCAAACAGATCAATACAATTATAGCCAACCTTCCAAAATATATACAACTGTGTGTATTCTCCTTCTTTCTTCGTTCTTTATAATCTTAACTTGTTAAATCGATATATATTTTATAAAGAAATAGAATACGAATTATTAAGTTGTTCTTTTTTGTATTTTTACGTACCCTGTAAAATTGTAATTCATGTCGTCTTGCAATTCAACCGAAGAGAAAATCAGAACGGGGTCCACCATTTTAGGTAAGACATACTCCCTAATCATAGTGTATATGTTACTGCCTGTAAAAATGACAATAGCCATAATATATTCCCTACGATTAAGAACTCAGAACGCTACAATAGTGGAGTATTATGTTTTTTCTCTGATTAGTAAAACTAGGTTTTTATGCTATTTACTCGTGATACACGGAGGCAAATGATTAGTTATTTTATATTTTAGACAAAATTATTCTGTTTCTTCGTATTGAAAAGTGTATGCTTATTCATTTGGGAATGGTATTACTTATTTCGTTTGAGAGTTTGTGATTTGAATTGTGCGTTTTGTTTGGAAATTTTTAATGACGCCAACGAGTACACAAGTGGCTCCTTAATATTATGTAGTTTCTGTATAAGTGTCGCCTTCATATGTCTGTACGAATACAACTCGTGGTCTCCGTATTTTTAAACTAAAACGGGCGCGTTTACATATATTTACGGCAAAACCCATCACTCCGTTTCGGAGAACTTATTAAGAATGTAGAAAAGTCAAAACCTGAGAAAAAAATTCCAGTATCATTATGTTGTCCAACTCATAAAATTAATATGTTCATGCAGAACTAGAACTTTACAATATCAACAATAGATCTTATTGGGTGAGCCCAAAATAATAATTATTAATTCCCGTTACATATTGTGCGATTTTACTGACCTGGCACTCTTTAATATCCGGTAGCTCTTGGCTGTTCTATGTATAAAGGCTTAACAGTAATATAGCGTCTAAAGAACGGAGTTCATAATCATGTAACAAAAGCACCCATCAACAAGCGTCGTGAAGAATAGCGGATAGTGTTTGAGACTTTGAATCCCAATGACTGTGGTTCGAATCCTGCCAAAGTATTTATTTTTATATTTTCTTATCACTTATTTCGCGACATGTATTATTTATTATATCTGTTTTTTTCTTGTTGTTTGTTTCATTTGTTTCAGTTTTTTTAGTTAACTCATGTTATCTGCATAAAAATGCATTCACAAACACCCTGTTCCGCTCACAGTATCGATGCAGATCTCTTTCGTGTCGGATCGAGTTTGATTATGAGATTCCGTGTCATGACGTGTTATGACAGTTTATTGTAAAGGTTAACAAGATGTCAATGTCAACATTTTTATGCTGAGAAAGAAGTTACTATGTAACTGATGTTTACTTCATAGGAAAATAAATGAAAAATAAATAAATAAATGAAAAAAATAACAACAGCAAGAACACACACAAACGAAAGTTACCACCCCATGTCCAGCTCAATCGTTTTTGTTTTTTATGACAATAATGCAACAATGTTAAAGGATATCGGGATGTTCATACGCGTATACAATGATCCGGTTATACAATAAATCGTTTTATACGTTTAATAAATAGCTGAACTTCATTGAAAAGCTTAGAGTTATTTTTATAATGAAGATTGTGCATACCATGCAAGAGTTTCGTAGCACTTATTGAATGGAATGTAGGGGTATTTCTAAACATTTTAAACCGTTTTTCATGATAATGAGGACAAGTAAAAAAAAACCTAGCGATCTGCATCTTCAGTGTAGTAACCACAACAACAATTAGATGAGTCGATTAAGTTATTTTCGAAGAAATGTGCTTTCAGGTAACTACATGTATTCCTTATTCTAGCATGCATTACCTGATATATTCTTTCTCCCTGTAGATAATATATAGGCACCTTTGTTGTTGTTGTTTTTTCTTAAGTTTTGATTTAAGTTCTCCGAATGTATCGAAGTTGCGTGTGTTAGAATCAAGTTCGCTCCATAGTTTGATCGCTGATGGTATAACATAGTTGAAGTATATTTCAAGACGCCTAGGAAGTTCAAGTAGATTATCACCATTTCGGAACTCAGCACCACCGGACCACCTCAGCACCACCGGACCACCTCTTTTCAAGAAATTTCCAGAAAACGTTATTGCAAAACGTGCAATGCGTACGTGAAGACATTTATATTTGTGATCATCGTCAGTCGTAACACATTTCATAATGGGTTGTAGTAAGAACTCAGACGGGTAAACATGTCAGTACATAGAGTATCATAGACATATTCTTTAAATGACTTCAACTTATAAAAAACAAACCTACAGCCTTTATTATTGTACATTATTTAACGAAACTACTAACGAGTGTTCTTTTATCATTCCTACTGGTAATGGCATTGGCCGATTTCTTAAAAAGCACTTTTGTCATAAGACAGTAATAAAAAATTGGAAAGTCCTACGTACTGTTTACAATATTTTTGCACCACCGGACCACCTCGGAAGTTACCACCGGACATTTTTTCTTAACACCTCGAAATGAGGTAGTCCGGTGAGTGTCCTAACCGTGAGTTAGTAGCTAAAAATAGATTTACGGAAATCGTCGCAATATTTATGAGTGCCAGGTCAATAAAATCGCACAATACACACCGGTCCGACTGACCAGTGAACTCACGCTTTAAGCATTATGGGTATGCACTACATTCCAACCGGTCCTACTAAATACTGTTAAGACGCACAAAGACACACAAAGACGCACACAGACACACACAGACGCACAAAGACACACAAAGACGCACAAAGACGCACAAAGGCACACAAAAACGCACTAAGACGCTTAAAATGACAAATACGCTTTAAATGATATAATGTTTATGTTTAGTTACGATAATGACAAGCAAAAAGAAAATGAGTCATAAGTTAAACATGTTAAACATCAAATATGAATAAAGCAAATGCATAAAAGCTGAAATGACTATAAATTTGGCATAAACGTGATATAAATTAATATATTAGCATTGACATTAAAAACATTATAAAGGTTACTTATAAAGTAAGTCACTTTAAAGTAACAAAATATGTTTTATTGGCATTAATAGTATTGCATGCATAAAGGCTAGGTACAATATACATGCTGTTGTCAGACAACGCAAAATCTGTAAGACGTGTCTTTCACAAAATGTGCACTGGGGCCTGACGCGTGTGAACGAAAAATGTTTCTCAAAGACAGCACGTATATGTTCCTCAATGAAAGCGTGTTAACATTCCTTCAAGTTCACTACGTGTTGGGTACAATTTTATGTATTTCTTGGCATGAACGTTACAATGGATCAAGTCGATAAGAAATATGTGTATTAGAAAATAACTTAACACATTAGTTTGGCTTGATACAGACAAACGAGAGACTGAAAACAGCGTCGACGTACAGAAGTTGTAACTATAATTTCTTTTCTAAAATTAATAATCAATCATAATGCAATGCAAATAGTTTATGGGGCATATACATTTTTTTTTACAGAAAACCTAAATATTTGTTTTGCGGTATCTAACTGAAATTCACAGTGTTATTATTAGGCACATTAAGGAGAGTGGTGGTTATATATTAATTATTACGAACCAAACATAAATTTTAAAGTGCGTTTCATAAAGTAATATAACAAGGACGTAATTAACTATTTTCAATATTCACATTGCTGTGTTTATAGAATTGGACACGAATACCAGATCTAGTTAAAATATAGTTTGAGAAATAATTTACATCTCGATTCAATATACTCAATGTAAATTAAATACGTGTATTGTTCGAGTGAAACTTTACTTATTGTATTGCTTTATTTGTTTGTTGTTTTACTGACATTACAACTGACTGTTCAGTCTTTGATTTGATAGGCGCAATGGTTATTATGTTTAATTATTTTTCAGTTTGGCATATGCTTTCTTCGTTAACGTAGTGAAGCCATAAACACAATATTTGCTATAACTAATAATATCACCACATGTTCATTGTGTTTAAATTGTGTAAGGTTACGTTTTTAGGCAAACAACAGATTGTAAATTTAGTTGCGTACATAGACTTCAAAATCCATACTGTGACGGGCTTCGATTGAGAAAATAAATTTAGGTTGATGTATTTTAATTGTTTAAATGATGCCTTTAACAACGAAAACAAAACCTCCTTAAGATAGCATTCCTTTACTTGGTCATCATTTAAAGATATGGTCCAACATGTATCATTGTTGGAGCATTTTTTCTTGTATAAATGTCATGTTTAATATTAGACGTCGTGGTAATTTCTGACGATACAACTCAAAGCATTATTGGATTAAGGTCAGTTTCTGCAATTTTAAAAAATAATTCACCTAATAACAGAATCAAAACTATTTACAAGGAACCTAATCATACCAGAACACCCATATCTCAAATACATACGCGATGTCTCAAAACTATAAACTGTAACAATCTTATTGTCCAGGCCTACCATGTATTTGAACTGTGAACAACGCATAACACAAAATTGGTAAATAAAAAAAACCTTGAAGCAATTCTCTAAAGGTCTGGTCTAGAACAAATACATTTTCTCTGATATTGTTATATGTATTGGAAGTGGAAATATCACTGAAGCACGGTCATTGTATCAGCCACCATTAAATAGACAAACTAATGAGGTTCGTGTATATATATGGGATGTCTGCTTCTATCACAGCTAGACTAAGATAACAGCGATACATATTTGCTCAACATGTAAAATGACATATCCGGTTTCGCTTCATTCACATTATGATACTATTAAAAAAAAACTTTGATACTACAACATAACATTGATGTGTTCATTCGATGTATATAGTATAACGAAATAGTATATGTATTCTTTAGTTCTACCTTTTTGCATCTCTATGTGCCCTGTACAGTTGCTATTCTTGTGATCTTATCGCAAATCCTAACGAAGGGAAAGTCGAAATGAATTCCAACCGTTTAAGTAAGATATATAACCTAATTATAGTGTATATCTTATTGCCTGTAAAATGACAATTGTCATAATTTATTTCCAACGAACTCGAAACTGTTTTGAAGTGCAATTTATGTTTTTGCCTGATTAGAAAAACAGGGTGTTATGCCATTCACCCGTAATACAGGAAGGCAAATTATAAGACTTCTTTTTCGTCGTATTGAAACATGTATGCTTATTTATTTGAGAATTTGAGAAATATTTATGTAGGCCAACGAAAAATGAGGGTTTCTATAATAATATGTAATGAAAATGTTAATGCCACCTTCATATGTTTGTAGTTTCCATTGTTCGAAACATTTTAAGTCTTGCTTGATTAGATATATAAACGGTTAAACTCCAACATCATTCTGTATATACATGGATAAACCCATCATTCCGTTCCGAAGAACTTAGTAAGAAATGTAATAAAGTCATAAACTATCAATGCTTGTAAGTATCATTATTTTGTGAACTTTGAAAAGAAATTCATGTATTTTCATGCAGAACCAGAATTATACAATATCGGTGATGGATGTTATTGGATGAGACTAAGATGATAACTATTATTTTTCATCCTTGTGCTTAACGAAGTTTCTTTCAATTGAACGGAATAATTAACAGGACAGCAAATAACAAATCATGAATCATAACATCACATATTCTGATGTGTTAATATAAGCCCCAAACCTGTATGAATGCTTGCGGTATGATTACAGTAGCATTGTATTTTATTTATTATAAGTGCAAGTAACTATAGAGGCGCGCCGAGAAGCCGGGTTCAATCCATAGCAAGTGCTGCTAATGTTTCCTTTCAATGGTTGTAGAAGTAATGTTTGTTTTCACGACATTTTTGCAATTTAGTTCATGAAATGAAGCAATAATCGAAAATTAATAAATCATTTAAAACACTTAATACTCTATCGTTTTAATTGATTATTTATTACGAACAAAACATGAATTTGAAAGTGCATTACACAAAGTTATATAACAAGGGCATAAAAAATTACTATTTTGAATATTCACATTGCTGTGTATAGAGAACTGAATACAAATACTAGATTTAATTAAATATTGGACACGGTCGCTGTGATGAAGTATTTTGACTAACCAAGTAATATATTACAAAAATGTATAATACAAAACGTTTTTTAACGTTGAATGTGTGCTACGTTTTACTAACGTTAACATAATTGCAATATGTTGATTATTTGTACGGGAGAGCCGAATTGTCTGTAATTTACCGTGTATGCATATTACTTCTATATTTAGACATGGAATGTTTATAGAACATTCAAGTTTTACTGCATATTCATTTGCAGATGTACATCCAGTCGAAACAGTGAAACAGTTAGGGGAGATTGACCCACAATGTAAGACAGGTAAGTAACACTCAAAACATTGCAGTGTAGATTTGATGTGAAATGACGTGTCATCAGATTATTAAAAAAAGTATTTATTTAAAAAATATATACCGAATACAAAACAATACCCATCAAACTGACTGATTCGTTTCAAAAAAGTAGCCAACAGTCAATTATATGGTATACATCACTGAAAATAACAAACACTAATAAAATGTATAAGATTGATATGTATGTTGTTCATTTACGAAGATGAAGGAACGGACTATTGATTGAAGACGGGACGTGAGGAAATAATATAACAGAATAAGGTAAACAACTCCTCTAGTAACATGGGCTTAAAGTTATTATTTGGATGAGAACATAGCGGTGCATTCTTAATGCCACATGTAACTTACTTACAAAAGGCATGACATTGGTGACAGAAGGGTAAATGTTTTGTGGCGGCCAGATTAGCTCAGTGGATAGAGCGCGCGCCCTGTAAGCGAGGGACCCGGATTCCAGTCCTAGCTGTACCAATGTCTCATACTTTGACGTTTGGCGCCCTATGTGGGTCATAACCCGGGTTATCTATCCAAGGGCCCGTGGTAATTATTTTAAAAAATAATAATAAAGTTTATACAAAAATAAGATTTTTTGTTCCGCCAGCGTTACATTTTTCGTGCTTTTTTGGTAATTAAGTGCAAACAATCAGGTTCTATTTTCCTTTAAAAATCCTGAAAATGGCCATTTTAATTGAGATTCTGTGGAAAATCCCTTTTTAAAATAGACTGATTTACCCCTGATTTAGAACTCGAATCAATTTGAGCGAGGGTTCTCGAACCGGACTGGCTGCTCAATGTTCTCACCATGTGGCACCAAACACAATTGTTTTGGAATATAAAATGAAAGATGTTGTTTATGACAATTACATATATTAATTCAAATAAAATATTTAAAGAACTCTGCTGAATTGACATGCCTGGTTATACTTACGGCGCTTGTTTTGATCATTATTTCAATTTGCAGGAAATACCGCATTTTAGCGATGCAGAACTATGAACAGACATTGGGTACCTGGAGTTTATTGGGTAGTTCAAATACTTGCGGCAGTGTCGGTACATTTTGTTCTCACTTTCGAAGAGAGACGACATCATAGTTAAAATGTGTATTGCTTGTGTCGTAGCAATTGGAAACGTTAATGTGTGCGTATTATAATACATTATACATTATATTGTGTGACTGATTAATTGATGTGTGTAACTGTACATGTATGGCAATTTTGTTGTTGCTCGAACAGTAGATCATAGTTATTCATTCTCAGTACATTAGATATACTAAATCTACATAAGGCAAGGAAGAGCACACGGATTTAAAGCATAAATGTTTATTGAAATATAAAATATATATACATAATTTAATATATAGATGGATTACTTCATCAAACAACCATTACAAATGACTGTCCTCGTTTCTTATTAAATTGGATAATATGTTAGCAGAAGTTGGAATTTAATAAGTATGCCAACTGTTTTAGATGTAAACGTGTAGTCTTCTGGATTACTTGAATAACAAGCTTAAGATGTATGTTGGGCACTTTATTGTAAGCATGTTCACGTGGATGTGTGTTTACAGTAACCAATATTTAGCTGTTGTTTTGTTAAATTGATTGTATATTGCAATATTTAACAGTCGCTTGTTTCCTAAAATTGTGTTTAAATGTAAATTAATTATATTTTAATGTAAAAGCATATTTATTTGTATATATTTGTATATAGTTGTATAGATTTCATCAACTTTAATTTGAATATTTAAAATATCTACTAAAATGGGTTTGAAACACTTTGATAGCTTTAGTTTTGATTTAAGAAAAATGTCAACGAAGTTAATAATGTTAGAGTTTCCTGCAGTATTAAATAATTGGCGTGTGTACTACTTTTAACGTCTCAATTCCTTGTATCGTGAGTTGTAGCTCGTTGGTGGAATATTTAATCAGTATTTTTCATGTTTTATGCATGCGATAGGGAATTCCGACTATTGTATTCAATACAATACCTTTTGGAGTTTGGCAATTTGCATTAAATATATTTTTGTTGGAGCGTTTTTATCTATTTTAACACTAGTTTGTTAAAGCTATTATATATGTACCGTATTTACCCTAAGTATTGGGACACCCCTAATTTTTGGAAAAATAATTATTTTTCGCACCCCTTAATATTGGGATACATTTGAAAGTGGAATTATTTAGAGTCCCTAAATATTGGACACCAAAATAACACCTTATGTTGTTACTGTATAAACATTCCATACCCTGCCAGTGGTTGCATAGCGACTTGTGACACGGTATATAGTGCGTGATTATATCTACACCATAATGTCCACCATCAGAGGTGTTTACATGTTGTTGACACGTTGTGCAAACTGTGTACTCTACTGGAGAATTGTCTTTTCAATAAAGGTTCTCAATTAATGACCATTATGTCCCAGCAAGCAATAATTGATTTTATAAACATCAGTATACTAAAAAAATTCCTTCTAAAGATGTATAATTAAAGATTAAATAGATATTAGAAAGTGATTTGTATCCCACAGTAATACAATAATTAATTGATTCAAGACATAAATGTATGGCGAATAGATTGTATGATATATTGCCCTAAATGCCCTAAATGTTGGGACACAATTTTGAGAATTGTTTTCTTATGTCCCTTAATATTGGGACAATACAAAATTTAATTATATTTAAGTGTCCCGATACTTAGGGTAATTACGGCACGTAGTTTGTTTACCTTTTCCGCTTTTCATGCAAGGATTTTAAAAGTCGATAAGTATCAGCAAGATATGAAAAATAAAAATGTTACTGATTTATAAAGTTTAAATTTGTTAGTCATATGCACGATTCTCGACTTTTCTACTGCATATAAAGATCATTGCTAGTATAATTTAATTCTTATAATAAAAATGGAACTCCATTAAATAATTGCATGCCGATTATAATACTTTTTGTGTTGTTGTTAGCTGTAGCTTTGTTATGTTATGACAAGTTATGTTCTGTTTCTGCTGTTCCATATATATATACTAATCATATTCACTGTCTTCAAAATCACTCGCCATTAGTCGACATCAATTGTGTCTAGAGACCGTAACTTTTTTCTAATAGCCTCATTTGCATTTATAATTGTATCGTATCGAAACATAGGTAAATCAGTGACTGATGTTTGAAGTAAATTTTAGAATGCTCTGGTGTTTTAGTATTCATTAAGTCAACAACATTGTATCCATAAGTAAAGTGTTAGTAGTGATAGTGAAATATTGTTGTTGTTTTATAGAACGTGCTCATTTGAACGATGTCCGATGTGAAGCAACGTCATAGCCTAGTTAAAAACTTAACTACGGTACCCTTTAATTACACACAAAAAATCAAATTAATTGTATAACAAATGGTGGGCAAACAAATATGTGTTTTGGTCAACCCGACCCTTACTAGCGAAAACCCCCCGACCTTAAAGTTTTTAGCGACAAAGGTTTTTGATAAGTTTTAATGCTTTTTACCAAAATCTGTCTTAAAAAAAACAACTCAATCCCGATCCTTCCTAACTTTTTGGAGACCGTTGCCCGAAACACTCATTTTTCTTGGCGTTGTTGTTTGCTTTTGTTGTTTTTAATTAATAACGTAGTATTTGAATTATTAACGGCCAGGAGCTCAATTAAACGTCAAGCCAAGGACAAACATTAAAAACACATGTCTTATATACCGACAAGATACTCAATCCCTGGGTTCATATTCACACAATATCTTAAGTAATTTCTCAAATATTCTAACTTAAAGTGCAACATTTAAATTTACTTTATTTCTGTACTAAATTAAGATAAGCGTATGTTAGTGATATTCCTAAAATTACATTGTAATACTTAAGTTATTTTAAAATGTTACTTTGTGCTTAACTATTTATGTATGTAATGATACAGTCGAGGAAATTTCCAGATTTAAGGATACGAATAAAATTTAACTCAAGATGCATACCACCCCAGGACCCCAGGCTACGAAATATACTGAATAAATAAAATTTGAACATCTCCAAAGTACATAGATTGTGACCTTGCGCAGGTTTGTAGTGTACTTTATTCCTAAAATTTATGTCAAAATGTGAAGCTTCATGTCATCAAGATGCAGCATTTCTTGATTAAAATTAAACTTCAAACTTAAAATTCAATCTGAAGCTTCATGTCAGCAGGGTGGAGCCTTCTTGTTTACTATTAAATGTTAAATTTAAATTTGCATTATTTTTTATAATAAGGTGTTGTTCGTATTTGTGTGAGCTGTTTGCAGAATTGATTTGTGTGTGTACATGTATAAAAATATGAAGTTTTGTTAAAAAAAAAATGTTACACCGAAACAATATGCATGTGATACTGACGTGTTTATATGAGGTACAACACGTAAAAGTCCTTATAAATCAGCTTGTCTTGTCTATAATCAACCACTTCCTCTCAGCTAGTTTGATCAGCACTCAGAACGATCAAAGTACATCGTTGGTTACGTAGTAACCTAAAAAAAAATTCCATCTTACAATTATGCTGGTCGATGTGCGAATATTCTAAAATAGTTCGTCCGAAGATATACAGTCTTTTAAAAGACCTATTCACAGATTTGCTAATTGACCATTTTCAAACATTTTGCCACAGATCCCAAAACTAAAAATGAATAATACACGTACATGTATAAAACTAACACTTTTGACTCAGAAATATAATAAAACAAGAAACTTGGACATTCCACGAAAACACTTGTTTTCGAACACAATACCTAAAAGTTAGTAATATAATAAAACTTGAAACGTGGGCACGCCACGGAACCAGGTTTTCAGTCTAATCTGATGGAAGCCAAACAATATGAATGAAAATGTACTGCAACAGCTGAAATGACAACCTTCTCTTGACCACTACCAACCCATATGTATCCCAAGTGAGGTTTCAGTATAAGTTATTTTTAGATTCAAGGCAGAAAAGATCGATATTTGTTGTGTATCTGTTTGTGTGTGTGCGTGTATTTCGTTTTTTATGAGGTCTCTCCGCGCCTTAGGCTGTATTATGTGAGGACCCGCAGTGTGGCCCAGCACTCCTACCTAATGAACTTACTAGAGACTTACGAAAGTTGGGACGAATTTGGAATCATAGCTGCAATTTCCAGCTATTTATATGTTACTGAAAGATATTTTAATTTTGGTGCAGTCTTGTGCTTCCGGAGGAAACCGGAGTACCCGAGGAAACCCCACCTGTCCGGTGTGGTGACCACCAACCAAACCCTCATGCGCCGCGTGGGAAGCGAACATTCGCGATTTCGACATGTCAAATCACGCGTAACGAGACTGGCGAGATAACGCGAGATTTTGAGGTCAGGGGGGTTCCGTGTTCTCGCTCTTAAGTAAACATCGATCAGCTGCTGATGCAGTTTTACATAAACTGCTATTTAAACTCAAAATAAACAATTAATTAACGTTATACGAAGACGTATTGCGTAATATGATAATTAGCGATTTTAATGTTCACAAACATAATTTATACCTCCTGGATAACAGTATTACTGATCACACGAGTAGTGTGTCAAATTAGGCAAACATGAACAAGAAACACCACACCAAACCTACGGTTAGAAGTGAACCATACAAACTTGTTTGACATGCTACTTTGAAAAACTCCACCCACCTTTTTTTAAACATTTAAAGGTCAATTGTTTCACATTTACTTTGAACTAAATATGTAAAAAAATAGCCCAACATTGAGTACTTTATTTTATTTCTTGAGTGGGGTTTCTCACAGATATATTACTTTAATGTTAATATCATTTTTATATGATTTTTTTTCTTTTGACAATTGCAACCTGAATACAAACCGGGTTCATCTAGCTCAGTTGGTAGAGAGCTGGACTGTCAATCCGGTGTTCGCGAATTCGAGCCCCAGCCAGGCCACATAATTTGTGTGGGATTGGTCATAAAATCATTTCTACGGCCATTCTCTGTCTAGCTCTGCTTCAAGTAGGGCAATAGTTACTTTCATTAAGGTTTGTACATTTGGTACTGGTCTACCGATTTGATCGGCTATGCTTGCCCAGGTAAAGTGAGTCGGTTAACTGACCGCCGTAAAGTCTGTAATTGTGATAGATTTGGCTGCAGTATAAACAGAATAATAGACATGTGTCCTACTAGTACCATCATAAGAAATATATGCAGCTTAATTATCTTCACTTAATCAACAACACAACAAGAAAAAAGTCCATGTCACCGGGTTATTCTCTTTTAATCATAAGCTATAAATATAAAGCATTTGAAAATCATATCCGCAGCACACAAATAAACGAATTTACATAAAGTATTCAATTATACTGAAACAAGTATAACACAAAATACATAAGTGATGCTCAAAGCATGGACATCTTTTAATTAGTATATTCCTGTGTAGAACCAGTACTTAGTCACCTTTTCACAAGTTTTAGTACAGTTCAGTAAAAACCAAGCAGGTTGATCACCAGCTATTGAGTTGGGCTGACACCCCAGACATTTGCAGTGAACCCATTTTTAACAGAAAGTTTTACAGTCACACATGCTGGTTCCAATGTCACAATGAACGATTTTTCTCTAGAATACATATAACTACTTCCCGCAGAGGTTTTACACAAAATCACAAAGCGGTCAAGGGTCATAACCCGGCAGACTGAATGGATGAAGTAAATTATTCAGGTCACCCAATGAGTCGCTTTTCCACTGTCTGCGGGTTCCAGAATGTTTTGCACCAATGGATGTTTTGCCCGAGGATGTTTTGACTTAGAACTTGGCATGTGCACAGATGTGTGATTACTAAATCCATCAACAACCATCTGTTACGATAACAACAATTCATTAACATTATTATTTTAATATACTCACTTGAATTTGATTAATTAATAATATTAGTTAAAGGGACTTGTTCTAAGATTTTCGGATTTTGAATTATGCAAGTAAATGTATTAACTTGACAGATTTAAGCATCGGAACTAAAAAACGCAAGTATAATAAAAAGAAAAGTATTTAGAAAAAAAAAGAAAATAAAAAATTGACCCCACTGGTATTCCAACCCGGGGCCTGCGTATTAAAAGGCTATCGCCTTGACTACTCGGCCATTCCGACTTCTGTATTTCACCAAGAATATTTTACTTTATGTAAGTGTTCCACGTGATGTCAACAGTTTCAACGAAAACGACAGAAACACTCAAAATTATTCCATCGTTTAGCGTAACAGGCGCTTTAAAAAATGTATCATTTTCAACTGATGATTCCTCATAAAGAAAACGGTTTTTACAGTACATTTCTTGGTCCGTAGTGGGTTTTTTTGCTCCCTTGTATACACTGTTCTTTTATTTTTGGAATCGGTAACAAAAAATTAATACATTGTCAATTCGTCAATCTGTGAACAGATCCCTTTAATTGAACACACATTACAATATATTTATATATTCTTTTATACATGTAATTACATTAGTGTTGTGTGTCACAATATGCTAATTCAAGAAGGAATCAGGTGAATAATCCCCTGGAAAATCAGGGTGAGACAATTTTGATTCTGTTTGTGATAGTTACCTGAAAAAAAATATACTGTAATATAAACACACATTTGTATTATGTTTATACATACTGAACTGGCTACTGTATGCAATTCCTTAAATACATTAAAACTTCTAAATATTGCCTATACGTTTTCTATTGACAGAACTGATGTTATGGATAACATAACGTGCATACAAATAAATATACTGGCGTTCTCTTTCACCCACGTTTAGAATGTTACATTTTAATCTGTTTTAAAAATAACAAAGTGCATATAAAGCATAGATATGTGTAAAAGCCGACTAACACATATTTCTCAACAACAAGTAAGTTTTCTTTTCAAGTATGTAGTTAAACGAGCAAAAATGCTCTCGTCAAGAACAATTATCACAGACGTAGACGGATCAGTAGGACCTCAATCTCCTACGAAGTGTGATCTTCCTTTATTAGAATGTCGAAAAGGTCAATTGTGTATCTGGTGTGGACATTGTTTGCTCATATAGTGACGGTTCCACTTCCGGTGTCCCACCCACCTAGGCCGGACGATATCTGTCCACAACGAACTTGCCATTACTTTGCCCTACTTGATTCTAAATTTAAATTTTAGTCATTACATATATATTTTGTTTTTTGTATATATCATTTGATTTATTTTAAGTTATTCCTAAAAGGAAATTGAATTCCTTATTGCTTGGCATAGCTTGTTTATTGGAGTGGTAGCCCAGTTATTTCCCTTTTTGTTAGAAAATAAAAAACACACACTGTAAAAGTTACATCTTTTATTCCAAATCATACATTTATTTTACATATATAAAACATATTTAATACAGTCAGCAGATATTAACTACACAAACATACAATAACTACATAAACAAGAGATGTTTATAAAACATGTATGCCCCCCCCCCCGACTTGCAGCCAAGTTGTGAACATGTGCAATTGTTAAGAAATAAGAAAACCGTTTTTCTATTTATAGTAATGGTGACCTTGATCTCAACCACCCCATATGACATCCCAAGATAGGTCTCAATATAAGGTATATATGTATGAAGTTTCATTAACATATCTCGATGCGTTCTCAAGTTATTGAGCGGAAACCGTTTTTCTATTTTTAGCAATGGTGACCTTGACCCCGCCCACTCCATATGCAATCCCACGCGAGGTCTCGATATAAGGTATATATGTATGAAGTTTCATTAAAATATCTCGGTGGTTCTCAAGTTATTGTGCTGAAACCGTTTTTTTTCTATTTGTAGTAAGTGTGACCTTGACCCCACCTATCCCATATGCAATCCCAAGTGAGGTCTGAATATATGGTATCTATGTATGAAGTTTCACAAAAATATCTCGATGCGTTCTCAAGTTATTGAGCGGATACCGTTTTTCTATTTTTAGTAATGGTGACCTTGACCTTGAACCCACCCAAGCCCATATGCAATCGCAAGCGAGGTCTCAATATAAGGTATCACTGTATGAAAGTTTAATTAAAATATCTCGATGCGTTCTTAAGTTATTGAGCAGAAACCGTTTTTCTATTTATAGTAACGGTGACCTTGACCTTTATCCCACCCACCCCATATGCAATCCCAAGCGAGGTCTCAATATACGGTATCTTTGTATAAAGTTTCATTAAAATATCTCAATGCGTTCTCAAGTTATTGAGTGGAGACCGTTTTACTATTTTTAGTAACGGTGACCTTGACCCCGCCCACCCACATATGCATCCGAAGCCAGGTCTCAATGTAGGGTATCTATGTATGAAGTTTCATTAAAATATTTAAATGCGTTCTCAAGTTATTGAGTGGAGACCGTTTTTCCATTTTTAGTAACGGTGACCTTGACCTTTACCCCACCCACCCCACATGCAATCCCACGCGAGGTCTCAATATAAGGTGTCTATGTATGAAATTTCATTAAAAGATCTCGATGTGTTCTCAAGTTATTGAGCGGAAGCCGTTTTTCTATTTTTAGTAACGGTGACCTTTACCTCGAGGCCTACCACCCCATATGCAATCCCAAGCGAGGTCTCGATGTAAGTTATCTATGTATATTGTTTCATTAAAATATCTCAATGCGTTCTCAAGTTATTGAGCATAAATCGTTTTTCTATTTTTATCAACGGTGACCTTGACCTTTGACCTTTTGATCTCAAAATGTATAGGGTTCTTCCTTTGCTCCCAAGTAACCAGCTTACAAACTTTCACAATCGTAGGTGAATGCGTTCTCAAGATATCGTGCGGAAACGAAATGTTCTACGGACAGACCGACCGACGGAAGGACGGACGGGTGCAAAGCAAGATACCTCCATTTCTTCGAAGGGGGGCATAATTATAACATTTAGAAGTTTATATTGTCAACAAAATTTCAATAATATTTCTATTTATTATATACCTGTTTAAAATCTTACCAAAATACATGCTGTATCAATCGGTGAAAATCCCGTATTATGCTACTCGCTATTTTCCGATCCCGTATTACCATACTAGCCGGACTACTTTTTTAATGACGTCATCATTAGTTGTGTAAACAAATATAATCTATACCTACAATTATTAGTCATTATTGTAGTTTATAATCAAAATAATATACGGTAAATGCACATTTGAAGTTTATCGTGGTATATAATAAAAGGAATATTACGCTAGTCAATTGTTCCAAGAGTATGTATTAGTCTCGTGGCTTGCGTTATTTCGTATCACACTCGAGGCTCCGCCTGTCGTGTGATACGTCATCACACAAGCCACTCGACTAATACATACTCTTGGAACAACTGACTAGCATAATATTCCGTATGAATACTGATGACTTCAATGTAGTATATTGTAGAGACTGTGATACTTTGTTTTAGATAATCTTTCTTTTCACTTTAATTGTATTTTAAAACAAAAAGTGTTTCTCTTTGCTGTGGTCTCTTTTTTGCACATTATCAGTTTATTTTGCTTATCAGGCAATAACGAGTAAAACTAACAGTATATATTAAGAGCAAGAGTAATATTAAAAATAAGCTTGAAACTATAACACACATATTACAAAACTTACAATACATAATTTGCAATATAACAGAAAATAAACCAGTTAAATACAGCATTCAAAGTTCGAATTTTGCAAATTCTACATTTCAAGCTTACATTTCAGGCATTGCATAGTCTTAACGAGTAGCAAAACATGGCTAACATATTTGCAAACTCCCAGAAAACCAAAAAGAGGGGAAGTAAAAACCTTTCCCCTTTGCTAGGGGATGTACTTGATGCCCGAAACAACCATCACATTTCTCAAAAGACTATGAAGCACAAGTGCATCCTCCAGCCAAGTGATCGGGCAGTGCGACTGACCACCATATTCACGGTTTTCCAACTTGCGTCTAATATTCATAAAGCATTGCCCAATCTGGTTTCAAAAACCATTCCGCTGGCGACAGGAGCTGTCTTGCTAGAGGCTGTCTACTCCGAAAGCCTACAGAGTATTTTAAAGATTTTTTTTTAGACTTGGAGACGTTTTAGTCAGGGCTTTCACCCCAGCTGCAGGTAACGTATTGTACGGAGTCATGGCTAGAGTATCAGAAAATCAAAACTTAGATGAACTTAAGTGCTCTCTCATCGTGGATATAAACTACCAATGTACCATCGTATCCATTGAAAGAATGTGGCCAGTCAAACCGCCCCCTCCAGGCTTTCCCAGATTGGTGAAATTAACTTTCTCCTCTATGGGAAATTTGCAAGGCTTTGTCCGGATTGCAAATTCAAGTTTTGGTTTCAATGTTAAAACCATTACACATTGATCCAATACGGTGTTTTGATTGCCAGAAGTATGGCCATCTGGCGGGGCAGGGTCTCTGTAAAGGAGACAATGCTGTGCCAGATGTGCCAGACCCCACTACAGCTAGTCCTGCAAAGAGACACTCCGCATGTGTGTCAAATGCGGACACCTGCGCTCGGACGCCTACCGGGGATGCCCAGCCTATCATGCGGCCAAACAAATTGCAATTTCTTGGAATGAGTATGTTATCCCCTGGGGGGAGGGCAAGTGCAGGTTATTCGGACGGAGAGATACCCCCAGTGGCAACAAAACAAGCAGAAATGAACAAATGTCCCGCAGTAATACCCCATGTGACTGCATACTAATAAGTAGCCCCCCTCAAAATCATATCACACCCAAAAAGAATATCCAAAAAACCAAAGTAAATACAAAGTCATGTAAAATATGACAAAATATAAATCACAAACTTTCGATTTCAAACACAATAGAAACTTCAAATAGGTTTTCTATACTGTCTGAAAACAACAGTACTCCTAAAATACAAGAAAAAAACATGGTTTCTGAAAATATGGTGAAAGATTCCAGTCAGAGTCCAGGAAGTCCTTGTCCTTGTCTCCCATTCCGACTGTGAATGTAACACCCCACAATCAGAAATTGACCACTAGGGACTCTGGGGCATCCCCTCCCCAAACAGAAACTTAGTGGTAGCATAACTACCATCAGTGACTGATTTGATTATTACATCACAGGGAGGGGACTCCCTGGTCTCAGTCCTCACCAGTATCCAAAAAAAAGATGTCCATTCAGGATGTCATGGAGATGGAGGAGGGGCCACACATTAGTAAACCAATCAAAGTTATAGCTGCAGATGCCTCAACTTTCATAGATGAAATAATAATACCAGATTACAACATCATCAAAAGTCTAAGAAAAAGGCAAATAAAAGTTCAAATATTAGTTTAAATTAAGTAAATAAAAACGTAGCAATTGTCAGTGAAGATGATGAGGTCCAATATGGAATTTTTTTTTATTTCTGAACTTCTTTCATTGATGAAAGAGATTACCATAGATGAAAATAAACCAAAAGGCGAGAATTTCAACAGCTATCTCAAAACTAAAATTGAAAATAGATTCAGGAAGACCATGATATCCAACTTAGATCCTAAAGTTAAAACCACCAGTACCCCCTTTTCCTACACCGTGACAGAAACAAAACCGATGGGGGCGGAAAAACCACCATGCAACCCCAAACTGCCAAAGACCCCGGGCAAGAAAAAATCCTTTGCCAAAACCCCCCAAAAACCATGCACAAAAGCAGGTCTTAAAGCCTGCACAAAATCGCCAAGAAAACTGTTAACGCATAGACTGAAGGACCTCCACTATGGAAAATAAGTCCTACACACTGTCCTTCAATTTAACAGCCCACAAAGTAGCGGAACTTTCTAAGTTTCATGGAAAAAACACTAATATTGTAATTGTTGCTCTGCAAGACACTAAATCAACAGATAAATGTCTTAAAAAGATATTTGGATTCACCAGAGAACATAAAAATCATAATATAAATGGCAAGGTGGCCGGTGACCTAGCATTTTACATTAAAAACAATATTCACTATAAAACTATTAATATGGATAACCCTTGCAATAACAAAGGGAAAACTTTAATTGAAACAATGTCTATATACATTCATTTAAATTCCAAAAGTAACTATGTTTTAACCAATGTCTATTCCAGAGGATGTGATCAACAAGCACTAAATTCCATCTTAAAACAGGTTAAGAAACATTCGAAAACTGTATAATTACAAGAGATTTCAATGCCCATCAACCCGTATGGGGTTCGAATGAGGCAGATAATCCTGGCAAATCTGTGGAGCAATGGTTAAGTGCTAATGACCATATAGTTTTAAATGATAGTTCTCCTACTACAATTGACCATTTAGGTAATAAAACACATATAGATCTTACAGTTTGTAGCCAAAATATGATTAAAAACTTAGAATGGTTCATAGTTGATAATCACTTGACATCAGATCATTTTCCTCAAGTTATTTCATTAACTTCCCCCAATAATATTACGGGAGACAACTCTAAGTCAAACCAAAACATCAATTAAAAAATTAACTTTAACAAGGCCAACTGGGAAAAACTTAAAGATCTGAATAGGAGACGTCTATTCTGATGACGTACACACTTTCTGTACAAGATTAACCAGTAAAACTATTTCCATGGCTAAGGACAGTTTACCAGTCTAATCAAAATAACACTAATAAAAAGCACAAAAGTATGCCGTGGTGGAATGACAACTGTTCGAAGGCGGTACAGGATAGGAAAAAAGCTCTGAAAATATTTAAGAAAAACCCCTCTCCAGAAAATCTTCAAAAATATAAGTCTCAAGAAAACCTTTCCAAGGGGGTCATTTTGGAAACCAAAAAAGAAAACTGGCCATCATTATGTGAATCAGCAAAGGTGAACAACAAGAATAGTACGGATATTTTGCAGAAAATTCGCAGAATGAAAGGAAATTTCTTTCTCCTGTACCTCTCCTCAAACATAATGACGAAATAGAACTACACCCCAGAGACAAGGCTCAATTTTTAATTAAACACTAGGAAACATTCTCTAGTGATTCAAACCTATCTTCAGACACTATGAAATTTCAAAAAGAGTTTGACTCAAAATATCAGAACATTTTGACTGAGCCTGGAGACAACAACAGTCCATTACACCTTAAATTTACATTAACATAACTAAAAACAGCACACCCGCGCAGGAACAACCCCGCCACTGGCTTTGACCGTGTCTCGTATGTCATGTTCCAACATACGTCCGACAATGCCTTGGGTATTTGGCTTCATCTCTTCAACATGGAGTACTGGTGGGGGGTGGTTTCTACCGAGTGGAAGGGAGCCTGTGTGATGCCATTGCACAAATCTGGAAAGGACAAAAATGACCCCAAATCATACAGGCCTATTTCTTTAACGTTTCATGCTGGGAAACTTATGGAATTAATTGTTAAAAAAAGACTCAAACATTTTATCGAAACCAATAATATCATAAATCCAAATCTGTCAGGTTTTTGAAAATGACCAACTTGAGACAAACTTGTTCGTTTACAGGACGTCGTCACTTTTGCTAAAAATACAGGCAAGTCCGTACTAGCTATATTTCTTGATATGCAGGCCTGTTTCGACCTAACTTGGCATTTCGAGTCCTAAAGAAGCTTTCCGATTACGGTATTACAGGGCGCTGCTTTCTCTTCTTCAGGGCATTCTTATAGGGGCAACAGATCCAGGTCAAAGTAGAGGATGAGGTATTTGAAGCCGTATCTCCCACCAGTGGTACCCCACAAGGGTCAATCCTTTCACCTATGCTCTTTTCCATCATCATTAACAGGTTGCCTGAAACAATTATGGACACAGTATGGTCAAACTGCAAAAACAGGCACAAGCAGGACTGGACTCACTCTCGAAATGGGCAAACTAGTGCGGTTTCAAACTTTCTCCTAATAAAACTGTAGGCATTATTTTCGGAAATCAAAATCAGCACTCTTTGGACGTAATTTAGATGGCACAAAAATTGTCTTTGAGAAAGTGGTTAAATTCCTTGGTTTACTCCGTGATAGAAGACTCAGTTTCCGCCACCACTTTCTTTCTTTGGCAGACAGATGCGAGAGAGACTTAAATCTCATGAGGATGCATAAAGGGACAGGTTACGGTTCAGACAAGAAAAGCCTCTTCCTCCTCTATAAGTCTCTCATACGTCCAAAGATAGACTATGGTGCCCAAATCTATGATAGTGCATGCAAGACTCATTTAAAGATCTTGGACGGAATTCAGCACAACGCTCTGAGAATAGCCCTGGGGGCCCTTTCCAGTACACCGGTACAGTTACTTTAGGAGGAGGCCCGTGTGCATCCCTTGGCTCTGCGATGTGAGCAGCAAATGCTCCAATATTGGGCCAGGGCACAGTCCCGGCGGGAACAGAACCCAGTGAACAAACTTGTCGGGAATAGCACCTTCATCAGGAGGCGATACCTGAAACGTAAAATGTTACAGTTAACTTTTGGCGCCAGGGTAGAGGCTCTACTGGAGGAGGCTGCGCTTGACAAGGCAGTTGTGGCAGACCTCAGGCCGTCCCCCATCCCCTCCCCCCTTGGACAATATCTGATGCTTCAATTGATACCTCTTTGGCAGGGAAGATAAACAAAAATCAAAACCCCTCTGAAATTAAAACAGAATTTTTGTTACATAATGACTCAAAATTTGGGGATTCAAAAAAAATCTACACATATGGGTCTAAAGAACCGGACACCGGCAAGGTAGCAGCAGCCTTTGTACTTCCCAGTATACATTCAAAAAGCCTCTAACCACCAATCTATCTATTTTCAGTTCTGAACTTTATGCGATCCAACAAGCCATTAAATGGATTATTCAAAATAGAATACATAAATCAGTCATCTTTTCAGATTCCCTATCCTCTTTAACTGCATTACAAAATAAAGGAAGCAAATCTAGGCCATAACTTGTGACCAATATTTTATAAAATTTACATAGGGCCATAATCAATAACATACATATGCACCTTGCCTGGTGTCCAACCCATGTAGGGGTCATGGGGAACGAAGTGGCGGATGCGGCTGCAAAGGAGGGCCTGGGGGCCAGCGTGGTAGAGGAAATTATCCCTTATGAACCAACATAAATTTACTTTTGGGCCAGAACATTAATTATTAACAAATGGAATGGGGGGAAAAAGTTTCGGAAATTTTCAATAAACATCTTAAAGCACCCAAACAGTATTTGGGTAAAAATTCCATTAACAAATGTATTTCTAGATTAAGAATGAGATCAATATTACTACCAGGATATTTTGGAAAACATATTTTAAAGTTAGATCCAAACTGTGGTGCATGTGGGGAGCCGTACTCTATCCCGCATTACCTACTACACTACGGTGTTCACAGGAAACAAAGAGAAGATCTCAGGGAGACCCTCAACAGTCTAGGGTTGGCGTTCTGCCTGGATTCCATTCTCTACCCCAGTAATGGAGTCGCAGTTCAGGTGTTCGCCCCCCTGAAAAGTACATTGTGGTCACAAACATGACAGGGAAATTGTAATGTCAATTTGTAATGATGCAAACTGATTCTTGTACAATTAAACTAGTAATTTGTATAGGTATTCTTGTAATAACAATAACCTTAAATCATATGCAATTAGTAAGCACATTATTGGTAATTTGTTACATGTATAGAAAATACATGTAATTGTACTGCCATTACATTTGCCTATAATTTGATCATATGCATGGACAGCCTACAGTGGGTTTCTTTTTAGGTGTGGATAATCTTGGGTATTTAATTAATGTACTTGGTCTAAGTATTATTTAATTATATATGTCCATTAAATGTATTTGTAAACCTTTGATAGTAACAAGTCTAAATTATGTGTAACAGTGTAATCATTGATCTTGTCAAGTTGAAATATTAACTTATTGATGTTTCGGTACAAGTCCTACTTATTTGTTATATGTCAGAACATTTGGTTATTGACTACAGTTAATATGAAGTTGCAGTTATTACAACATTCGTTAACTGTCATATGCTGACATACTCAGTATTTAGTAGTTCTATCGGTCTGCACACCTTTATAACCCTTATGCCTGAAAGGCATTCAAATCTGCTGTCAAAATTGTGTATGCCAATATTCTGAGTTTTATACTCAATGCAATTTGCTATATAGGTATAGTCCATGCATAATAAATTTTACTTGCATACGTCAACAATAGCCTTCCTGATGGTAGGCCCCAATCCACCAGTGACTCATTGTATAGTAACTGTGATAGAACAC
Organism: Congeria kusceri; assembly: GCA_027627225.1. NCBI lineage: Eukaryota > Metazoa > Mollusca > Bivalvia > Myida > Dreissenidae > Congeria > Congeria kusceri. Next base: position 30,659,016 of record CM051033.1, read on the forward strand.
CCCGGCCCTTCAAATCAAAGCCAATCGGATTGACTTTGAAGTCCTTATTTTAAGAACATGTTTTCGCAGTGTACGTTAGTGGACCTTATACAAACTTTCATTATATTAATAAACCCCGTTCTTAAAGCAGTTTTTATTATTAATGAAGGGAAGGGGTGTTTTATCTTTTAAAATTGGATTGTACATTTACTTATAATAATAATTCATCTGAAATAATACTGAATCCTGTGGATTTCTTTTAAAAGATTAATAATTTTCAATGGATATTACTGAATATATTTGTTTTGTTTAAAGTAATATCTGGTCTGGTAGATAGCAACACCCAATCTTTGTTGACTAGACATTGCACCTAGTATTTAATAATTGTTGATACTATATTGTCAATTCAAGGGACCAGTATCCCGCAATGGTGGACTGTATGGAAAAAAAACAACCAAAAAAAACACCTAAAAGTCAGTATAAGTCCCCTTGCCGGGTGTGGGCCCCGTCTTGCTAGGTCACTGGTGGATGCTCTGGTCCAACATTCAGCTCCCGGGTATGAGGCGGTGTAAACGTCCATACTTGTCTACTGGCTCCATTCAAGGAACAGGGAACCTCTGACTCCTACTTTACTGTCCATGGGGGCGATCAGTGACTGCTCCTAGTTAATATATATTAATCGGGAGTATTGACAGCTGATTTTAACTTTAATGTGGAAAAAGACAATGTAGATGTGATCATCTTTCAAGTGGTTCGCTTACAAATTGAGCAAATCACTAAAAACTTAACAATTAGCAATGACAGTTCGATATCAATGCTATATAAACGCGGACATATTCCCATAAAGTTTCAGCGTTCCTTACTATCTTTGAGGATTGTTTCTTTTACTGTTAGTATAGGTTTAATGTCCACGGTGGGAGATGCGAACTGTTTTGTCTTATATGTTTAAAAAAAAAAAAGTTATTTAAACCTTGGCGACACGGGTTTGAATCATATATGAATAAAGATATTATTTATCTGATACTTGTATACTTAAGTCCTGCCTCTTTGAGATGGTAAACCTGCTTCATCAGCACTGTCAATGGTGAGGTGTGGTCCCTGCTACATCTACAACACAGAAAATGTACCTCATATAATTGGTTAGTATATTTACACCTTTCTAATCAATGTGAACAGTTAAATGATCTGTCGCTCAGATAACTTTATAACATTGTTTGTCAGCTATTAAATGTCAAAGTGATAGGTTTACTAGTAATTCATCAAATACCTTCATAAATTTCAATTTAAGAAACTGAACAGTAATGTAACTGTGAATCCAGGATAAGTGTTTAAAAAAAAGAAACAGTATTTAGCTGTATTCTTTCATATAACTCTAATGTAAAGCCGACTGAATGCTTAAGTTCAGTTCTTTGAAGTTACTTCCGATACATAATGCTGCATTTTTTTTTTTTTTTTTTTTCGATTTGTCCTGGCTAAACACACGGGCAATTCTTTTAATGTCTTAAACCTTAAGAGTATTTGCTTATTTACTAGTTCATACCTTATGGTATTAAACTCCGCTTATGACTACATGCGAAACGCTGCATGTATAGCGGTAATTTTTAATCTAAAATCGATTATCTTTTAACAATGACGCCAACGAGAGGTATGTAGGTCAATAAGTCGTATTTATAAGACGTGCAACGAATTTAGTGTTACTTTTTATATAGGGCTAAATTCTGTGGAACGTCTCATCGCCAAAAGATCAGTTATGTGGTGGAAACCTGAAAGTTTAAAATTTCATAAATTCCTATAATTTGTTACAATGAAGTTATTAATCAATGTACTTTACATAAACAACACTTGAACTGCTTTACATGTGCTAAAATATGCATTTAAATCAGATTTAAACTTGTGTATAAATCTATATCATGTATGTAGGAATTCCAAAAGTTACAGCCTCGTTTAGCACTTAAACCATTCAGAATGTTGATACTGAGCGATATAATGACGTAACACTTCTACAGTGTAGCAGAATATCAATTAAAGTTTACACAGTGGAGTACAGCGAGATTAGTTTAGCAAGGCTTTGATAGTATTGCAAGCAATACAGGAGTCCCCTACCCGTAAAAACCCCTACAAATTAAACATCGTGCAATACTGTCAAATCTCCCTTTATCTGTAGATGTACAAAGTTTCATATTCAAATCCCATTTGTCGCTGCAGTGTTAAGTTGCAGTTTTTTTACTAATCTAGTAACACTGACCAGACATTCGAGTTACTTTTTGAGTTATTGCAGTATTAAACTGACAGAGGACAATTATATAGTCCATTCTGTGTACCAAGGTTCATGATCATATGTTATGTTCTTATCGAATTATTACAGTATTGTTTATTTCTATTTTTAGTATGACCTTTGACCTCGCAGATTCTACAGTATTTTTTTAGTTATCACAGGAACAATTTTTTGCTGACAGACAGACGGACGGACGGACAGACATGGCGATTACTATAGGGCAGCCGCAAAAATATATTCGGGGCCCTAATGACGAATTACATATTTGGAACTTGTCTAAAAACCACTGGTCACCGGACAGGTCGTCCTTCCAAGACAACCGGCCAGAGCACAAATTCACAGGTCACGGAACAACCGACACGCGTTAAGGTCTAACCCTGTTTAAATATGTGAAGCCTTTCATGAGTTATTGTCCCATGTTTTTCGGGAATTTAAGTCAAAAAGGGGCAATAACTCTGTCAAAATTTAGTGGTTTGTAACCAAAGTCAGTCTTGACCCATATTTTATAATGCTAAACGTGTATACCAAGAATTGTTTGAATATGTCAAGCCATTCTTGAGTTATTGTCAGAAAATCATGTTTTTAAGGAATTTTAAGTCGAAATTTAGTGGTTTGTAACCAACATTGAACCTGACATGTATTCTATGATGTTACACATGTGTACCAACTATTATTTGAATATGTCAAGCCTTTCTTGAGTTATCATCCGGAAACCAAAAACCAACAGACAGACAAGCTCACTCCTATATACCCCCACTAATCTTCGTTTGTGGGGGTATAAAGACACCTGTCAGCGTTACTTTTATCATCGATAAAGACTAGTCAATCAAACAGATCGTTTGCCTTTTAAATTGTGTTTTAAGGCCTAATTAATGATACTTTGCTTACCGGTAAGCAGCTCAAATACCCATACTAATTAACCGGTCGGTTACTAAAACACTATTTGTTGCCATCCCTAGTGAACAATGAAGTCTATATTCTGAACATAATCCTTTCTTTGCTTTTTTTCACAAACAGAGGCCAATAACTCTGTTCTGTATAGCCCAATCAGGGCAATTCCTTGATTTATTATGAGATCTTATGGCCATGCACAAACGGTGCAAAGAGTCACCAAGATTTGATGAAAAACGAATTTTTTATGTTACACAAAGTCCATTTTATTGCAAGTTTTCTCATACAAAGGGAAAATAACTGTTTCTGGTTCTATATGGCCCATCATTGCACCCAGATGAGATTTAATGGTCAATACACAAACTGTGAAAGTTTTGTTAACAAGAAATGAAAAGTCAATTCACTATGGGGACTGAAAGCCAATTTTTGACAAATTATCTTGCTTTTTTTCACAAACAATGAGCCATAACTATGTCTTACTGGTCTGATCTGGCCCGTTTTGGTCACTGACTCAATCTTTATGGTCAAACACAAATAGTGAACGTTTGGACAATATCAGGCAATAGTAGAAGTCTCTATACTCCACACTGTCCATTTTTTCATTTTTTTCTCACAAACAAAGGGCGATTACTCAGGTATCTGGTATTTGTACCCCAATCTAGACAATTTTTGGAATATATTGAAACCTTTAAGTGATACACACGCAGTGCAAGTTCAGTCAAGTTCAAAAAAAAAATGAAGTTTGTATGTTGCAGTCCATTTTGCAGTTTTCATCATTAAAAAGGGGCAATAACTCTAGTGTTCCTGGTCCGATCTGGCCCAATATAGAACCTTTCTGAAATATATTTTTGGTCATACACAAACCGTGCAAGTTTAGTAAAGATTTAATGAAAAGTGATGTCTGTATCGTGTCTACGGGCCCAATTGTTGACGGATTACAGTCCCCCTATAACAAAAGCTCACCGATTACTTCGTGCTCAGGCGAGCTTAACAGACCATAATTCAATCAAAATGCATAACAGAGCTACATGTTTATTGTTCTTGTCTTACAGACACATCTCACCTTGCTGAATACATATGCCAAGTTTGAAAGCTGCAGCTCAGATAGTTTTCAAGAAAAATGGACCTAACCAAAAACCAGATAACAAAATAATTCAACGCCCACGCTGGCGGCAACACTGAAAGTGATCACAATAGCTCTGTTTTTAAATAAGACAAGCTAAAAATGATCAATTTGATCTGCGAATATTGTTCAATAAGATTAAAATATGCATATTACCTTCCTACTGGCATAAATTGTTTCTGCCCATTATTGCCATTGTTGACATCTTTAACATTGACTAGGTTGAAAGCACCACTACTTGTCTTGTTGGCATTAGAGTTGGTCTTGGTGTTCTTCAATGTTGTCTAGAACAGTCTCTTCTGTAAGCTCTAAATAGTGGGACTAGTTTTAAGTGCCTCTGCAGCGTTGTGATCACAGCTTCTGATATTTATAGTTGATCTTGTGAAATCGAAATCTGATTCACCCACAGAGTTTATACTGTCTGCATTTATAGTCCTGTAGTAACTCTTCTCGGATGGAATCATCCTTTATGCACTGAAGAATATTTGTGAATATCATTAATAACAAACTTATTAATCTCTTATCAATACATATTTAATATCAACACTGTAATAAACACACAATCAAAATGTTTCTTGGTGTGCAGCAGTTAAACTGACACCTCTATGAATGTCAACGCTAAAATCTGTGTTAAAATAAGTACAGGCCTGGGCTTTTTAAAATCGTATATAGCTGTTTATAAAATTGTGCATTTTTCCACAAAATTTATTTTTACAAAGGTCTGGATTTTTTTCCTGCTATTAATATATCAGTAGGACTTAATTTATTATTTAAATCAACATATTGTTACAGTGATCGAAATTAGCACAAGCCCCTATGCCCGAGACTGGTAAAATTTGTCACGGGCTTGTTCATTATGTAGAATTACAAGCCCGTCGGGCTTGCTATGTTCGCTAAAGCCACTTGACCTGAGAGCAGTGAAAATGGGTCAGATGAATCTTAATTGCTTCTAATTCAATCTCAATTTAGTTTCTGGGATCCATAAATAATATCCCAATAGTGTAACTCTGAATGCCTTATGACATAAATTTACATCTGTAACATTAATTCTTATTGGCCACATAAACAAGGTGGTTAACAAATGAACCAATCAAATTAACTGTTATTTACTGCCCACTTAATCCCCAGATGTTGAACTGCCTTGATAACTATGAAAATCTAATTGACCGTAATTAATTACTCCCAGCTCCATTGCTAATGGACAACCCAATTGCAGATAAGACTATTGTTTCGTTTGATTAATGCTAAATAAATGTTCAAGAAAGATTTAATTTCTTCAATGCTGAATTGTGGAAGTAACTTTGTGAATAAATTGAAACTGAAAGTGCAAGTTAGAAAATATGAATGTGAAAATAGACGTCTGTCAACAGCGAAAGTTACCTAGACATTCATCATACCATAAAACAAACAAGAGGGCCACGATGGCCCTAGGTCGCTAACCTGATATCTATGTATTAAGTTTCATTACAATATCTCAAAACGTTCTCAAATTATTGAGCGAAAACTGTTTTTCTATTTTTAGTAACAGTGACCTTGACATTGACCCCACCCACCACATCCGTAAAGCAAGGTCTCGATATAGGGTATCTACATATAAAATTACATTAAAATATCTCAATACGTTCTTAAGTTATTGAGCTTAAACCATTGTTCTAATTTTAATAACTATGACCTTGACCCCACCCACTCCATAAGCAAACCCAAGTGAGGTCTTGATATAAGATATGTGTATTCTGTTTCATTTAAATATCGCAATACATTCTCAAATTATTTTCAGTAACGGTGACTTTGACCCCACCCACTCCATATGCAATCCCAAGCAATGTCTCGATATAAGGTACTTATGTATTAAGTTTCATTAAAATAGCACAATGCGTTTCTCAAGATATTTAGCGGAAACCATTTTTCTATTTTTAATAATGGTGACCTTGACCTTGACCCAACCCACCCCATATGCAATCCCAATCGAGGTCTCAAAATAATGTATTTACGTATTAAGTTTTATTAATATATCTCAATGCATTCTCAAGATATTGAGCGGAAACATTTTTCTATTTTTAGTAACAGTGACCTTGACCCCTCCAATCCCATATGCAATCCTATTCGAGGTGTCGATATAAGGTGTATCTATGTATTATGTTTCAATAAAATATCTCATTGTGTTTTATAGTTATTGAGCGGAAACCTTTTTTTCCATTTTTTGTAACAGTGACCTTGACATTGACCCCACCCATCTCAAATGCAATCCCAATCGAGGTCTCGATATAATGTTTTAACCAAATATGAAACCTCTGGGCCTTGTGGTTTCAGAGAAAAAAAGTCAACTCATTTTGCAATTTATGTCTAAATAAACCATGTGAGCCCCAGGGTGTGGCTAGTTTGGAATCCAGGGGCATTATTTGAACAATCTTTATAGAGGACCACTATACAATGTTACATACCAAATATGAAACCTCTAGGCCTTGCGGTTTCAGAGGAGAAGATTTTTACAGTCATTTTGCTATTCAAGTCTATATAAACCATGTGACCCCTAAGGTGTGGCCAGTTTTGACTCCAGGGGCATCATTTGAACAATCTTTGTAGACCACTAAAAAATGTTACTTACCAAATATGAAACCTTTGGGCCTTGCGGTTTCAGAGAAGAAGATTTTTAAAGTAATTTTGCTATTCAAGTCTATATAAACCATGTGACCTCCGGAGCGTGGCCAGTTCATTCCTGTGAAGTTTGGTGAAAATCTGCCCTCTGGTTTAGCAGGAGATGTTCTCTGAATGAAAATGTTGACGCACGATGGACGACGCACGACGGACAAATGGCGATCCTAAAAGCTCACCATGAGCACGTTGTTCTCAGATGGGCTAATAAAAATGAACGGTTTAACTGAAAATTATGCAAGATTCTCACTACGAAAAGAACAAATTTCCTGCTATCAGAATCACGTAAAGGGTAGGCTGCAGACAGGCATGTCAACTTTGATGAATTGTAATATGCATGTCAGACCTGTGTTCCCTGCTAATGGCTTCACAAAATTAAATTTGTTGAGGTAATGTTTAGAAAGGCTTGAACAATAATTTATCAGACTGAAAGTGTTTTAAACATTACTGTAGTTGTATATGCATATTTCAAAATTGCAACGGTCATTATATTCCAGTCAATATTAAAACAATGGAGTCCGCTTTTTGGATAAAACTACGAAAGCTTTCCACAAATTCGATGTAGGCCTACATATTACGTGACACCCGCGCGTGACCTTCGAGTACTTGTAGATTATGAATAAAAGGCTATACTGATTGTTCGTATTCTTTCAATTGGATCTATTTCTTGTCATCTCTGAATTTGTTTATTGAAGGCATTTAATAGACCAGTGCACTGATAGCAAGGAATTGTTTTGCAGATCTGATTGGACGTGTGATCAGTGATCTCCCCTGCTCCACGATATTGAAAGCAAAGAAGCAGCGGAGGTCACTGTGCAATTGCCATCTCAAAAGCGATACATGCTTTCAATTTGCAGTACTAAAGACTGCGGCTATCGCCGAAGTCTAAAAAATTATTTTGATCAAACGAAACATACCGGTTCATTTATGATGGGAAAATACGCCTTGTTTTTCATTATTCATGGGTTTTGAAGGTGACGCGTGTCATATTATCTTGATTATCTTATCTACATGTGGTCAGCCATGTGATGTCCAAGGCATGTCAAGTCACGCTTTAATCCATAGCCAGAAACCGTCTCCCATGGAGAGAATGCCCTCGAGTTCTCAATAACGCATGGTTATTCAAGACCATTGTTTTGCATATTAAATTAAGGCAATTAACATTTCAAAGAAAATATTTTGAGCGAGAGAAACAAGCACAAAGCAAAAAAAGAAACATTGAAAAACTCTGAAAAATATAAAACGAAATAGTAGTAATAGTATGTTTATTTATGTGTTGTTTTTTTACAAATTGCTGTTTGAACAGTAAAAGCACTGTGTTTCTTTCTTGGTGTACACATTTAGATAACCTTCAAAATGAGACTTTATTCGAGAGAATCCGTCCAGAAATTACTAAGTTTTAGGCAAAGACAGGTTTGACACTTTTCAATAAAAATCTTGCTGTCTCAGCCTGATATCTTACAAAGTCTCACTATGAATATCTATGGAACTATTTAAGATAAAATCACAGTGTTTGTTTCTTGGTGTACAGTTTGGTATAGCCTTCAAAATGTGACTTTATCCAGCAAAATCCGTTCACAATTTAAAAAGTATTAGACAAAGGCTGGGTGTATACTTATCAATAAAAATCCTGCTGTCTCTGTCTGAAATCTCACATAGCCTTGCTTATTAATATCTGCGTACCTATTAAAGATAACATTATTTATTTATTTTTTATGGTGTACGGTTTCGAACAAACTTGCTAAACTCTAATGTGCGCATTCGCAAAATCACATTTATTGGTATATATGAAGTGTATATCAACAACGTGAATTAAGTCACTTGATAACGCCCGGGCCCGGAGATAAAGTGAGATTACCCGCCTGCTTGTATACATGTTTCTTATCTCTGTTTGTTGATAGATCTCTGGGTAAAAACCAGTGTCTTGCCTAGGCTCCTCTTCTGGTGGCCCTGTCCTGAGAGGGGTGGATTAGGGAGGGTTATCCCCGCAGTTATTCAATTTTTTTTTCTGCATGTGTCAAATGATGTTATCTGATGCGTTGTAGCTCTTAAAATTAAGGCTAAGACATTTTCAATTTTCTGTAAACGTTAGAACAAAATGAAATAAACGAAACATCGCCGTTACCTATAAGCATTTTATTAGCAAACGCATCATTTTTGTTGCGAAACTGAAAGTAATTATTTTTTCCGGACATCAAGTGCGTATCACATTTGCGAAGTGACGTCATGTCCAAACCCACCATTGTCTACGTTCTCTTATCTTTAGGAAAGATCCTATACATGCTTTGTTCTTGCAAAAACTGCGGGAAAATTTCCTCGTGCATGTGTTAAGGACCTGTATTAAGTAAAGCACATGATCGGTACACGAACACTTTCCATGCGAGGAACGTGGTTATCAGCAGACATTTCACGCTCGTTTGTAAAAAAACACGGGTTTTACATGGCATTCATGTATATAAACAAGACAGCTTGTATTTACAAACCTACAGCAGTTACACTGGATAGGTTTTTCCAATTAGGCCTACAATTTCATATTAGCGTATTTCAGACAGACTTTTTTGCAGTTTTTTATCAAATAAAGTGTGAATATTAAAAAATACGAAAGGGATGAGCTTTTAGGTCAGTAAAAGGCATTGACGCGCGTAAAAGGTTACATGTCTGTGAATAAAAGCCAATTGCGCAAATTTGTCAATCATAACGTCATTCCAAAGCGAATAAACTGAGCGTTTCTATTGGCTCATATCGATTTTACTGCATGATGAAACTTCGCCTTCACTACACTGCGGTGCTTCTCGGTTATTAATTCCAGCTTATAAATAACTAATTGTTAAAATGTTCTGCAAAGAGACGCTCGCTTTGATCAATTGCAGACTTTACTCTAATGAGAAACGTCCATTGTGAAGTAAGAGATTAGCTTTCACAGCAGGAATTGTCGGTCTGCTGCAGTAAACACAGCTAATTTATTGATAAAATACAAGTGCCAAAAGCGATTTTTTTAAGCGCAACACTAATTTTAAGCGCCCCTGATATATTCAAGTTAAAATTCAAGAGCCCCGGGACCGGAGCGCTTAAACAGCCTAGGAAAGACCCTGAAATACATACTAGCCCAGTCACTAAAATTCAACCATGAATTTTCATTCAGTTATTAAAGACATTTAAAATAAGTATACACACCATTAATATAAAGGTATTTATTAATTCAGACTCCAATATAAATGACAGTTTACCAAATCTCTGGTACATAAAAATATTAATAGACGCTGTCAAACAACCAGTCTTCAAAATTAGCACTAGCCCGCTACCCGTGGCGAGTAAAAAATATTGTCGGGCAACAAAACTAATTTTTAGTAGATTGCCTGCCAGGCAAGTAAACCAATAAACTTTAGAAATGCCCATTATGTAGAGAAACATAACAAGTTTTTCACAGACTTGTGTCAATATATAAAAACTGGATCAAACATAGGATAATTAAGTAGAGAAACACATGAATATCACACTTGCATCACAATTGTTATTTCTAGATAATTAAATGATGAACTTTTGTTAGTTGTAGATTTTTAGTATAAAAAGTTCAGGCTAGTAAAAGTTATAAATTTACTTGCCTTAATGGCAAGTTATTTTTGAACGTTAATATCAAAGAATGAACACCTTTTCTGTAGGGTGTAAAAATAATTGTTGTGAAAACATATCTATAAAGGTGTAGTGCACTTCATCCTAAATTGGATGGCTTAGGCAATTGTACGCTTCATCCGGCACCCCGTTCATTGAGGAATGAGCTATCATAGCTTGTCTGTCCGAAATATGTTATATCCAAATTTATGGTATGTTTAAAACACTTGCCAGTTCGGCATTACAGATTCTTGGAATACCTTTACTACTTCCTCGTTAGAAAGACCGATGTCAAAACTCTTTAAACGTTCAATGTGCCGTGACTTCTTTCTTGACTTTCAAATGTGTGTAAAAGTTGATGAGTCTTCATCGATCTGTGTTAGTGTGACGCTTACAAGGATGCATCACTATATTTCACTCACGGTGTCCAGACAAGACGGCCCAAATCTCTTTAACGGCCAAAATCGTTAACGGCTCATTGATGGGAATAGGAAGTGATTCAAAACAATGAAGCGTAATCGTGCGATATTTCTCAGCGTAAATAATATTTTTCCCTTAAAATGTAATGAATATAATTATGGTATGTCTATAAAAGTAATAGTTTTTAGGTTAATACTCGTGCGTGCGGGAAACGCTAAAACTATTTCCCGGTAACAGTTCCTATCTAGGTTACGCATGCGCAGATACATTCCTTAATTCTTTGTTACATATAAAATATTCAAAATATGATCTAACTTTTCACCGTGACCAAGCTACTTTCTTATATATCACCATACATTGTTGGAAAGATAAGGACATAACCTTTGCAAAAACAGCATGTCAAAAAATTATATGTGTTGTAACTCAAAATATTTACCTTTGAAAACACACCGGCTGCCATTTTGCGCATGAATACATGGGCCAAAAGTTATGAAGCTGGCAACCACTAGACAGAAAGTAGTGCACAAAACAGCTTTTTTGCTTATTGCTTACATATATACCTTTAATATGGTACCGAAACATATCATTTAAAATGTATTTTACAAATTATATGCATGCTGCACTCAACCATATCTGCTTATTATCTAACTAACAGTAACCCTGAGGATGTGACTTCCGTTTTTGGGGTAATTAGACCTCTACAGGGAGCAGTCGTATCCATAATAGTGAAAAATCACGATATAGCATTCATATAGGCGATCAGGTAATGATATCAATTGTGATAGTCAGCGAATTCTTCGGTGATTTTAATCGTTATTGCAAAAAGTCCTCGAACTTGTCAATCTCAGCGAAAAAAACGTGAACAGCTAAAGTCGTGTTCGCCAATAATTCACTTTATCTGCAAATAAACCACGAACAAGGACGGCGAAACATTGTATCCGCAGTGTGTTTGCTGAAAGGCTGCTTGTATGCCTCAGTCACACATTCCTGATTTTTACTGCAGTTCTTGAGACGAGAGCGTCCCGAATCAAATGTGTCAAAAGTCGGGATAATACTCTGAGATTCGGGGCTGGATTTTCAATTGTTGATCAAAGATCGAAGATGTCCGAAGATCGAAGAGGTCCCGACAGCGTCCAGATTGCGTTTCAACAGAGTCTCGATAGCGTCCCGATTCTCCCGAATGCGATCCGACAGTTTCCCAACAATGTCCCGACAGCTCCCTACGGCGTCCCGACAGCGTGCCCACATTCTCGACTGTTTAATTGTTTGCATCGTTGCTGTATTCGGGAATAAGTGACTGCCACATTACTCCGGACGTGATATTGATATATAATTTATGATGCATTATCAATCCAGTTCCACGGGACATTGTCCCGATAACGTCCGACACCGTCCCGAATTTTGATCGATACAGCCGAATCTTTCCCGAAAGAGTCCCGACTACACAAAGTCGGCTGCTTCTCCCGAATGTTAAGGTACAAACCTAACTGTCGGGAATGCTTGGTCGATCACGTGGAACATATCCCGGTAATTCCCGATTCTTAAGACAGCGTACCACAGCGTCCCGAAATTCCCGACTTTGTTATTATTGGTATCATAGCGTTGTCGAGACGCTATCGGGAGCCGTAATCGGGAATGTGTGACTGAGGCATTAGTTCACATTCACAAAATAGCAACTTTTGTAAAGGTTTTCTGCATATCATAAGTTGTCCATTTCATCAGAGTGCTCCTCACTTGTTTCTCACACTCTGTAGATACACAAAGCAGCACAGCAGATCTCGGCGACACCACTGTGGGGAGTTAGTCTGTTTCCACAGATGCACGTATACAAACACGTACCAGGCACACGACAATAATGGTGTATCCCTGAAATGTTTAGTGAATTTGTGGACTACGGGCCTAGTCAGACCAGGTTTCAAACAAATCCTTAAGATCACACTTAATTACTGTATATTATGTTAATGAATTATATGCCAAATCTTACTGTGATGCATTCAAATCACTTTGTTTAAAAAAGATTTTGCAGCAAATCCGGAATTTGATCAAGGTAGCTACTGCTAGCAAGACCAGTGCTTTCCCGACTTAGCTATCTGGACGTCTTCACAATCTCTTTGTTACATTTATTAGCTCATACATAGACCGAAGCGTATTTTGATTTTGATTTTGAAACATCAGTATTTCAGTGTATCGTTAATCTATAAACATGTTTTTTTTTTCTTCTCGTTACCAATTTGTTTATGACCGTTTAGATCGTGAGTCTTTTTCGCGATGCATTTGTACTTTCGTTTTCGAAGTAGTTTAATTGGATCTTATTTACGCTAATTAATACGCATGTTTATGTGTGGTAAATAGTGTCGAAAAACGTAACTGATTCGATTTAGCTCATCCAAACATTGTTTATTAAATACATTGGCAATCTCCGCCTATCTGGTGTTGTCGACAGTCCGAAAAATCTAGATCACTGGGATTTGGCTTCATAATGGCGGAGCATAACACAATTTAAGTTTAAAAAATTACATTTAAACACACTGAAAACTTGTATTGTGCCATGAAAAAAAACTGTGAGTGAAATTACTAGTACTGTAAATATAAGTTACTTTGAATTAAAAACGTCGTATTGTTGTCAGGAAACTTATCCTTTGTGTCGTAACTAGGAAGTTTAGAATCCCGAAATAGAAACTACGCAAGTGAATAGTTTATGGTAATCGAGTGAGAATATCGAAAGTGGATATAAGAACATTAACACATTAATAACAAAGTAATGGTTCTAGCTAATTAGTTATCATTTTATAAGAGATTTTGTTTTGTTTTAATGCTATAATAGTAACATTGTGACTAGTTTAAGCTCAAGGTAATCGTTAGTTCCAAAAAAAAACAAGTGAAAACACCATTTTCTTATTAAGTCTTATTAATTATGTAAGTGCTGATAACAGATAAAAACTCATCTGTCGCGTTTTTATGTAATAATCAGTGATAATTCTGAAAACAGGTCAGCATGATCTATCAAAGTTGACCCGTTTGAGTTGTCGGTTAACCAACATTGTGCGTTTGTAAGCATTAAATATACAATAATTGCTATCAAGATGGATGAGGAACTGAAAGACAAAGATACCAAAAACTGGGTGAAAACGTGGTTAGCACTTCGCTGTTTGAAAGAAGGAATTTTGCCTTTTATGAAAGTAAAGTGTGAAGAACAGTACGCAAAAGACATAAACTTTCTGAAACATTTGTTTGGATTGGCTGACTATACGTGCAGATCGTGTACATTTGAAGAACTAAAACCATCCCACTCAAAGAGCACAGGTTGTAAGTACGTTAATGCCAAATCATACTGCGCATGTAAGGGGAATAAGAATAAAGAATGCCCCGAAAAAGGGAGCTGCGGAAAATTTTATGATCTAATAAAAGACATGCATGTCAATAATGACCCTAACTGGTCCAATACAAACTGCCACATTTGGTCAGACAAGCAGTATGGTCCATGGGAAAGGATGAAGTGCTTCATACATACCCCTGGCTACAGAGAACACAAAGACATATCCAAAGCAGATGTTACTGCTTTTGTTCAAATTTGCGCAAACAACGAGCAGTTAAAGAATACATTCGGTGCCGACTTAGAAATTCTTGGAAAGGTATGGCTTCATTGGTTGTGAAATGTTAAATAAGTAATCAACATAACATTTTAGTGGATTTTTCGCCATTGCCTTATTTTGTTCGGTTATATTTTGGACTATGTTTAGTCTTTAATGACACAGAGCCAGATTTAATAAGTGATGTAATTCCTAAGCATCTATACTCCTTACCGTGTGTTATTTGAATACAAACTATGATTGAATTTCTGTTTTAGCTCACCTGAGCACCAAGTGCTTATGGTGAGCTTTTGTGATCGCCCGTTGTCCGTCGTCCGTGCATCCGTGCGTGCGTCCGTCATCAACTTTTCATTCAAACAACATCTCCTCCCTTAACCACTTGGGAGAGTTTCACCAAACTTCGCAGGAATGATCATTAGGTGAGCCTTTTTCAATGTGGTTTGAATCGTTACGGTCCGCTGCATATGTAAGTAAGCAGAGCTAAAAATATATATAAAAAGTGTAAACTTTAAAAATATTCTCTTTGTAATCGCAGGGACGGATGTTTCATATTTGGTATTTAACATCCTATAGTGGTTCTCTACAAAGATTGTTCAAATTATGCCCCTGGGGTCAAAACCGGCCACGCCCCGGGAGTCATATGGTTTGTTAAGAATATATAGCAAAATGACTTTAAAAATCTTCTCCTCTGAAACCGCATGGCCGAGAGGTTTCATATTTGGTATGTAACATCCTATAGTGGTCCTCTACAAAGATTGTTCAAATTATGCCCCTGGGGGTCATATGGTTTATATAAATATATAGCAAAATGACTTCAAAAATCTTCTCCTCTGAAACCGCAAGGCTCAGAGGTTTCATATTTGGTATGTAACATCCTATAGTGGTCCTCTACAAAGATTGTTCAAATTTTGACTTTAAAATTATTCTCCTCTGAAACCGCAAGGCCCATAGGTTTCATATCTGTTGTGTAACATCCTTTAGTGGTCCTTTTCAAAGTTTGTTCAAATTATGTCCCTGGGGTCAAAACGGGCCACGCCCCGGGGTCAAGTGGTTTATATAGAATATATAGCAAAATGACTTTAAAAATCTTCTCCTCTGAAACCACAAGGCCCAGCGGTTTTATATGTGGAATGTAACAACCTATAGTTGTCCTCTACAACGATTGTTCAATTATGACTATGGGATCAAAACTGGTCAACTTCCGTGGGGTCACATGATTTATATAGAATATATAGCAAAATGACTTTAAAAATCTTATCCTCTGAAACCGCGAGGCCCGCGATGACACATTTGTCTTCTTATGGGTTATAGTTGACAATTTACACACATTAGGGAATTAATTAAAACATACCAAACTTCGAACGTTTTAGATTGAAATGAATCAAAGAGAATGAGGATAAAGAATATCATCAAAGTTAGCAAATATAAGTTAAAGTTAACAACAGTTTTCACGATTTCTTGAAAACAGATAATTATAGTGCAAAATATATGTTGAAATGGTAATATCATACACGATGTTCCGTGGAACCACAAACTTTCTGAATTTGGTGATAGTAAATTATAAATTGGCATGACGATGACTTACCTGCTGTCCTCCGGGTTTATTTAAAGGACAAGTTCAGATGTCGTAACGGAGAGTATATATTTTGGGCTACTTTATCGGAGAGGTTACCAATTCGTTTTAATACCTATCATTGGCACCATTTTGTTGTTTCTGTATTAATGATTCACAAAACATGACACTTGTTTTAGGTTCGGGATATTCGAAATGCAGTATGTCATTCAGGAACAATGAAGGTGTCTTCGGACGACTTTCTAAAATACGTCAAACTGATAGAAGATACATTAAAGCTGAATATATTTGATGATTATTCGACTGCTGAGCTTCAAAAGCTACAAAATGTAAGTGCTGATAACATTGTATACATAATAATACATACATTATATACACAATTTGGATTATTTGCAGTTTTTATTTTGTTTTAAATAATTGAAAGTTTAAAGTTCCGATTCTGGTCAGCAGTCGTTCGGTTAATATGCGCTGTGTCATGTACATTAACGTTCGACCAAACCATGTCAATTATATCTGGTTTTCACTTGTTAAACTTGATAACAGTTTATGAAACATGCTATTTTTTCCAATCAAAATAAACAATTAATCAGATACAATTCTAAACATTTTAATAAAAACTTTTAAGCAACCAAAATCAATCACTTTTGAAGCAAATCAATTGTTTTGTACAAATATGTTTAAATTAATTTAGTTCATGTATAATTAAATATGTTCAGTCAATACATTATCAGTTCCAAACTAAAATAAATATCTGAACACAACTTTAAATACAGGTTAATAATATTCATTTGCATAATCACTTGAAATATGTTATATTAAAAACAATCTTGTAAATACGACTATGAGAAAACAAACAACAGAAGAGTTTACTATATCTTTGACAAAACATACTTGCTAATTTTGATTCCTACCACATATGGCTTATTTTGCTAATTTGTAGTTTTTCGAACCTGTATTAGTCGAGTTGGTTGAGTAAAGTAGTATATCACGAGCAACTGCATAGCCCTGGGTGCGATACTTTGCACCACCATCGAGACCGATACAAGTTCTCATATCACCACTGTAGTGCCATATTCCATTTATAACATACTTTTGTCCAAAATATTATTCTTTAAAATTCAACAACGAAACAAATCACGAACCATCTATGTCTGGTAAATAATGTTGTGTTTTTCTCATAAAGGAGTTATTAGATGAAGTTTAACGACACGCACTTTAGCTACGAATGTATATTTGATGTTGTTATGGTATATGGTGCCAGTTCAAGATGTGTTGGATTGAAAACATAAGACATCGACACCGCTGTCTCCTATAATCTTTTGTCTTTCGTCCAGGGTGAATAAAAGCAAAAGTAACTTTTTGTGTTTTGTTTGTGTCTGAATATTTGGAATTGTACATATACTTTTCCAGTTTGTTTTGACATACAAGTTAGTCCGTTTAAACTATCTGCTAGTTTATTATATAAATTAAAGCATTATATAACGTTTCTAGTGCTCATCTTAGTAAGGCCAACATAAGATACGTGCTCCACCGGTTCAATTGTCAACGTATTTGAAATAATATCGTTTTATTATGATGGTAGTTAGAAAATGACAGCACGCGCGTAACAATAGAAAACGAACTGACTGCCAGAGAAGAAACACTTGTAGCTATCAAAGAGTTGAATAGGTTGTTGGAGCACCAAGCAACTACAGATGATTTCAGAGAACAAATTGCCAACTTAAAATGTATAGAAGATGAACACAGACGAATCCTGGAACTACGATTCAAAGAAATAGAGAAACATATGTTGAAATTACAAGAAGAGCACACGAGCAACAAAACGCGCCTGGATGAACACAAAGTTATCTTCAGCAATATAGATGAAAACATTGCTTCTCTTAGCACAACACTGAACAAGCTTTCAGTGGTAAGTATGACGTTTTACGAGTATCTGTAAACTAGAAAGCACCATGAGAGCGCTGACTGCCGCACTCATTAACCATTAGTCGTTTTGCATCTAATTTTAAAATTAAACATTATAATATCAAACTTTGCCAATATAAAATAATATTTAAACTATATCTGAATCCAGAAAGTGATTCTGATCACCACCGGAATCTAAACACGTGTAAATTAGCCCAGTTTTTTTTTCAAATCTGTTTACTGTTTATTATACCATTTTGCATAACTTCGCGTGGGCTAATATTGGTAATTTTACATCAAAGTAACGCGTCATAATTTAATAAACTGTCATTTAATGTATACATATGTATATGTGTATATACAATTTTAGTCTTTTATTATATTATAGGATGTGCAAGAGGGATTTAAAAAAACTCTAGGACAAAATGACAAGATACTTCAAGGTAATTACAGTATCATTATATTTAAATTGTCTTAGTTGTCCCAAATTCTGTTTTAATATGTTCATGAACGACGGGTTATTGTCGTTTAATAATAAAATGTGTTATATAATCTATAAATACCCGCTCTCCCATTAGTCCGAACAGCCATCGGTGACTGAATATAAAAGTCATGTCGCATGGCCTAAACTCATGTCTTATGGGCTACATATAGATTTGTGGATTTCCCAAAATTTGTACCCGGCTTGCACACAAATATTCACTCACAGCAACAGGAACCAGAACTTTTACATAAATTCATGTATGTATTGGCTAAAAATTGATTTGTATAATTTTTCCTTTTGTTCCCGACATGTGCATTTAAATTTTTCGAGTAACAGTTTAACCAGTACGGCGTTCTTTTCTGTTTACGAACTACAATGACTTCATTTTGTTGATTTTCGTGTCGTCATTTTATATGTTTCGTTTGATTTAGTAGGTTATTTTTCGAATTTATCAGAATGTGATAAGTTAAATAAAATCGGCGTTGGATTATAATAAGTTGATCTGCTCGGTATTTTGCTAGTAAAACTATTGATATATTATATGACAACACATTGGTTGACCAGATGGCCCTACGACGTGGTCTTATGATAATTGGGTGAAACTCATGTTGACCTCGGCTAACGCCTCGGTCACCCAGTGAACATCAGACCATGTCCAATTGCCAATCTCTACCAAGAGGACATGTGCATATTGTCAGGTTTTGATTTCGGTCTGATGATCTGGCATGGTGTTGTTGACCTTTGATGATATATTTTCGCTTCCAGTCTAGATCTAAGGAGCTATTGTTTCGAATCCAATGAAACTGTGTGTGTTATGTCACTACCAAGAGGACATGAGCGTATTGTTACATGGTTTTGATGTTTTGATTGTTCACAGAGTTGATGTTCTTTGATTACAACAATGGTATTTTTTCTGCGCGTGCTCTCAGGAAATTATGACTTAAATTCAATTAAATGCCACGTGCAATATGTGGACATGCGACTATTAGCAGGTTTTGGGGTCTGATGTTAGTCATGATGTTATTGCATTTGACGATGCATTTTCGGTTTCAGACTTGATCACAGGAGCTAATTACTCGAATTCAACGAAACTGTCTGTTCAGAATCAAAACCACTATGACACTAGCGTATTGTAACATGGTTTGGATCTGTTGATTTGGTCAACTTTATTGTCCTGTGATTATACAAAATAATATTTTGTTTCGAAACAAATAACAACAAATAACACGAATTCAATAAAACTTGAACCCTTACCATAGATTTTTCACGGAATTATTGTCCTTCAACAACAATATTAGGCATTATTGTTTTTTAATGAAGGAATTATAATGCCTATACTTCAGTTAAAGGCTATGTGCCGAATTTCTACTAAGATGGCATGGCAATCATTTGCATCATTGGTATGTTGGTATGGTGTTTTTGACTCGTGCTTACATACAGTTTTGAAACCTGATCGCAGTTCTGGTGATTTTTAGTTTGATTTGCATTTCTAATTTCATAGCCTAGATCTACTTAAAAAAAGGCATCACCATGTAGCATCCATCAGTTTCAGTGATTTTCTTATTGAAAATATGTATTTGACACTGAAACGGATATATTATGATTGCATTTTATACAAAAAAATACTATTTTGAATAATGACTAGTAACTCTCGTTGACAAATTATTTTCCTACCTTAGTTTACTTAACCTGCAGTGTCAAATACAACTGCGGACAGAAAGTTGATGTGTGAGTGAAAACGTAAAAATGTCAGCAGAATATGAAGATGAAGCATTACATTTCATAATTACCCAGTAAAAACAACAACAAAGAAAAACATCGTCACTACGCATTTTCGATGAAACCATTACAAGGGTGTTCTATAATAGATACATTATACAAGGATGAATGAATGTGCTTTGGTTTGCTAGGGGTGGTTTGGTAGGTCTATGGGTGTATCTTTTGGTTTAAGTAATTTAGCCTCGGTCACAACCGGTTTGCGTCGACCTTACGTCGAGCTTGCGTCGAGGTTTTTGTAAACAATGTGCGTCGGACCTACAGCGCCGGTGCGTGATTTCCTCGATCGTAAGGTCGCCTCAAAACCGCAACAGACATTAGCGCAAGCGCTTCATTTGATGCGTCGGCCTTTCGTCGATCACCCATCGTACGGGCGAAGTAAGGGCACCGTGCGAACATCGTGCGAACATCGTGCGATCAACCTACGGGCACTCTACATTTTTGCTTCGAAATTGCCTGTCGCAAGCACGCAAGGTGCACTTGCGGACGTCGCACGACTTCCTTGCGTAGTACTTAACACTTTCTCGCGATAAACAAACCAGCGACGCAAGAAAGAAACTGACAACTCACGCTCGCCGCAAGACACGTGCGATTATCGCACGGTGACCGCAATTAGCTATGTGCATCGTATATATAACCGCGGTTATTTGCATGCTTATGACACATTTTCCATATTATCTCTTTATTTCACTTGTGTTACAATCCTACTGCTACTTGAAATAATAATGCCATTTTATTTTAACAAATTTGGAAATTTAACCATAGAATCTTCTGATATACGTATCAAATTAAAAGTCGTAAATGGCTCTAATTCATGCAGGATATTTATGAAAAAATATTAATATTAGTGTTTTTGCCACAATACCATTGCTGTCTTGCAGCGACCGTTCGTTGAACTTGCGGTGATCGTGCAATTGCTATGCGCTGGTCGTGCGTCGTCAGAAAAAGTCGCACGGTGACCATAAGGTCGCCGTAGGAGAGACGCACGTCAATCGCACGATTTGCAGACACAGCTGCGGTCTGCTAAAAGTGAAAAAGCGCGACAGACCTGCGGCGAACGCACGTCGCCCGTGAATTGGCCGCACGATGCCCGTACGAATTCCACAAGTTCTTATCAAACGCATGCGTTTGACTTGCGATCTCAAAATCGTACGTTGGTCTGCGGTTTGCGGCCACCACAGTGTCACAGAGGCTTTAGCCGGGCATGCGGTTGGCGGGTATAGCGGATGGCGTGCGGACAGACTAACTGATGAATGATTAATTGATTAATTGATTGATGTATTGATTGGTTATTATAAGATATGAAACCAATGTTAATTCCAACTTGTCTTATTACGCTGGATGCTGTCGTTAATGCGTCACAGAAAATTAGATGTGTACACTAATGGGACTTTTTTTTTAACAGGGAGTTTTAACTGAAAACAACTAAAGCATCTGAAAATATCTATCAAGAAAAACATAAACATTAAAGCCCCCAACCAGCGGAAATCGAACCTTTTATTTCCAGATCACAATGCATCACAGAGAAGCATGCAGTTATGCAATATGGTGAATTGTATATACTATGTAAGTCATGTGCTTACTAACATTAGACAAAACGCGTTAGTAACGGTTAATGGGTTTAATTATTTCAATTGACGCCATTTCATTTGAAGTTTATTCATCAATTACACATTACTTCCCATATGTGTTTGCGTTTTAGGGTTCATTAGCTTGTTTTTATATATGATGTATAGTTTTCGTTTTTGATACGGTAACTTTAAATATATATATCCCTGGCATACCCTTGCTTCTACACGAATACACCCGAGTAAATGTGTTTCAAATGTAACGCGGAAAGCGATGGTCAATTCTGTAAGACATATTATTTATGTGTTTCGAACAGGGATGTGCTACTCGTACTCGTACTTGTAATCATACTTACTCGAGTACCGATTTTCCAGTACTCGTCAGTACTTAATACTCATCTTAAATAATGAGTACAAATACTCGTACTTACTCGAGTACTGCAGCAAAATCGTCAGTACTTGTGAGTATTATATTAGTACTCTATGAGTACTTTCACAATTTAATAACATTTTAATATGAAATAAATGAAATAATATAAAAGTCAACCAAGTTATCTTATATCCAGTATTGATAGTATACACAGATATTTTGTTGAACCTTAAGAGTTCATAAAATTACCCTAAAGGCATGCACTTGATAAATGCATGTATATACAATAGAAACCAAGTATGGACCTATTCAAACTGGCAGATCTCAGTGGGGTAAATACAAGTCACAAATTGTAACGTTTTAAGGGGCCCATACCCTTTCAATAATATGGTCAAAAAGATAATTAATGCCTGGAATTGACAATTATATTGAAGTATGTGGGCTATGTTGAAGATTGATGCAATATTTTGAGGAAAATCAAAAATCGCAGATATTTATGTTTCAGTTTTTGGGTGTAACGCACCTTGTGTTATTATTATTCAAGATCTATAATCTATAAATATAATGAGTTAAGTCAACGTAACTATTAATATACTGATGTAACGACAACACAACACATGGTGTAGTCATGAGCATGCGGAGTAGATATAACATAAGCCAATATGAAACAATTTATTGAGAGTCTGTCAATATTATGGCAAGTGGTAGTGTACTTCAATAATTTGTTGCAATTTTTATTTTTTGGGATAAAAAAAACCTTTAAGTGTGGCTATTAACTGACACACTGAAGTACTGTTCGTTTGAATTTTATGTTTTATAGTTTGCAGTCGTTGTTTTATACTACCCCAGCTTCCTGAGAACAAATTTTTAAAGGCACTTGAATTATACATACAATGTTTTCAACATGTTGACATTGAAGCAGTTCTTTATTTCACATGCCAATTCTTCACTGCTTCACTCAGTAGTTCTTTTTTTGCTGGTTAATACATGTACTTTCAATGCAACGCATAGAAACTTAAAACTACAACTGGATCACTCATTGGCAGGCCAGTGTTCAAATCACAAATGAAACAAAAATGAATACAATACTTGCACGGTTTGCAGCACAAAATGAATGTCAATTGTATTGAATTAAATAAAACATTGACATACAATTATAGGTGTATAATCCGTACTTGTACAGAGTACCCTGATCAAGATTTCTGGATTCATTTATAAACCAGTTACTGAATATTGTTGTCATCTCAAACTGTGACTTTTAATTTAGCCATTTTTATTATTGAGAGGTTATTTAAATTATTTTGTAATTCAACATATAATACTAGAGTAACTAGATACCCTTTGAGTGTTGACTGTTGACCTAATGCTCACATGCCCCATTGTGTCACATATACTCTACACATAATTTGAATAACATACAAGTCATGTATCATATTTTAATTGTGACGTGCATTTATAACTTGTATGAATTCTATACAAATGTTGTACTCAAAAAGTACTCATTAGTAGTCATGAGTATTTTATATAGTAATCAGTACTTACTTAAGTACAGGCACTAAATTGAGTACTCAGCACTTACGTAAGTACTTTGGAATTATCAAGTACTCGGTACTTACTTCAATACTGATCTCCAGTACTCGACCCATCCCTTGTTTCGCATAATATACTTTCAACATCAGGAAGCTGAAAAACAATATTGCTAAAACATCTTCATTCATAGTTCTAATAAGTTTTAATTAGTTCGGTATAACTGTACAGTATTTACAGTACATTCCAACCAATATTAATGTATGTTAATAACATGCCTACATTATATAATAAAATGCATAATGTATATATTTATTAAAAAGGTATCTGTTACAGATTTGGAAATATTGAAGCAGTGGTACCAGATGTCGTTGCAATCGACATCGGCAATAACAATAACAATACCAGGTAAGATGCATTTTCAAAACGTCGTCTAAAAGTTCTTTTTTTTAATTGAGGACGTGACAATTAAGTCGCGCTAACGACATGTTTAGTCGTGGAAACGGTGGGTATTTGTTTTCTGTTAAGTCATTTGAACGAAACACACGTTTAAGATTTTAGATGCTAATATAATAGTGTGCTATAACGCAAGATTATGGTATATATCATATCTCTGCATAGTGAATCTTGATTGTTAACATACAAATACACACCGTTTTCGCGACTAAATATTTCGTCAGTACAACTGTCTTTTCTGAGAATTTAAGTCCACATGTCACATTCATACAAATAATAAATTCGTAGTTTACTTTTGAATGTTCTCCCCTTACACTTTTAACTTAATAATATTAGTAATTTTATTGGAACGTAATTTTATCATTGCAAATGCATCCAATGCGCGGTAGCATGCGACATATTATATTTACGTGTATAAATAACATATTACAGATTCAAAGCTTGTGGTCAACATAAGACCTTCCCAGGGGCAGAAACTTTTGTCAGACGTGTTGGTGACATCCATGAACGGTATTCGACCTGGTGTGCCTCTGACTGACCTACAACAACGTCTCCAAACAGCAGTTCAAAATGTTATTACAGGTTGGTTACATGCATGTTGTGCATCTGTTAGATTTTCTCCAAAAAGCGCTCTTATATTAAACAATATGTAAAAAGCATACGTAGCCTTTCTTTTTCATTTATTCAATTTGCTTTTCATAATTTTCCCATAGGAAATTGTTACAGAATTTGACTGTCTATAAGCACACAAGAAACAATATAAAAAGTATAACAAAAGTGACAATATGACACACTATGAAGTACACACGGCAAGCGATATGTATTCTGACTAAAAATCAGCTAATAAATAATTTCTGTTCAAAATACCTTGAGTATATACTATAAATACTATGTGTCTGTATACACTTTGTTCCCTCCAATACATTGCGATGTTGTTATTTTTATGTAGAAGGAGTCGAACTTAAGAAAGTCAAGAATGAATGTATGGCTCTTTACATCGGATTTGCAACTTTCAAAAGCTGGTTAGAATTTCTGCAAAAATATCTCACTGGCGAAATAGCAAAATCATTCCTGCCCGTTCAAGAACAGCTACGGACATATCTTGGTTACGAAGACCTCCAGTTAAGTGTGGATGTCTATGAAGAGGATTTCGAAACGTGTGTTCAGTCAATCCGTAAGTATGAAACTGAATATCAGTGTTTTATGGACGAATGCATTGCATAGTTACTGTATCATGGTAAAGCAACTACTATGGAAGTAATTTCTTTCAAGTGTATCAGCTTGAAACGAGCATGATGTCGACGGCCGTGAAACAAGAAGGGGCGAAGAAAGATACTGCAATTACATCGAAACACACTTTACAATTACCACATGATTTTAGTTTCGAGAAACACCTTGGCCAGGAAGATGTGATGAAGAAAGGTACCTTAGTTTGTAGGCTGGTCTTCTGGTGAAATGCTTCTTTGGGTGTTAATTATTTCGCCATATGGTTGGTTTGTAACTCTTAGTTGGTCGGTCTGCTATGCTTCATACTCAATATACAGTCTGTGTGAGGTAGGTTGGTCTTATGATCGTTCGATAAATAAATATGTTCCAAAAAAGACATAATAATTATTCCTGATGATTTTGTTGACTTTATTATAAATCTTTATAATCGTAAAAATGCCCTCATTAGGCAGTATGTTTGCATCCACAATTTAACTTAAGCAGAATTGTTTGAGCCGCCGGCACAGACGCATTATATGCTCCATGAAAGAGGGCACATAGTTGCCGCTTGTCCATTCATCCGAATTCCTGTTCCACTGCCATTCATTTTGTCAGTGTGCATTATGGATTTCCCTGACGATTTTACAACTACACGACGCGAATGTTTACCTCAATGAGACGAAATGAATCACACATGAACCAGCTCCGTAGATCAAATGTCAATGTCACATTTAAATGACAGTGGTCAGGGTCTCACTTAGATATCTAAGGTAGAAAGTGCCTTTTTCGTGTCCGGATTATTACTTGGCCATGTGTTGCGGGATTATCAAATTACTTTATACAAATGTTCGTCAAAATAAAACGGCTTGACGCAAAGTATGAACCAGGAATGTAAATTTCAGTTTGAAGTTATACTTGAAGGTCAAAAGTCGAAATTGGCTTTTTCCTTGTCCGGACTTATAACTTGGTAATGAATGGATGGATTTTAAATTCAATTTACACAAATGTGTTCCTTAACACGACATTGAGTCGCGTTATAAATCAGGTCCATAGATTAATACCCAAGGCCACGACAGGTCAAAGCGGCATCGGGGAGCATCCATCAGTTATACCGATATTCTTGTTGTTTTTTCTTGTGATGTCGATATTCTTATTGTACACAACTTCCTTATCAATATTGACGTTATGATCATTTGACAAGACCTACCTTTGCATGAATAGTCTTTGTGACGTTGTTCGTTAAATATATAGGTTCCAATACACAAGTGACAACTGAATTTCAGTTCCAAACATCAATATGTTTGCAAACAGTGAGGAAAACCTGGCAGCAACAGACACAGATACTATCTACCAGAATAAACTGTTAATACGGGGCATTCCGTTGGATTGTACAGAGGTTGATGTAGCAAGATATTTTCTGGGGAAAATTAGATGCACCATGGTCCAAGGATCATTGACGTTTCATAAATGTGACGCGTCTATTGCCATGGCAACATTCGAGGGAAATATTGGTATTAACTGTATTGATAATATAAATTTGCACATCGAGCAAATTATATCACTCAAGTTTACACTATAATAAAACGTTACCGATAATTAAAAGTTGTATTACATATTATCACGTATAATGTATATGTAAACTTTTAAGTCACGTATAGGCAATAGACGTATTTAACTGTTAAACTATTTCACTCAAAATAATACGTGGTAATATTTGTGATGGTCGATGAAGTGACATTAATCCTTTAACAAAAGATGGGAAGGCAAAATCTGCAAAGGTCTATTGTACACAATTGGATCTTTGTTTATTCATTTATACGAATGTTCTGATAAGTTCCAGTAATGTAAGGAAATCTCATATGCATTTCAAATGTTTACAAGCGAAATTTCTTCTATAGCTCGTTATTTAGGCACTACAGTTTACGACAGGCAATGTAATTTATTGAAGTGATGTGAATCTTAACTATCATAACTACTGTACAGTTATACCGAACTAATTAAAACTTAACGTGCGATACAGTCGACATGTAACTCTAAATATGTCTAAATATGTCTGTATCATAATCAAAGCAAACAACATAGGATTTTACCAGTACTCATTTATGTATGACTATTGTTTGTACAAAAACGCAAAAAAGTGCTCCTTTCTATAGGATTTGTGTTATAGTCAGTCTCAATGAACTAATCAAACGTATCGTTCAAATCAACCCTCTTCCTAGCGAAGCGGGGGCTCTTAAAATTACATATCGCAGCAAATTTTAAAATGAATACTGAATTGCGACAAAGCATTTCAAATAAGACGGAATTGGGACTAGCTACAATATGATGCATTTCTTTTGTAGCGTATTTAATACAGAAATTCAGTTTATAAAGTTCACGTAGATTTATCACTAAATAATTTTGTGAGTCCAGCCGTTAGCCTAAAGTATTATGACAATAATGTACCCATACATTCGAAAGAAACTGAACGACTAGAGCTTATTTTGCTTGATATAATATATAGGATTCAGTCAGAAGGCCAAATCCCTGTAGCGTTTGTAATGATTCAAAACATTAACTGCGTTATAAATATAATGATATGATTTGCTAATATGTGCTAATATAGTCAATATTTATACGCATTCTTTATAAAACATGAACGGCTTCATTGTCTTGTTCTATATTCCAATTACATGATTTTGCATGGCTTCGGGTATAATCTTGTAATTTTGAATACTATTAGTGAAAAGTTGAAAAATAAGCTGATAATTAAAATTACAACTTACATTCAAATAAAATACAATTATCCAATATATCACCGTTGACAGTTAAAAAAATATAATGAATCAAAAAAGATAATTTTCTACATTACAAGCCAAAATGTCACGGTTACGAAAGAGATGTGAACACATATGTACGTGTAGTTATTGTAAAATCGCTCTACATTGAAAAATCGACTAGTTAATCCCAGTAGATTCATAAGACAAACTTTTACAACAAGCATAAGATTTCAGTCAAATATATTGAAGCTTGAACAAGTTATCTGTATTTCAAACTTAGCGAACGTTTCTTTTCATGTTTAGTATACATTTTTCATAAATTGGCGGCTATTTAGGCGGCCATTTTTGATTACAAACCTGCCTATAAATACTTTTGATTCATAACACACATTCAATCAATATGTATGATTTGGAATATGTGAAATACCTATTACGGTGATATACAAAGACATAGACCACTTAAAAATTCTAGGTGGCCATCTTGGCGGTCTTCTTATTATTTCAAAATGCCCAAGGTGACACAGTGTCATATTACGTATTCTAAGAGAGAACATCATCCTGAAAATGTTGATGCCAAAACATTTGGTTTGTTCTGCAAATTCTAAACTTTGCTAAATAGTTTGTTTCTAGATTTTACCATTTAAAACCTGTTAATCAACTATATATAACACTAACAATTCTTAGCCTGGCATATTCTATAATGTTGTTTGTCATCTACTTAATAACCTGATTATTAATGTATTTGTCGATATATCAATGCCCAGTGATGTCTGTGTGACAATTAATTAACCGTCTCATGTCAACAATGTAACATTGAGTTATTGGCAATGTATTACGAAACGTATATTTACAGTTGTGTTCCACTTGCCATTGAGAATTATTGATTTTACCACGGCACGCGGCTAATTGTCAATAGATAAAGAAGGAAAATAAATGTGGGTTATTCTGCAACATGTTTAATGTTTTGAAAATAGTTATGCAACCGGAAATTCGAAGAAATTGTTCTGTAAAATGCACGTGCTTAAATGCGCGTTAGCAAATTGTGACAAACAAATCATGTGTGCATTATGCAGCGCAATTAAACCACATTTGTACAAAATATATTATACTTAAGTTCACAAAAACATTTACGTTTTGTTAAGTATTACGTCATTCGCTCAATGTTTATTAATAAAGCTGACGTCAGTTTGAATTGTTATGATTTATTGACGTCACAGAAACGCACGTGTGAATGCACTTCTCAGAAAATGGGCGGAGTATAGATAAATAAAGTTCTCATAAAAACCTTTAAAAATACGAATTTTTTATAACACCACTAAACGCTTATAACAAATGTACTCGCTGCCCATGCGTTTACAGGATGCGACACCGTAGCGAGACTGGCCGGTATTGGCAAAATCATGGCTATAAATCAATTAAAAAAGGATACAGAAATTAAACTCCTGGGTAAAATTGATTGTAACCTTGATAAGGTAGTAACTGAAGCTACCGCTTTCATCGCTGAGTGCTATGAAACAGGAGGAAACAACATGTTTGATGTACGCTACGAAGTTTGGAAGACACAATTGGGAAGAAAAGCAAAGAAGAAGACGCTAAAACTTCAGACACTCCCACCAACTTCCGAGCCATTTCGGGGAATGCCAAGCCCGCCCACCTTCAGACTTGTGTATGTATTAAAAATAACAGCAAGCAAGCATAATACTATGACCAATTTACAATGGAAATGATTGATGTTACACAAACCCCATATTTTAATTAATAGTTTTATGAAAAATGATCTCTGAATATATAAAAGAGAATCAAATTGAAATTGGTTGGGTTGGTATCAATAATTAAATTGGATTATTCACAATCGATTCATCGATAGATCGAAAGAAACGTTGCAGCATTAGTATGAAAATCGTCACTCGATCCTACTCCACAAGGCCTTGATGTTGAGCTGTTTGGATGGAGAAAAGATATAGTATAATCAAAGGCACCTTTTCCTGTAACAGTACAAGACTACAAAACACAAGCTATACAATGCGTCATGTAGCTTATCGGCTGTAGCTGTACTGCTGACACTGTGTTACAAATAGATGTCGGCGCAACAATGCAAATTTAGCATGTACACTATTTCTTATTTGTATTGAAACGTGCACTTGTGAAGACAGGTATACAAACATGGATGATGACGGTGTTGGTAGCGAATGTAGAAATGACACAGAAAGTACGGCATAATAGTTCCAAAACACAAAAGTATCGTATCTGTTTATAAATATTATATGTATTGTTAATACCATGTAACCATTCAAATCATTAGTATATTTATAAATATAAAGATATGATTTAGAATATAGTAAATAATTATATGCATTGTTGAAAAATTAAACGGCTTCATTATCTTGTAGTTTATATAACTTACATCATTTGTCATAGCTACAGGTATAGTCTAGTTGTTCTGAATACTATTATTAAAACGTTAAGTAGCAAATTAAGTTTATAAGTGTCATTATTAGTTAAAATACATGCAAACACAATATAATTGTCAATTCTATCACCGTTGAAACAGAAAAATACATTTGTCTTTGTTCATACTTTGGCGGCCATTTTGGATTTAAAACCTCTCTATAAATACTTTTGAGACTACAACTACATTTATAACACACATACTATCAATATGTATTGGTTGGGGTATGTGAAAACTATTAAGATCATATTAAACAGACTTAGACCGTTTTTTAATTCTAGTCGGCCATCATGGCGGCCGTCTTGGATTATTTCAAAATGCCCAATAGTGACAATGTGTCATACAACAGAGTCTAAGAGAAGAACTCTTCTTTAAAAGTTTGGTACTACACCAGTTTGTATGTACTCCAAAATTAGATTATGCAGCTATACATCACTGGCTGGCATCTCGACGATAAACGTTACACGTTCGTGTATTCTGATGCCATAAATAACGCCATAAATGATCCCAAAATTGTCGCTCATTAATGTAGTGGTGAAAATGTTCCATACCGTCTGCGTTGATATCACTTATTTATTTATTTATTTATTTATTTTTTATTTGATTAAGTTTTTTTCTGTTTTTAAGTAAAAGTACTGCACATCCTACCGTATTTTTATGCATATGTTTTCAGACACATATTTTTTTCAGTGTCCGAATATTCAGAGTCACAAAAATAATTATTCTAAATCTGTCCGAAAACATAGTATCTGCAATATTGTATTAAGAATCGCAATTAAAGTATGCACGCATTACTTGTCTCCGATGATGGTTCTCGTTTATTCCCGGAAGCGTTAACTTTTCACACGTTGTTTTATATTAAAGCCATTATCCATCTTGTTAATTTATGACACGTTATTGTATATTGAAGCCATTATACAACTTGTTAATTTACGTTGTTGTATATTGTAGCCATTATACAACTTGCGAATTGGCATGCATGGTTCAGCAAACACTTCGCAAGGTTAAATTGACAGACAATAGGGAATGAGAAGCCTGTGGAAACGACTTTCGCTACCTGGGAAACATTAAATGATAATGGGTGTTAAATGCAAATTAGTATCTGTTCAAAAACATAGATCTCAATTTATTTATTATTTTGGACAATTTTGAGGGTGTCCGAAAACATAGTGTGTCCAAAAACTTAGCATAAATACGGTATTTATAGAAAAAGTATATATTTTGTGTTATATTTTAATATATGAAATTGTATATTTTGACTGTTTGGATATTGGAAATATCTCTTTTGTATGACTAATATAATTCAATAAT
The DNA here is from genome assembly GCA_027627225.1 of Congeria kusceri. NCBI lineage: Eukaryota > Metazoa > Mollusca > Bivalvia > Myida > Dreissenidae > Congeria > Congeria kusceri. The sequence continues at coordinate 30,690,939 of CM051033.1, forward strand.
CCACTAAAAAGCATACACCATATGAGAAATCACAGTTAAAACATTGATGACCGGATACAAAACTAAACTTGAATACCAGCAGAAAACCGATTAGCCTTATACTTTACCTGAAGATGTGTGTTTTGTTTTTAAAGTGGAGATTATATAATATAGCAACACGCAATGGTAAAAAAATTACCTTTGTAATTAATAAGTATGTTTTTCACTGATTTCAATACTTACATTGGACATAATAAACACTTCAGTTCTCTCTGTAACCGTTTTTGAAGAAAATATGTGTGCTTACACTTTTAGAAATAGCACACTGAATGAAATATTTACATTACAAACATGGGTAGATAGTGAAGTAAAAGGCGTATAATTATGGTTTATTTCAGTTGTTGACAGGATACTGGGCATCACTCACACCATAACTGGGCAACGTGTCAAAGTGTATAGATATTTCCCATGTATCGAGCGAACTGAGCCTGAGATTCTCGCTAGTGTCACATGCGAAAGAACAACTATATGTGTCACTCGATCTCGATTGGAAGACATAGATACTCTTTATTACAATTATAACTGTCTTTACTGCAATACGAAACGATGCATGTATTTAGGTAAGCGCTCAAATATTAAGTGATGGTATAATATTGCAATAAAGGCAACTGGTTATTTTAATATTATATATATACAAGTAAACACCTCAAGTAAAGTTAAGATTGGGATTCAAGTAAAGTAACGAATATAATATCAAACCATACATAAATTAAATTAGTATTTATTGTTTCATATGCTGTCTAAGGACGTATAAATATAATCGATCAATGCACGATATGGAAACGTGAAATCAACACTGTTCATCTGGAACTTAATACCGAAAGCCTGAGCACGTCCCTGGTTCATCTGATAAGAGAAGATAGAGAAAAATACAGATCTGTTCAACTGAATGTACATGGATATGCTACGTAAGTACTTACCGATTGATATACAATGGTGCAAATGATGTTTATGCCCCTACCATCAATGATGGCGGTGGGGCATATAGAGTTTACCCTGTCCGTGGGTACGTACGTATGTAAGTGTGAACGTATGTAAGTATGTACGTGTGTACGTATGTACGTATGTTCGGATTCTTGTCCGGACAATAACTTTGTCAAGCATTGGAGGATTTTCAAATGACTTGGCAGACATGTTAAGCATAATGAGACGGTGTGTCGCACGCAGGAACCAGATTCCTAGGTCCAAGGTCAATGTCACACTTATAGGTCAAAGGTCAAATATAAGATTTCTTCTTCTTCTTCTTGTCGATCACTCAGATGGACACGCCGGCTCTCTGCGCAAAGGTCGCCGTGCGCCGCAGGTCCTCCAGACTGCCATAGAGCTTCCCTTGCATCGTGGTCTCCTCCGCCCAGATCTGGCGCCTGAGGCCATTGTGTAGTGGGCAGGACTGCAGCAAGTGTTCTGTTGTCATGCTATCTGTCTGACAGGGGCACTGGTCTGACTGGCCAAATCTGAACTTGGTGAAAAGGTGGTGGTTCATACGGTTGTGGCCTGTCCGCAGCCTGAATATGAGGACCTGCTCAGATCTTGAGAGCAGGTGGTATGGGTCATTTCGGTTGTATCGTGGGTGCTGTTGTAGCCACTTGGTGTGTTGCTTTGCCTTGATGATGGTCTTGGCTTCTTTGAAGGTGGTTGACCTGTCATTCTGTTCTTTTGTGGTGCCCTCCTTTGCCAGAGTGTCTGCGGCTTCATTGCCTAGTATGTTGCAGTGAGAGGGGACCCATTGCAGCACGACCGTGTGGGCTCTGCACAGGGAGGTCAAGGCAGATGACAGGTCGTTCAGTTCTTTGTCTCTGGCAGTGTCTAGGGCATGCAGGACTGACTTTGCGTCGCTGAAGAACACAACGTTGTTGGAGGAGAGTGGACTGTGCTCAATGTGGACTGCACCTGTCTTGAGCGCTACTGCTTCAGCCTTGAAGTTGGTGGAGTAGAGGCCAGTAGCGAGGGAGATGTGTTGTTCTCTACCTCCTGGATACCTGATGTAGATTCCGGCACCACCACTTCTGACAGCCTGGTCAGCAGACCCATCAGTGTAGACATGAGTCCAGTTGTGTTGTGGGTAGGAGTTGTTGATGTGTTCCATGGAGATGGACTTCTTTTCAGCATCGCTCTGGGAGTCTTTCTTGCCAATGCCAGGAATACTGCTGTGTATCTGGGGTCTTTCAGTATCGCTCCAGCCTGGGTTTTCAAGGTACGGGGGGATATCTTTGGGTTCTTGATCCAGGATATCTTGGCATTTCCTTTCCAAAACCCTCGTCTGGTGGATGAAGCTAAGATTTTAAACCTTCAATCCCTTTCCGGAGCATAATTTTGTCCAGCATAGAAGGAATTTCAAATAACGTGTGTCGCGCGCAGGAACCAGTTCCCTAGGTCCAAGGTCAAGGTCACGCTTAAAGGTCAAAGGTCAAATATAAGAATTTAAGCCATAGACCCTGTCCGGAGCATAATATTGTCCAGCATGGAAGGAATTTCAAATAACGTGGCACAAGTGTTGAGTATGGTGAGACGGTGTGTCGCGTGCAAGAACCAGATCTCTAAGTCCAAGGTTAAGGTCACACTTAAAGGTCAAAGGTCAAATATAAGAAAATAAGCCTTTTATCCCTGTTCGAAGCATAATTTAGTCTAGCATGGAAAAAATTTCAAAGAACTTGGCACAAGTGTTGAGCATGGTGAGTCGGTGTGTCGCGCGCAAGAACCAGGTCTCTAAGTCCAAGGTCAAGGTCACACTTAAGGTGAATGGTCATTTAAGCCATAGATACTGTCTGAAGCATATAATTTTGTCTAGCAGGGAAGGATTTTGAACTAACTTGGCAGAAGTTCTAAGAATGGTGTGTCGGTGTGTTACGCGCAAGAACCAGGTCCCTTTGTGTAATGTCAAGGTCACACTAAAAGGTCAAAAGTCAAATATAAGAATTTAAGCCATAGACCATGTCAGGAGCATAATTTTGTCCAGCAGGGAAGGATTTTCAAACAAACATGCGGCGGTGTCGCATGCAAAAACCAGGTGCCTTGGTCCAAGGTTCTTGTCCAGGCAATAACTCTGTAAAGCCTTGAAGGATTTTCAAATAACTTGGCAGAAGTAATAACCATTATAAGACGATGTGTGGCCCGCCAAAACTAGGTCCAAGGTCAAGGTCACTTTAAGGTCAAAGGTCAAGTATAAGAATTAAGTCCATGGATTCTGTTTGGAACATAATTTTGTCCGGCATAAACAAAATTCAAATAAGTTAACAGAAATGGTAAGCATTATGAGACGGCATGTGGCGTTCAAGAACCAGGTCTGTAGCTGAAAGGTCAAGGTAATTAATCAAGGTCAAACGTCAAATAATTTTCCAGAGCATAATATTGTCATGCATGCAGGGATTTTCAGATAAATTGGCAGAAATGATCGCAATCACCAGAGGATGTGTTGCATGCACGAACCTGACCTGTGAAGTTAGTGAATTACTTCCCTTAATTAAGGAGTGTGCAAAAAGCATAATTCAAAAATGATACAAAGCATTTTGTTGATTTTGCACAGAATAATTTAAGATAGCATGAGTAAAGTTTATTGCCTTAAAGTTTTAATTACTACCCTTTATTTATTTTTTGTCAGGACTGAAACTATTTTGTTTTATCCAACTTACTTCACACAATAAGAGAATACATGAGCAGAAAGTAAAATATAAAAGGACATTTCTCTTTTTGCAAAATTATTTGTATGCATACAGAAAAAGCAGCACCATGTAGAAATGGCTGCATAAGTGGGGGCATCCGTGTATGTGGACACATTTCTAGTTTCATACTAGATTACGATCCGATCTGATTTCCGTAAACCCTGGTCGGATTTTGACAAAACTTCACAGGATTAATCAGTTCCAAGTGTAGTTGTGCATATTGTCGGCATGTCATAATCGGCGAATTTGAAGCTTTTCACATAATATACATTGTCTGCGCTTGTTCTCCGTAACCCCTGGTCGGACTTTGACGAAACTTCACAGGATTGATTAGTAACAAATCTAGTTGTGCATTTGGTCGGCATAACGTCGTCGGTGGAGTTTTGGAGGTGTTATGGCAATTTGTAATTTTTCTCAAATCAAACATTGATTGCGCTTGTTCTCCGTAACCTTTGGTCGGATTTTGACGAAACTTCACAGGATTTATCAGTTCTATATGCATGTGTGCATTTCTTCTTCATGTCGTCGTGTACGAAGTTTTGTAGGTGTTATGCCCCTTTAACGTTTTTCACATAACAGACATTGTTTGCGTTTGTTCTCTTTTGACGAAACCTTACTTAATTGATCAGTACTAAGGCTAGTTGTGCCTATCGTCGGCATGTCGTCGTCGGCGGATTTTTGGCTGTTCACATAACAGATCTGTCGGTGTTCTTTTCCGTAACCAACGGCTGTTATTTGACAAAACTTCACAGGATTTACCAGTTCCAAGTTTGGTTGTGCATATCTTCGAAATGTCAAAGTAGATTTTGGGCAGAGTTATGGCGGTGCGTGCCTGGAGTCCTATGTTGTTTTTTTTAAACAAACTCTAGTGCTTTTTTAAATATTTTAGTCGTTTGCTTTAAATTTACAAGCATACATTTTTATTGTACAGGAAAAAGGGTCTCGAAAAAAAGTCAAACTACAAAATAATTTTTTTTTAAATAAAGGGGACGCACAATACTCCAAATTGACTCACATTTTTACTGGGAATCAAGGTCTCGGAAAAATCATGCCGTAGTATATATATATAAAAGAACGAAGCTTCTAGGGACGACTCCATTTTTCTCCCCATTGAGTTATTGTTTTATCCACAATAACATTTTTTTCTAACAAAATACGCAGGACCACCCGTCTATTTTTGCGGTGACTTTATTAGGGACTTAATGAATCGAGTGTGAATGAATCCTATGAGGAGGAAGTAGAGATTGTCAAATTTCTGCATAATTTTTCCTTTCCTTGATATCAAAACCAAATAAGGAAGGGAACAGTTTATGATAAATTGCAGGAATACATGTCGATAATACATTTGTTTGTGTTGTTATTGATTACATGTATGAGTGAATTATTACCAGTCGTAATTACAATATGTATGGCAAAAAAAGTTACAGACATTAAAACACGAAACACCCCGTTATACGATCGTTCTATACACTAAATATACAAGAATGCATCTGGAAAGAATGTTTGCAGTAAAAACCGGATTACATTCCGTCCACAAACGCAAAGATGACGGACGCCTAATGATTCACGTGTGTGTTCTGGTGACGCGATAAAATTGCATATACCGCAACACAGTTTTGTATGCGCTATGGGCTTTTACTGGTTCTACTTGTGACAGTTTTAGTCTACATATTTCTGATATGGTTATAACAATAAGCTGTGATAACATTCTAATGTGTTGTTTAGGGAGCATACTGTCATTCTTCTTTAAAAGTAATAATTGTTAGCGATTGAAATTTCGCTATGTTACCACATGCGAATAAAGCGGTAATTGATCCAAATTATACACAATAAAAGCATCGACTTAACACGTGAAGGCGTTCCCATATCGAAAATATGAAGGATTTGAGAGTATTACAGAATTCTTTATAAAGAAAACTCCATGTTCAACTTATTTGAAGTACAACAAATATAATAACCATGCCTATACTACATTTGAAGTACCCATATATTTTTGTAAGAAATCACTGGCTCGATTTCAAAACTATTTCACAGAAAAGTTTTGTGGATGATCCTCTATTAAATTCTTTCAAACAATGTTGATGCTAAAAACATTGTCACCAACGATTGGGTCAAATGCCTTTAAACATGATAGTTTTAAAAACTTAAAACTGAAATTAATAGAATAATACATTTAAATTTAGTTTGCTGAAACATTTCTTCAGTTCCTTAAAATCATGTTGATTTATTAGCCATCGTGATCACCAGGGATGGGCTGTTCTTCTTATATGGTTGTATTAGAAGCTTTCAAATAAGTCCAGACCTGTTTACTCCTACGGATTGTCCGTATTTGCTACGATGTTACCACAGAAACAACGCACTACGGATTGATATTGAAAATCCTACGGAAATCGGTCATTTGCAGTAAAAAAAAAATTTGTTTTATTGGCTTCTTTTCGTTAATTATACCACATTTCGCTCTTTAGTGCATCAGCGTTCTATAAAATCGGAGTCCCCGATGCGCAATTTCTTATCAGTATATTTTACTGTACGTATAATTGGTAATAGAGACTATTATGCAATCGCTTGTCATCTCAGTGAACACTTTGTTGCTAAGTTACGCAGCTGTGTAGGTCCGAGACATACCCAACAATCTGAGTTTGCTGTCTTGCACAAGGCCTCTATTCAATGTTTGGTTATTGTAGGGATAAACACGAAAGTTAATAACAAGATTTTAAATCAATTTTTAATTAATGTGTATATCTTTTGTCTTGTGAAAGCTAACGCTCACGCTATTTTGTTGTTTCTGTTCACTGCTCAGAACTTTGTATTGATAAGTTATCTTTTTTATCCATAGTGTTTTGCTAAAAAACGTTTACACAACTCAGACATTATTAAAACGGTATTTTAAAAGATTCGAAATTCCACTGAATGTTTTTAGTCGGGTCCATAATCATCACGACAGTCCAAAGTGCTATGTTTTCTTATACCGAAAACTTTAACATTTTTTTCTGGTTTTAAGTATTATTTACAGCATCTTTCGTAAGTATACCCTTAAATCGTTAAAACAGTCACCGCAGAAAATATTGTTTTGTTCAGTACGTACGTCTTTATCATTTGACGCGCGAAGGCTCGACGTGCACGAAGAAATGTTCCCGCCGTTTTTGCAAGAACCAAGCATGGATAATATACATGGATTTTAATCAAGATCTTTATCAGGCACCAATTAACCAATCAGTACTACGAGTTCAACTGTAGTATCGATTAATTCAGTCAAAGAAACACTAAACACATGTACATATGAACACAATTAATCGAATAAAAAAGGCTTTAAAAGTAGATCGAGTATAGCCTTACGATTCGATAACGACGAGAATAGTGGGTCTGAACGTGTCGTCACTCCGCGAATGTGATGCGCACTAGTCATAAACATCCGGAAAAAAATTATTACTTTCAGTTTCGCAACAACAATGACGCTTTTGATTAAAAACAAATGGATGTACACAGTACCGTTTAAGAGTTGAGGTGTCGTGTATTTCATTTCGTTTACATAATTCCAACAAAAAATGAAAACGTGTTAGTCTTAATTTTAAGAGGTAAAACGCACCAGATAACGTCATTTGACACATGCGGCATAAACAAATCGACGTATCTCCTTAACCCACCCCACTGGACCGGAGCGCCTGAAAAACATATGTGGCAAGCACTTTTGAGAAATCTGTAGTAAGCACGTATCATTGTTAAGCTTTATCAGTTGTGTAATGCTGAATATTATTGTCATTAAAGACATTTTGAATTTGATACAGATTATTGCTATAAATGTATTAATATCCATGTTTTGTCATTTTGTGGTTGATAAATCTTTGTTGTGTAAAACACTGGTTGACTGTTAGTTACTACTTACAGATACCAAAAACTACTGATACAACTTTGTCAGACTACTGACAAAGCTTTAAAGGAGTAAACCTGTCTGTAAGTCTGCAATTAATAGAGGATATTTGTTTGTTTTCGGTGTGATAACGCGTGATATCGTCACCGGAAAGTGAAACAATAAATATTTTCACGAGCGCTTGCGCGAGTGAAAATATGTATATTGTCTCCCTTTCCGGTGACGATATCACGCGTTATCACACCGAAAGCAAACACATTTTCTTTTTATTTAAATGCTATTTGAATATTCTTCACGTTTGCTTTTTATTTAGGGGATTTTCAACACGATATTTACAATATTACGTCCGCACTATTTTCTCTATAATGCGTAGTAATTGGGATTAGTAATAAACATTCCAGCGACATATTGGATTACGATCAGATGTGCCGTGGACTAGATCCAGTTAAGCAACTTAAATCGCAATTTTTTGTTTACTCAAGGCAATATCATGGCAGCGTGTTTACAGTACGACAGTCTACTATGCTACACAGCATATTCATAGACAACGCAGAATCCGTGTTTCTAACTTTATTTGTTTAAATACAATTGGATACACGTAATCGTAGTAGTTGAATAATGGTCAGCTTTTAAATCAAGAAGTTAACACACACTGCTAGCTTTAAATATATTTATGATAAAAGTACGTATTGAAAGTAAAAGTGCGTACAGTTCTCCGAAATTCAGTTTTATAAAAATAGCGTGTGCATCGGTGTTATTATGTAAACAATGTGTTTTCGCAAGCAATTTAAGCTGATTAAACTCGTAGATGCGCGTTAAAATGTAGAACAACAAAAGATGTACTGTTAGGAGTGTTCTGAAATTGAATACTTATACGTGTAAAGTGTTTTCTATATTAATTATTCGGACTTAACAACACAAATGGATTAAAAACCGGTCAAGAATTTCAAGAAAACAAGATGGCGGAGAATTAAACGCTGAACACTACTTACAAGAACACACATTTGATACTTAAATACTTAAGAGTGGTTACTGGATATAAAAACTTAATACACACAAAACAATATAATTATGTGCTTAATGAACACAAGTTATTACATAAGATTACACTGGATTCTTGTTATATTTTGGAATTGGAGAACGGGCAATATAACAATTATGTACACAAAGGGAGACAACTGTTCATAGCAACAGTAAACAACAAGTGCAAGTGTAATATGCTGGGATGAATACAGTGCAAAGGATAAAATAAATACTGTAGATGCTAAAATTAAATATGGACCAAGATGACGAGCTCCAATGCCTTGTGGGTAAAACTTGTACCCGCAAGGCATTGTCTGTTCTAGTCCCCTAGAAAATAAGAGGAAAGACACTTCAATATATCAGAGAGGTATTCTAAACATTTGGTGTTATTAATCTTCACTACTTTGGTAATTATGTATGATAAATGGTGACTACACCTACAATTAAATATTGTTCAAATCAAATAATTATTTTTTTTAATAGTCCATCACTGTGAGTGATAGAGGGATATATCTCACTGATATTTTTCTATATTTCACTACTTAGCATTCAATAAATGGACTTATTTCAAATGATATATAATAAATATTTTCCGACAGCCAACTTTCTTCCAATCATTGAACGAGTGACACTATGAAAATGCATCCAGTCAGGTGATTGATCAAGGGCCTCTTTAGCTCTGTTATTTGTTACTTCAAAAGGAAGTATACTTATCCATAATTTTGTCATTTTGTCATTTATTTTGCTATGTTGTTCAAATGAACTATTATATTATTGCTTGTTGCAGACCAGCGGTAATCTGTTTTGTGCGGTCATTGAAGAAGTGTATATATTCCTTCAAGATGGATAAAATATACTTGTGCTCGTCGAATGCGAGTGCTTGCAGGCACTCATTTACGAGATGGAACCAAAAGGTGACGCCATCCCATTCGGTATATGATGCATTATCTCGTATTTTATTTTAAAATAATGTTTCTGTTTATCCGAGTATTTTGTTATTTTGTATAATGTAGGACGTTTCCACTTGTGTTTCAGATTTAGTCCAAGAGTGCGTAAATAATGAAACGACCTACTCAGATAAACTGCTTGTCACAGGAATGCACACACTATTAACAGAAAACAAACTCACAGAGTTTTTTCTCACTCATACTGGTTTTAAATTGAAACGGGGCTCGATGGTTGTTCATGCAAGAAGGATCGATACTGCCATGGTCACATTTGATAGTGATATAGGTAGTTGTTTAGTTCATTTTGCAAATACTCACATGTGTTTGTAAATGATTTGTTTTCGGAGTATTTGTGATGCTCAAATCATACTTTACTTTCTAATGTTTATACAAGAAATAAATATACTTGTACTGCATGTGTTTTAGATTACGAGCGAGTTGTTGGCAACTGCAATTCACATTCATTAGATGGATGCAGACTACGATTTTGGAAAGTACAAGTGCCAAGACGTGTCATTATTTCGAATCGAAAGGGCACACTGAACAAAGAAACGGTTTTATCTTACTTTAACGATAGTGATAGTGGACCATTTGTTCATGAAGTAGAAATGCTACACAGGAACAACTGTTGTGTAGTTAACTTTCATAACGTAAAAGGTATGACTACGCGTTTTATATAATTACAATACATTCTCTCTGTGAAGGTCCTAATAAAATAACAAAAATATAATAATGCTAGTGCAACAACGGCATTACGAATAATAAAACGTAATAGTGCACTACTACTAAGATTCAAACTATAAACAATACATAATAACTGTATTGCAAAAACATGACCTCATGTTCGGACGTTCTAAGTTAACACCGTTGTATGTTGTTAAACTACGTCATAATTATTTACAGATGCAAATTTAGCTTCGGGTAAACAGCATACTATCGATGGACAAACCGTGGATATTAAAAAATACCATACATGTATTGAGAGAATAGAGCCTGAGAACATTTGGTGCACAAAGATAGGTGATGTAACTGTGTGCGTGTCGCGTGGAGATTGGAGCGAAATGGAATTTGATGAAATCGGTCAGTTTTTTTTCCAGCTTTGGATATGTCCTTTATATCTTATAAGTAAACGGAGTAATCTCATACATTTCAATAGGGTCAACAGTTAGGTTATTACATACATATCTTTAATTAGAAACGCACATGTTGTTTTACATTTTAGTTCAAACGGAGAGGAGATTATTGAGATCATTTTCGGAGGGAGAAGAATACTCTATTATCAACCACGGAGGTCACTACTGTCACGCGAAATATATCTGGAAAAAGGACAGTAATTTACGCGTCGTTTTCAATTTTGCTGAAGCTGTCGGATTCAGGTCACTTGGAGTCATACTCGATGATCATGAAGGCAAAGAAGAGTATGTTCTTATTTATTGTACTCTTTAACTGCGTATTATTAGCTTTAGCAAGTTAATTAATCAATCGTGTTGAGAACTCATACAATACATTTAAATTTGACGATTACTATATTGAGAGCCAATCAAAATAAACAAGAGCCTGTTACCTGATGTGTGTTGTATACCACCTACACATATACATACCAGGCTGTATGAAGAAAGTTTAATTGATCGTTCTGAATCTGGCATTTTTAATCTTTTCAGTGGTTTTAATGTATGCTTTAGCTTTTAAAGCCACTTATACTTTTCGTGATAAATTATACTTCGACAAAACTGCGATTTTGAATAATTTCAAAAGAATTCAGACATTTAAGAAATGATGTTGTTTTATATATGTCGATCCCCCATAATTACGATTATTTGAAAGATTCACTATATAAAACTTGTGTAAAAAGATGTTTAATTTGGACAAACACATTAAAATTTTTTTATCAGGGCGACATGTCTCAAAATACGAATTAGCATGCGAATGTTTTATGCATACACATATATATTTTGGAAAGGTAGATTACCATAAATTTTAGCAAATAATATTTAATATAACTTAATGTATATTTACATAAACGTTATGCCTATATCATTAAAAATTAGTATTTTTCATTGACGGGTAGGTTAACATTGCCCTAGACAGTTGTCAGTTATTATTAAAACACATTTATATAGGGACACAATTATCGAGTAAAAGGTGTGCTCATCCTTAATTATAATTTATACAGGCGTGTGATCGTGTCAGATGATTTTCAAATGACTGGTAAATTGTATATGCTTAATTGTATATGCAAATGGTAGCCAAACATGTATCAAACGTGAAAAAGGATCATTAGACAAGTTCAATTTACTACACTGAGTATATTGCCTGGGTTGTTTGTTTGAACCATTCAAACTCCTGATTGAATAAGTGATGTACAACATTATCAGACGTGTTTTAACTCCTGAAATAAAATGCAAATAAATAAACAAATTCATCCTTATATCACTTTACAAATGCTTTGGGATATAAGGAAATCATGTCATTACCCCTGAATATTAAACCGGTCATATTTACAAACACAACAGTTATTTATCATAACCGTGTTCAAATCATAGTTCAGAAGCTGAAGTTTAAAATACCATAATTATTACGTCGGAAGCCAATGATCTTAATTGAAGTATGACCAATGACAACCACCCATGGCATAGTTCCTTTCTGTCAGGTGGAAATCTAAGACAACACAATTTAAACAGTTAATTATTTAAAATACGTATATTGTGGAAAGGGATACTAGTAATTAAAACTGTTTCAGTTTACACGAATGACTGGAACTTGTAGGGCAATTTCAGCATCATACAAGAACACTTGAATCCAATGACGTACATAACATAATATTCCGTGTTACTGTTCATGTTGTTTCCAAACTTCCATTTTCCGCCATTTATTGTTATTAATGCCTATTCAGTCTACATTCGTTACAAATTAAATAGCAAATGCAAGTTAATTGTTGTTAAGCACGCAGAACATCGTTTTTAATGATTATACATACACCTTCTATGATAAATTTATTGTAGTTAATGAATCACTAGTACATGCTTTGTTAAAAATACATTTTTTGCCTATTGGCTGTATTGCATTTATGTGTTGTTTTAGTACTAAAAAATACCAGGATTGATAATCTTATTCAGATGCCTTATACATGTATATATTATATATTTAAAACATCTAATTGGTAGTATTCATGTTTCAGTAGTTTCTAACTACGACGAATTATCATTGTAGTGTGTTGTCAGTTTTGAGTTTGTTGGAGCGCTTCCGGTCGAGATTAGAATACTCGGAATACTTGGATAAAGTATATTTCTGCTCCACGAACAATGGCGTTTTAGAAGAGCTCCAGACTACCCTATCTTATCGTAAGCTTAGCAATTTTCTTTGAGTCGATGTACTAGTTCCACGATCTAAAGATATTGTTTGTATAATTATTATGACACAATTTGCAGATGCACTGCATATGTAACATAATGCGTAGACATTGTATCGCTGGATTATCGGTATAGTTATACCATAATTAAACATTCAGTTCATTGTCCAGATCTAGTTAAAATTATAGTTTTAGAAATAATTTACATGTCAATGCAATATACTCAATGTAAATTAAATACGTGTATGGTTCGTGTGAAACTTTTCTTATTGTTTTGTTTTATCTGTTGTTGTTTTCTACTGACATTACAACTGACTGTTCAGTCTTTGATTTGATAGGCGCAATGGTAATTGTGTTTAATTATTTTCTAGTTCGCCAAACGCATTTTTCGTTAACGTTGTGAACCCAATGAAAAATGAATATGTTTCTTCGCAAACACAATATTTGCTATAACTCGTAATATCCCAAATTATGAGAGTAATTGTATAGTATATATTTGTTGAATACTAGTATATGCAAGTCGTGTAGACTTATTTACCTCACAGCTTAATCTGTCACAATAATCATCCAATATTCAACCAATGTATTGTTTATACTGGCACGTGCACGTGTTTGTGATATTCAATGTTGCTAAACATTTGACAAGGTCTCCCTGATAAAGATAAAACTCATTACCCATCATAATGACCGATTCGTTTAAACAAATGCAATCAACAGTCAATGTGTATATTTTACCACACTGAAAATAACAAACAATAATACAAGCACTGAGGTTCTTGTATATACATGAGATGTCTGCTTCTATTACAGCTAGACTAAGATAAAAGCGATACATATTTGCTTAATTTGTCAAATGACGACTCTTTCTTCGCTTCATTATCGCTTCATCAAACAGATCAATGCAATTATATCCAACTTTCCAAAATATATACAACTGCGTGCGCTCCTTTCTTCGTTTTTTATAACATTAACGTGTTGAATCAATATACATTGTATAAAGAAATAGTATACGAATTATTTAGTTGTACGTGCCCTGTAAAATTGTAATTCATGTCATCTTGCAGATATAAAAGAGAAAATCAGAATGGGTTCCACCTATATCGGTAAGACATACTACCTAATTATAGTGTATATGTTACGGCATGTAAAATTGACAATAGCCATAATGTATTCCCTACTCAGAACGCTACAATAGTGGAGTATTATGTTTTTTCTCTGATTACTAAAACTGGGTTTTTATGCCATTTACTCTTGATACACGGAGGCAAATAATTAGTTATTTTATATTTTAGACAATATTATTATATTTCGTCGTATTGAAAAGATTTCTCCCTTTAGATAATATATAGGCACATTGGGTGTTTTAATTTTTCTTTAAGTTTTGATTTAAATTCGCCTTATGTATTGGAGTTGCGTGTGTTAGAATCAAGTTCGTTTCATAGTTTGATCGCTGATGGTATAACAAAGTTGGAGTATATTTCAATACGGCTATGTATTGCAAGTAGATTATCACCATTTCGGAAGTTATAGGAAACATTTTCGTGTACAGTTGTAGGAAACAGATCAAAAAGATACACTGGGAGGATACCATGAATATGTTTGTACACTAGTATAAGTTTTTGAATGATATGTCTTTGTTCCAATCATACCCAGCCAATTTCAGTAAACTGTTGATTGAGGAAGATTTGGTTAAATCAATAACTATTCTAGCTTCGTCATACTGGACTTTTTCTAAAAGATCTTTTTTGTATCATGTACAATTGTCCCAAACGATCGACGAATATTATAATACAGGGAGTGGAGTAAGTATGATATGTAAATTTGGTTTAATGTTCGGCGTTGTAACTTAAACTTTAACATTCTCATGGACTCCAATCTTTTGAATGCTTTATTGAGAATAGAGTTAATGTGATTATGTCATCGGCCATCTTTGCTAAACGAAATACCTAGTTGTTGGTGGGTTTCAACGAAAGACAAATGGTTTCCGTAAAATAGTAGTTAAAAGTGCCACTTACACAACTCTTACAAATTTTGCATTCTTAACACTGCACTACACTATCAACTGTAACGTAGTAAATATTTAATAAATATATATTCGCGTCTTAGTCTCCTATCTGATTTAGTATTTTAAAATAGATTTACGGACATTGTCGGAATATTTGTGAGTGCCAGGTCAATAAAATCGCACAATACACACCGACCCGACTGACATGTGAACTTACGCTCTAAGCATTATGGGTATGACCTACTTTCCTACCGGTCCTACTAAATACTGTTAAGACGCACAAAGACACACAAAGACGAACAGAGACACTCAAAGACGCACAAAGACGTTTAAAATGCACAAAGACGCTTTAAATGATATAATGTGTGTGTTTAGTTATGATAATGGCAAGCAAACAGAAAATGAGTCAGTATAAGTCTGATCTCGTGTAATTGACAGAAGATTTATTTTCAGTCGTAAAAATAGCAATAGTACAACATATGCGTGTGTGAGCTTTTGAACTGACTATGTTAAACATAACATTTAAATATAGCAAATGTATAAAAGCTGAAATGACTAAAATGAGGCATAAAGGTGATACAAATTAATATATTAGCATCGACATTCAAAACTTTATAAAGGATAAGACTCAAAAAATTATCTACAAAGAAAAAAGTCACTTTAAAGTAGCAAAATATGTCTTATTGGCAGTAATAGTATTGAATGCATAAAGGCTAGGTACAATATACATGCTGTTGTCGGACAACGCAAAATCTGTACGACATGTCTTTCACAAAATGTGCACTGGGGGCTGACGCGTGTGAACGAAAAGTGTTTATCCAAGACACCACGTGTATGTTCCTCAATGAAAGCGTGTTTACATTCCTTAAAGTTGACCACGTGAAGGGTACAATTTTATGTATTTCTGGGCATGCCATGGGCATGGACGTTACAATGGATCAAGTGGATAAGAAATATGTATTACATAATAATATCATAAAACATTAGTTTTGATTGATATAGGCAAACGAGAAATTTAAAACGACGTCGAGGTACAGAAGTTGTAACTGTAATGTATTTTCTAAAATGAAAAATCAATCATAATACAATGCAAAAAGTGTATGGGTCAAATTAAAAAGCTTTACAGAAAATTTAATACTTGTATTACGGTATCTAACTGAAATTCACTGTGTTATTGTTAGGCACATTATGGACAGTGATGTTTGTATATTATGTATAACGAACAAAACATACATTTGAAAGTGGGTTACAGAAAGTTGTATAACAAGGGCGTAATTAACTATTTTCAATATTCACATTGCTGTGCTTGTTTGAGATAATTTACATGTCAATGCAATATACTCAATGTAAATTAAATACGTGTATGCTTCGTGTTAAACTTTACTTACTGTATAGTTGTATCTGTTTGTTTTTACCGACATTACGACTGACTGTTCAGTCTTTGATTTAAAAGGCGCAATGGTAACTATGTTTAATTATGTTTAATTATTTTCCAGTTCGGCATATGCTTTCTACGTTAACGTAGTGAAGCCAATGAAAATGAATATATTTTTTTTCATAAACACAATATTGTATATAACTAATAATATCACTACATGTTCATTGTGTTTACATTGTGTACGGTAACTTCTATTGAGGCAAACAGCACATTGTGAATATAGATGCGTACATATACTTCAAAATCCACACTGTGCTGGGCTTCGATTGAAAAAATAAATGTTATTTGATGTATTTTAATGGTTTAAATGATGTCTTTTACAACGCAAACAAAACCTTCCTTAAGATAGTATTCTTGTACCTGGTCATCATTTAAAGCTATGGTCCAACATGCATCATTGTTGGAGCTTTTTGCCTTGTATAGATACACGTCATCGTTACCATTTCAGACGTCGTGGTATTTGCTGCCGTTACCAGTCTCTGCGATATTTTTGGAACGTCAATTTCTGCAGTCTTAAAAATTACATTCACCTATGATCTAAAGCCTGTTTCGACTAATACAATTCAGAAAAAAAACACAACTGAATAAATAATTAAAACTATGTACCATGAACCAAATCAAAGCAGAACACCCACCTATCTAATACATACGCGGTGTTTCAAAAGTATAGACTGTAACACGTTTATTGTCTAGGTAATCTCTGACAAGGCCCATTTGTCCTACTATATATATGGAACTGTGAACAACGCATAACAGAAAATTGGTAAATTTAAGAACCTTGAAGCCATACTCTCCAGGTCTGGTCTAGAACAAATGCATTTTCTCTGATATTTTTACAAGTATTTGCATTTGAAATATCATGCACGGTCATTGTATCAGCGACCATTAAATTGACAAATTAATGAGAATAATGTGTATATACATAAAATGTCTGCTTCTATCACAGCTAAACTAAGATAACAGCGATACATTATTGCTCAACATGTAAAATGACACATCCGTTTTCGCTTCATTATCGCTTCAGTAAACATATCATTACAATTAGATTTATGTTCAACATACCAAACTATGCAGTACTCTGTGTGTTCGTTCTTTCTTCGTTCACACTCCTATACTATTAAATTACAACGTTCATACAACAACATAACATTGATGTCTTGATTCGATGTATTGTATACAGAAATAGAATAAGAATTCCTTAGTTCTACCTTTCTGCATCCCTATGTGCCCTGTAAAATTGTAATTCATGAGATCTTGCAGATCCAATGGAAGGGGAAGTCGGAATAAAGTCCACCCGTTCAGGTAAGATATACAACTTATTACAGTATACATCTTACTGCCTGTAAAATGACAATTGTCATTTTTATTTCCAACGAACTCGAAACTGTATTTTAGTGCAGTATGATGTTTTTGCCTGCTGAGTTAAACTGGGTATTATGCCATTCACTCGTAATACAGGAAGGCAAATTATGTGACTGACATTATAATTATTTTTCGTCGTATTGAAAAATGTATACTCATTTGTTTTTGAGAATTTGAGAAATAGTTATCTAGGCCAACGAATAGGGTTTCTATAATAATATGTAATGAACTAGTTAATGCCACCTTCATATATATGTCGTTTCCATAGTTCGAACTATTTTACGACATGCGTGATTAGATATTTTGAATATTGACATTTCTGTGTATAGAGAACTGAACACGAATACTAGATTTAATTAAAATGATAGTTTGAGAACTATTTTACATGTCAATGAAATGTAGTCAGAATATATTTAATACGTGTACGGTTCACGTGAAAATGTTCTTATTGTACTGTTTTTCCTGATTATTAATGACATTACAAGTGACTGTTTAGTCTTTGTTTTGGTAGGCGCAATGCTAATTGTTTTAATTTTGCCCCAATCGACATACGCTTTCTTCGTAACGACAGAAAATGAATACGTTTTTTACAAACACAATATTTGATATAACTAATAATATCCCGAATTATGCGAGTTACTTTATATATGTTTTAAATGTTAATATATACAAATCGTGTAGACTATTTAGATCACAGCTTAATCCTTCACATTGATCATTTACTATTTTGTTCTGCCGATTTATCTTTCATACGTATACCTGTTTGTGATTTTCAATGTTGATAAATATTGGACACGGTCGCAGTGATAAAGTATTTTGACTAACCAAGTAATATATTAGAAAAATGTATGATACAAAAAACTTTTTTAACATGGAGTTTGTGCTACGTTTTACTAACGTTAGCATAATTGCAATATGTTGATTATTTGTATGGAAGAGCCGAATTGTCTGTAATTTACCGTGTATGCATATTATTTCTATATTTAGACATGGTATGTTTATAGAACATTCAAGTTTTACTGCATATTCATTTGTAGATGTACATCCAGTCGAAACAGTGAAACAGTTAGGGAAGAATCACCCACCATATTATACAGGTAAGTAACACTCGAAACATTTGAGTGTAGATTTGATGTGAAATGACGTGTCACCAGATTATTAAAAAAAAGTCTTTATTTAAAAAATATATACCGAATACAAAACATTACCCATCAAACCGACTGATTCTTTTCAAAAAAGTAGCCAACAGTCAAGTATATGTTATACATCACTGAAAATAACAAACACTAATAAAATGATTTTCCTGTTTATTACTGACATTACAAGTGACTGTTTAGTCTCTGTGTTGGTAGGCGCAATGCTAATTGTTTTAATATTTCCCGAATCGACATATGCTTTCTTCATAATGAAAGAAAATGAATACGTTTTTGACAGACACAATATTTGATATAACTAATAATATCCCGAATTATGCGAGTTATTTTATATATGTTTTAAATACCAATATATACAAATCGTCTAGACTATTTAGATCACAGCTTAATCCTTCACATCGATCATTTAATATTTTGTTCTGCCGATTTATCTTTCATGCCGGCACCTATACCTGTATGTGATATTCAATGTTGATAAATATTGATTGGACAAGGTCGCTGTGATGAAGTATTTTGACTAACCAAGTAATATATTAGAAAAATGTATGATACAAAAAACGTTTTTAAACAAGGTGTTTGTGCTACGTTTTACTAACGTTAGCATAATTGCAATATGATGATTATTTGTATGGGAGAGCCGAAATGTCTGTAATTTACCGTGTATGCATATTATTTCTATATTTAGACATGGTATGTTTATAGAACATTCAAGTTTTACTGCATATTCATTTGTAGATGTACATCCAGTCGAAAAAGTGAAACCGTTAGTGAAGAATCACCCACCATATTATACATGTAAGTAACACTCGAAACATTTGAGTGTAGATTTGATGTGAAATGACGTGTCACCAGATTATTAAAAAAAAGTCTTTATTTAAAAAATATATACCGAATACAAAAATTACCCATCAAACTGACTGGTTCTTTTCAAAAAAGTAGCCAAGAGTCAATTATATGTTATACATCACTGAAAAAACAAACACTAATAAAATGTTTTTCCTGTTTATTACTGGAATTATTTCTCCCTTTAGATAATATATAAGCACATTGGGTGTTTTAATTTTTCTTTAAGTTTTGATTTAAATTCGCCTTATGTATTGGAGTTGCGTGTGTTAGAATCAAGTTCGTTTGATAGTTTGATCGCTAATGGT
Source organism: Congeria kusceri (assembly GCA_027627225.1). NCBI lineage: Eukaryota > Metazoa > Mollusca > Bivalvia > Myida > Dreissenidae > Congeria > Congeria kusceri. The sequence goes on from CM051033.1 coordinate 30,710,934, forward strand.
ATAACAAAGTTGGAGTATATTTCAATACGGCTAGGTATTGCAAGTAGATTATCACCATTTCGGAAGTTATAGGAAACATGTTCGTTTACAGTTGTAGGAAACAGATCAAAAAGATACTCTGGGAGGATACCATGAATATGTTTGTACACTAGTATAAGGTTTTGAATGATATGTCTTTGTTCCAATCATACCCAGCCAATTTCAGTAAACTGTTCATTGAGGAAGATTTGGTTAAATCAATAACTATTCTAGCTTCGTCATACTGGACTTTTTCTAAAAGATCTTTTTTGTATCATGTACAATTGTCCCAAACGATCGACGAATATTCTAATACAGGGAGTAAGTATGATATGTAAATTTGGTTTAATGTTCGGCGTTGTAACTTAAACTTGAACATTCTCATGGACTCCAATCTTTTTAATGCTTTATTGAGAATAGAGTTAATGTGATTATGTCATCGGCCATCTTTGCTAAACGAAATACCTAGTTGTTGGTGGGTTTCAACGAAAGACAAATGGTTTCCGTAAAATAGTAATTAAAAGTGCCTCTTACACAACTCTTACAAATTTTGCATTCTTAACACTGCACTACACTATCAACTGTAACGTAGTAAATATTTAATCAATATATATTCGCGTCTTAGTCTCCTATCTGATTTAGTATTTTAAAATAGATTTACGAACATTGTCGGAATATTTGTGAGTGCCAGGTCAATAAAATCGCACAATACACACTGACCCGACTGACCTGTGAACTTACGCTCTAAGCATTATGGGTATGACCTACTTTCCTACCGGTCCTACTAAATACTGTTAAGACGCACAAAGACACACACAGACGCACAGGGACACTCAAAGACGCACAAAGACGTTTAAAATGCACAAAGACGCTTTAAATTATATAATGTGTATGTTTAGTTATGATAATGGCAAGCAAACAGAAAATGAGTCAGTATAAGTCTGATCTCGTGTAATTGACAGAAGATTTATTTTCAGTCGTAAAAATAGCAATAGTACAACATATGCGTGTGTGAGCTTTTGAACTGACTATGTTAAACATAACATTTAAATATAGCAAATGTATAAAAGCTGAAATGACTAAAATTTGGCATAAAGGTGATACAAATTAATATATTAGCATCGACATTTAAAACTTTATAAAGGATAAGATTCAAAAAATTATCTACAAAGAAAAAAGTCACTTTAAAGTAGCAAAATATGTCTTATTGGCAGTAATAGTATTGAATGCATAAAGGCTAGGTACAATATACATGCTGTTGTCGGCCAACGCAACATCTGTAAGACATGTCTTGCACAAACTGTGCACTGAGGTCTGAGGCGTGTGAACGAAAAGTGTTTTTCCAAGACACCACGTGTATGTTCCTCAATGAAAGCGTGTTTACATTCCTTAAAGTTGACCACGTGAAGGGTACAATTTTATGTATTTCTGGCCATGCCATGGGCATGGACGTTACAATGGATCAAGTGGATAAGAAATATGTATTACATAATAATATCATAAAACATTAGTTTTGATTGATATAGGCAAACGAGAAATTTAAAACGACGTCGAGGTACAGAAGTTGTAACTGTAATGTATTTTCTAAAATGAAAAATCAATCATAATACAATGCAAAAAGTGTATGGGTCAAATTAAAAAGCTTTACAGAAAATTTAAATATTTGTATTACGGTATCTAACTGAAATTCACTGTGTTATTGTTAGGCACATTATGGACAGTGATGTTTGTATATTATGTATAACGAACAAAACATACATTTGAAAGTGCGTTACAGAAAGTTGTATAACAAGGGCGTAATTAACTATTTTCAATATTCACATTGCTGTGCTTGTTTGAGATAATTTACATGTCAATGCCATATACTCAATGTAAATTAAATACGTGTATGCTTCGTGTTAAACTTTACTTACTGTATAGTTGTATCTGTTTGTTTTTACCGACATTACGACTGACTATTCAGTCTTTGATTTAAAAGGCGCAATGGTAACTATGTTTAATTATGTTTAATTATTTTCCAGTTCGGCATATGCTTTCTAAGTTAACGTAGTGAAGCCAATGAAAATGAATATGTTTTTTTTCATAAACACAATATTGTATATAACTAATAATATCACTACATGTTCATTGTGTTTACATTGTGTACGGTAACTTCTATTGAGGCAAACAGCACATTGTGAATATAGATGCGTACATATACTTCAAAATCCACACTGTGCTGGGCTTCGATTGAAAAAATAAATGTTATTTGATGTATTTTAATGGTTTAAATGATGTCTTTTACAACGCAAACAAAACCTTCCTTAAGATAGCATTCTTTTACTTGGTCATCATTTAAAGCTATGGTCCAACATGCATCATTGTTGGAGCTTTTTGCCTTGTATAGATACACGTCATCGTTACCATTTCAGACGTCGTGGTATTTGCTGCCGTTACCAGTCTCTGCGATATTTTTGAAACGTCAATTTCTGCAGTCTTAAAAATTACATTCACCTATGATCTAAAGCCTGTTTCGACTAATACAATTCAGAAAAAAAACACAACTGAATAAATAATTAAAACTATGTACCATGAACCAAATCAAAGCAGAACACCCACCTATCTAATACATACGCGGTGTTTCAAAAGTATAGACTGTAACACGTTTATTGTCTAGGTAATCTCTGACAAGGCCCATTTGTCCTACTATATATGTGGAACTGTGAACAACGCATAACAGAAAATTGGTAAATTTAAGAACCTTGAAGCCATACTCTCCAGGTCTGGTCTAGAACAAATGCATTTTCTCTGATATTTTTACATGTATTTGCATCTGAAATATCATGCACGGTCATTGTATCAGCGACCATTAAATTGACAAATTAATGAGAATAATGTGTATATACATAAAATGTCTGCTTCTATCACAGCTAAACTAAGATAACAGCGATACATTATTGCTCAACATGTAAAATGACACATCCGTTTTCGCTTCATTATCGCTTCATTAAACATATCATTACAATTAGATTTATGTCCAACGTACCAAACTATGCAGTACTCTGTTTGTTCGTTCTTTCTTCGTTCACACTCCTATACTATTAAATTACAACGTTCATACAACATTGATGTCTTGATTCGATGTATTTTGCATACAGAAATAGTATAAGAATTCCTTAGTTCTACCTTTCTGCATCCCTACGTGCCCTGTAAAATTGTAATTCTTGAGATCTTGCAGATCCAATGGAAGGGGAAGTCGGAATAACGTCCACCCGTTCAGGTAAGATATACAACTTCTTACAGTATACATCTTACTGCCTGTAAAATGACAATTGTCATTTTTATTTCCAACGAACTCGAAACTGTATTTTAGTGCAGTATGATGTTTTTGCCTGCTGAGTTAAACTGGGTATTATGCCATTCACTCGTAATACAGGAAGGCAAATTATGTGACTGACATTATAATTATTTTTCGTCGTATTGAAAAATGTATACTCATTTGTTTTTGAGAATTTGAGAAATAGTTATCTAGGCCAACGAATAAAGAAGGGTTTCTATCATAATATGCAATGAACTAGTTAATGCCACCTTCATATATATGTCGTTTCCATAGTTCGAACTATTTTACGACATGCGTGATTAGATATTTTGAATATTGACATTTCTGTGTATAGAGAACTGAACACGAATACTAGATTTAATTAAAATGATAGTTTGAGAACTATTTTACATGTCAATGAAATGTAGTCAAAATATATTTAATACGTGTACGGTTCACGTGAAAATGTTCTTATTGTACTGTTTTTCCTGATTATTAATGACATTACAAGTAACTGTTTAGTCTTTGTTTTGGTAGGCGCATTGCTAATTGTTTTATTTTTGCCCCAATCGACATACGCTTTCTTCGTAACGACAGAAAATGAATACGTTTTTTACAAACATAATATTTGATATAACTAATAATATCCCGAATTATGTGAGTTACTTTACATATGTTTTAAATGCTAATATATACAAATCGTGTAGACTATTTAGATCACAGCTTAATCCTTCACATTGATCATTTACTATTTTGTTCTGCCGATTTATCTTTTATACGTATACCTGTTTGTGATTTTCAATGTTGATAAATATTGGACACGGTCGCTGTGATGAAGTATTTTGACTAACCTAGTAATATATTAAAAAAATGTATAATACAAAACGTTTTTTAACATTGAATGTGTGCTACGTTTTACTAACGTTAGCATAATTGCAATAGGTTGATTATTTGTATGGAAGAGCCGAATTGTCTGTAATTTACCGTGTATGCATATTATTTCTATATTTAGACATGGTATGTTTTATAGAACATTCAAGTTTTACTGCATATTCATTTGTAGATGTGCATCCAGTCGAAAAAGTGAAACAGTTAGGGAAGAATCACCCACCATATTATACAGGTAAGTAACACTCGAAACATTTGAGTGTAGATTTGATGTGAAATGACGTGTCACCAGATTATTATAAAAAAGTGTTTATTTAAAAAATATATACCGAATACAAAACACTACCCATCAAACTGACTGATTCTTTTCAAAAAAGTAGCCAACAGTCAAGTATATGTTATACATCACTGAAAATAACAAACACTAATAAAATGTTTTTCCTGTTTATTACTGACATAACAAGTGACTGTTTAGTCTCTGTTTTGGTAGGCGCAATGCTAATTGTTTTAATTTTTCCCGAATCGACATATGCTTTCTTCGTAATGAAAGAAAATGAATACGTTTTTGACAAACACAATATTTGATATAACTAATAATATCCCGAATTATGCGAGTTATTTTATATATGTTTTAAATACCAATATATACAAATCGTCTAGACTATTTAGATCACAGCTTAATCCTTCACATCGATCATTTAATATTTTGTTCTGCCGATTTATCTTTCATGCCGGCACGTATACCTGTATTTGATATTCAGTGTTGATAAATATTGATTGGACAATGTCGCTGTGATGAAATATTTTGACTAACCAAGTAATATATTAGAAAAATGTATAATATAAAAACGTTTCTTAACATGGAGTTTGTGCTACGTTGTACTAACGTTAGCATAATTGCAATATGATGATTATTTGTAAGGGAGTGTCGAATTTGTCTGTAATTTGCCGTGTATGCATATTATTACTATATTTAATCATGGTATGTTTATACAACTTTCAAGTTTGACTGAAGATTCATCGGCAGATATACATCCAGTTGATATAGGCAAACGAGAGACTTAAAACGACGTCGAAGTACAGAAGTTGTAACTGTAATTTCTTTTCGAAAATGAATAATTAATCATAATACAATACAAACAGTATATGGGTGGTATAAAACGCATTACAGAAAACCTAAATATTTGTTTTGCGGTATCTAACTGAAATTCACAGTGTTATTGTTAGGCAGATTAATGACAATGGTGATTATATATTATTTATTACGAACAAAATATAAATTTGAGGCAAACAACATTTTGTGAATATATTTGCGTACATATACTTCAAAATCCATTCTGTGCCGGGCTTCGATTGAGAAAATAAATTTTGGTTGATGTATTTGAATTTTGTTAATGATGTCCTTACAACGAAATCAAAACCTTCCTTAAGATAACATTCCTTTACTTGGTCATCAGTTAAAAATATGGTCTATCAGTAATCATTAATATTAGACGTCGTGGTATTTTCTGACGATAAAGCTCAAAGAATTATTGTATAAACGTCAGTTTCGGCACTCTGAAAAACTTAATTCACCTTATAACTGAATCAAAACTATTTACAAAGAGCCTCATAAAACCAGAACACCAGCATCTCAAATACATACGCGATGTCTCAAAACTATAGACTTTAACAATCATAGGCCTACCATATACATATATTTGAACTGTCAACAACGCATAACAGAAAATTGGTAAATTAAAAATCCTTGAAGCAATTCTCTCCAGGCCTTGTCTAGAACAAATGCATTTTTTCTGATATTGTTTTATGTATTGGAAAAGGAAATATCACTGAAGCACTGTCATTGTATCAGCCACCATTAAATAGACAAACTAATGAGGTTCGTGTATACATATTGGATGTTTGCTTTATCACAGTTAGACTAAGATAACACCGATCAATATTTGCACAACATGTAAAATGACATATCCGGTTTCGCTTCATTATCTTTTCATTAAACAGATCAATACAATTAGATCTATATCCAACCTACCAAACAATGCACAACTCCGTGTGTTCTTTCTTCGTTCGTTCACATTATGATACTATTTAAAAATAAACTTTGATACTACAACATAACATTGATGTGTTGATTTGATGTATATAGTATAAAGAAATAGTATATGTATTCTTTAGTTCTACATTTTTGCATCTCTATGTGCCCTGTACAATTGTTATTCTTGTGATCTTATCGCAAATCCTAACGAAGGGAAAGTCGAAATGAATTCCACCCGTTCAAGTAAGATATATAACCTAATTATAGTGTATATCTTATTGCCTGTAAAATGACAATAGTCATAATTTTATTTGCAACGAACTCGAAACTGTCTTGAAGTGCAATTTTATGTTTTTGCCTGATTAGAAAAACTGGGTGTTATGCCATTCACCCGTAATACAGGAAGGCAAATGATAAGACTTTTTTTTCGTCGTATTGAAACATGTATCTTATTTAGTTGAGAATTTGAGAAATATTTATCTAGGCCAACGATAAATAAGGGTTTCTATAATAATATGTAATGAAAATGTTAATGCCACCTTCATATGTTTGTAGTTTCTATTGTTCGAAACATTTTAAGTCATGCTTGATTAGATATATAAACGGTTAAACTCCATCATTATTCTGTATATACATGGTTAAACCCATCATTCCGTTCCGAAGAACTTAATTAGAAATGTAATAACGTCATAAACTATCAATGCTTGTAAGTATCATTATTTTGCGAACTTTGAAAAGAAATACATGTATTTTCATGCAGAACCAGAATTATACAATATCGGTGATGGATGTTATTGGATGAGACTAAGATGATAACTATTATTATTTATCCATGTGCATAACGAAGTTTCTTTCTATCGATCAGAATAATTAACAGGACATCAAATAACAAATCCCGAATCATAACATCACATAGTTTGATGTGTTAATATAAGCCCCAAACCTGTATGAATGCTTGCGGTACGGTTAAAGTAGCATTGTATTTTATTTATTGTATCAAATTGATAAAAAATAATCTTGCCGTTAAGTTTCCATGACGGGTTGTTGTAATGTTATTTAATATATATGAATGAATCAAAAGGTACATGAAGTCAAACCGATTTATAATACACACTACACCGCATCAGTCCTGTACTAAATTAATATTATTAATAAACCGGTACATGAATATCTACAAAGGCTATATTAAGACACATTTATGTCTGTTTATAAAAATGGTCATGATTTAGGAAAGGTTTGAGTTTAGAAATGTTATAAATATAACCTAAATCATAGATTACAATGTCCATACGTTTATGTAAAATTATTGTACTGGTTGTTCTCTGAACAATGTTAAAGCAAGAACGTGTGATTCATTTAAGAATATTGCGTATCATGTGCAGAAATCCCGGAGGCCCGTTGTTTCCAAAACACTTGTCCAAAATTACAAGAAGCGCAAAGTGCAAGTAACTTTAGCGTCGCGGTTAGAACATCCACCTCTCACGCAGAGGACCCGGGTTCAATCCATGGCAAGTGCTGCTAATGTTTCTTTTCAATGGTGGTAGAAGTAGTGTTTGTTTTCACAACATTTTCCAATTTTGTTCATGAAACGAAGAAATATATTAATAATCGTAAATCAAACAAACATTTAAAACACTAAATAATCTATCGTTTTGATTGATTATTTGTTACGAAGAAAACATAAATTTGAAAGTGCATTACCGGAAGTTATATAACAAGGGCATAATTTACTAATATTTGCTTTTCTAAAGTGAATAAACAATCAATAAATGATTAACACTATGAAAAACATTTATGGGACGAATAAAAACATATTACTGAAAGACTAAATGTAGGTATTGCGATATCTAACTGAACTTCTCTGCGTGATGTCTATATATTATTTATCACGAACAAACATACTGAAAGTTATATAACACGGGCGTAATTAACTATTTTGAATATACACATTGCTGCGTATTATAAAGAATTGAACACAAATACCAGATATAGTTATAGTTTAAGAAATAATTTACTTGTCAATGCAATATACTCAATGTAAATTATATATGTGTATGGTTCAAGTAAAACTTTTCTTATTTTATTGTCTTATCTGGTTGCTGTTTTGTCATTACAACTTACTGTTAAGTCTTTGATTTGATAGGCGCAGAGGTAATTATATTTAATTATTTTCCAGTTCTTCGTTAAGGTAGTGAAGCCAATGACCATGAACATATTTTTTTACAAACATAATACAATAAACATCCCAAATTATGCGAGTAATTGTATAATATATGTGATAAATACTAGTATATACAAGTCGCGTCGACTATTTTAGTTCACATCTTAATATTTCTCAATGATAATTCAATATTCTACCGATTATCGTTTATGATGGCACGTGTACGTGTTTGTGATATTCAATTTTGCTAAACATTTGACATGGTCTCTGTGAAAGAAATCGTTTGACTTACCAAGTAATATATTAGAAAAAGTTATTAAAATAATGTTTTAACATTGAATTTGTGATACAGGTTACCTTCGTTAGCATCATTGCAAAGTATAACGTTTTCAGTCCGTTACAAAGATGTGTTAACGAACAAAAAGCGGTCGCTTATCGTAAAAAAAGATGTATAATTCAGTAACGTCGCGCGCCAATAACGAACTGCTTAATGTTTTACTTGAACTTCAACAGGCCCTCCGTTTTACTATTTTCCATAATTAAACGTTTCCAAGCTTAAATAACAAGATTACGATATCAAGATATGTATAATATTTATTACTTATGTGATGCACGCTGAAATGCATGTAAAATCGAGCAAAACAATGAAACAAAATGGCGACTAACTAGTATAATTCCAGCTCGGCCGAACGCGACCCTGGTAATAAAATATTAAAAACTATACACAAACTGATACGAGATTTTGGGTTACTGTATACTATTAAAAATACGAAGGCATAGTAAATGACCCATTTGTTTCGGGTTTTTTACTTTAGATGTATGCTTTATGTTATACTATTTTCATGCACCTGCGGACGTTAACGACCTCAAAAAGTTATATTATCCCTATAATGTTGACTATTTTTTATGGGAGTGCCGAACTTGTCTCTAAGTTACCTCGTATGCACATTATAACGATATATAGATATGGTATGTTTATAGAACATCCACATTTAATTAATGCAGATTTCTCGGCAGGTATTCGTCCAGCTGAAAAACAGTTACGGAAGATGGACACAAAATATAAGACAGGTAAGTAACACTCAAAACATTTTTAAGTGTAAATTTGATGTGAAATAACGTGTCACCAGAATAAAAAAACGTATTTATTAAACAATATATTAAACATAATATATGTGCCGAATACAACTCATTACCCATCAGCATGACCGATTCGTTTAAACAAAGGCAGTCAACAGTCAATTTGTATATACACACTGAAAATAGCAAACAATAATACAAGTACAGAGGTTGGTGTATAAACATGAGATATCTGCTTCTTTCGATGCTAGACTAAGATAAGAGCGATACATATTTACTCAATTTGTCAAATGACATCTTTTTTCTTCGCTTCATTAGCGCTTCATCAAACAGATCAATACAATTATATTCAACCTTCCAAAATATATACAACGGTGTGTGCTCCTTCTTTCTTCGTTCTTTATAATCTTAACTTGTTAAATCGATATATATTGAATAAGAAATAGTATACTAATTATTAAGTTGTTCTTTTTGTATTTTTACGTACCCTGTAAAATTGTAATTCATGTCATCTTGCAGATTCAACCGAAGAGAAAATGAGAACGGAGTCCACCATTTTAGGTAAGACATACTCCCTAATCATAGTGTATATGTTACTGCCTGTAAAAATGACAATAGCCATAATATATTCCCTACGATTAAGAACTCAGAACGCTACAATAGTGGAGTATTATGTTTTTTCTCTGATTAGTAAAACTGGGTTTTTATGCTATTTTCTCGTGATACACGGAGGCAAATAATTAGTTATTTTATATTTTAGACAAAATTATTCTGTTTCTTCGTATTGAAAAGTGTATGCTTATTCATTTGGGAATGGTATTACTTATTTCGTTTGACAGTTTGTGATTTGAATTGTGCGTTTTGTTTGGAAATGTTTAATGACGCCAACACAAGTGGCTCCTTAATATTATGTAGTTTCTGTATAAGTGTCGCCTTCATATGTCTGTACGAATACAACTCGTGGTCTCCGTATTTTTGAACTAAAACGGGCGCGTTTACATATATATACGGCAAAACCCATCACTCCGTTTCGGAGAACTTATTAAGAATGTAGAAAAGTCAAAACCTGAGAAAAAAATTCCAGTATCATTATGTTGTCCAACTCATAAAACTAATATGTTCATGCAGAACTAGAACTTTACAATATCAACAAGAGATCTTATTGGGTGAGCCCAAAATAATTATTATTAATTCCCGTTACATATTGTGCGATTTTACTGACCTGGCACTCTTTAATATCCGGTAGCTCTCGGCTGTTCTATGTATAAAGGCTTAACAGTAATATAGCGTCTAAAGAAAGGAGTACATAATCATATAACAAAAGCACCCATCAACAAGCGTCGTGAAGAATAGCGGATAGTGTTTGAGACTTTGAATCCCAATGACTGTGGTTCGAATCCTGCCAAAGTATTTATTTTTATATTTTCTTATCACTTATTTCGCGACATGTATTATTTATTATATCTGTTTTTTTCTTGTTGTTTGTTTCATTTGTTTCAGTTTTTTAGTTAACTCATTTTATCCGCATAAAAATGCATTCACAAAGACCCTGTTCCGCTCACAGTATCGATGCAGATCTCTTTTGCGTCGGAATCGAGGTTGATTAAGAGATTCCGTGTCATGACGTGTTATAACAGTTTATTGTAAAGGTTAACAAGATGTCAATGTTAACATTTTTATACTGAGAAGGTATTTACTATTTAACTGATGTTTACTTCATACGAAAATAAATAAAAAAAATAAATAATTAAATGAAAAAAATAACAGCAGCAAGAACACACACAAACGAAAGTTAACCTCCCATGTCCAGCTCAATCGTTTTTTTGTTTTTTATGACAATAATGCAACAATGTTAAAGGATATCGTGATGTTCATACGCGTATACAAGGATCCGATTATACAATAAATCGTTTTCTACGTTTAATAAATAGGTGAACTTCGTTGAAAAGCTTAGAGTTATTTTTATAATGAAGATTGTGCATACCATGCAAGAGTTTCGTAGCACTTATTGGATGGAATGTACTGGTATTTCTAAACATTTGTAACCGTTTTTCATGATAATGAAGAGAATTAAAAAAAAAAGAAAAGCGATCTGCATCTTCAGTGTAGTAACCACAACAACAATTAGGTGAGTCGATTAAGTTATTTTCGAAGAAATGTGCTTTCATGTGTTCCTTATTCTAGCATGCATTACCTGCTATATTCTTTCTCCCTGTAGATAATATATAGGCACCTTTGCTGTTGTTGTTTTTTCTTAAGTTTTGATTTAAGTTATCCTAATGTATCAGAGTTGCGTGTGTTAGAATCAAGTTCGCTCCATAGTTTGATCGCTGATGGTATAACATAGTTAAAGTATATTTCAAGACGCCTAGGAAGTTCAAGTAGATTATCACCATTTCGGAACTCAGCACCACCGGACCACCTCAGCACCACCGGACCACCTCTGTTCAAGAAATTTCCAGAAAACGTTATTGCAAAACGTGCAATGCGTATGTGAAGACATTTATATTTGTGATCATCATCAGTCGTCACACATTTCATAATGGGTTGTAGTAAGAACTCAGACGGGTAAACGTGTCAGTACATAGAGTATCATAGACATATTCTTTCAATGACTTCAACTTATAAAAAAGAACCTACAGCCTTTATTAGTGTACATTACTTAACGAATCTACTAACGAGTGTTCTTTTATCATTCCTACTGGTAATGGCATTGGCCGATTTCTTAAAAAGCACTTTTGTCATAAGAAAGTAATAAAAAATTGGAAAGTCCTACTTACGGTTTACAATATGTTTGCACCACCGGACCACCTCGGAAGTTACCACTGGACATTTTTTCTTAACACCTCGAAATGAGGTAGTCCGGTGAGTGTCCTAACCGTGAGTTAGTAGCTTAAAATAGATTTACGGAAATCGTCGCAATATTTATGAGTGCCAGGTCAATAAAATCGCACAATACACACCGGTCCGACTGACCTGTGAACTCACGCTTTAACCATTATGGGTATGCACTACTTTTCAACCGGTCCTACTAAATCCTGTTAAGACGCACAAAGACACACAAAGACGCACACAGACACACAAAGACGCACAAAGACGCACAAAAACGCACAAAGACGCACAAAAACGAACAAAGACGCACAAAGACGCTTAAAATGCACTACGACGCTTTAAATGATATGATGTTTATATTTAGTTACGATAATGACAAGCAAAAAGAAAATGAGTCATAAGTTTGATCTCGTGTAATTAAGAGAAGATTTATTTTCAGGTTGAAAAATAGCAATAGTCCACCATATGCTTGTGTCAGCTTTTGAACTGACTATGTTAAACATAATATATAAATAAAGCAAATGTATAAAAGCTGAAATGACTATTTAATTTGGCATAAAAGTGATATAAATTAATATATAAGCATTGACATTTAAAACATTATAAAGGTTAATGCACACATTATTTACAAAGAAAAAAGTCACTTTAAAGTATCAAAATATGTTTTATTGGCATTAATACTATTGAATGCATAAAGGCTAGGTACAATATACATGCTGTTGTCAGACAACACAAAATCTGGGTACAATTTATGTATTTCTTGGCATGAACGTTACAATGGATCAAGTCGATAAGAAATATGTGTATCAGAAAATAACATAACACATTAGTTTTGCTTGATACAGACAAACGAGAGACTTAAAACAGCGTGGACGTACAGAAGTTGTAACTGTAATTTCTTTTCTAAAATGAATAATCAATCTTAATGCAATGCAAATAGTTTATGGGGCATATAAACAAATATACAGAAAACCTAAATATTTGTTTTGCGGTATCTAACTGAAATTCACAGTGTTATTTTTAGGCGCATTAAGGAGAGTGGTGGTTATATATTAACTATTACGAACAAAACATAAATTTTAAAGTGCGTTTCATAAAGTAATATAACAAGGGCGTAATTAACTATTTTCAATATTCACATTGCTGTGTTTAAAGAATTGAACACGAATACCAGATGTAGTTAAAATATAGTTTGAGAAATAATTTACATTTCGATTCAATATACTCAATGTAAATAAAATACGTGTATGGTTCGAGTGAAACTTTACTTATTGTATTGCTTTATTTGTTTGTTGCTTTACTGACTGTTCAGTCTTTGATTTGATAGGCGCAATGGTTATTATGTTTAATTATTTTTTTCAGTTCGGCATATGCTTTCTTCGTTAACGTAGTGAAGCCATTAACACAATATTTGCTATAATTAATAATATCACCACATGTTCATTGTGTTTAAATTGTGTAAGGTTACTTTTTTAGGCAAACAGCAGATTGTGAATTTAGTTGCGTACATATACTTCAAAATCCATACTGTGACGGGCTTCGATTGATAAAAATAAATTTTGGTTGATGTATTCGAATTGTTTAAATGATGTCTTTAACAACGAAAACAAAACCTCCGTAAGATAGCATTCCTTTACTTGGTCATCATTTAAAGATATGGTCCAACATGTATCATTGTTGGAGCATTTTTTCTTGTATAAATGTCATGTTTAATATTAGACGTCGTGGTAATTTCTGACGATACAACTCAACGCATTATTGGATAAAAGTCAGTTTCTGCAATCTTAAAAAATAATGCACCTAATAACAGAATCAAAACTATTTACAAGGAACCTAATCATACCAGAACACCCATATCTCAAATACATACGCGATGTCTCAAAACTATAAACTGTAACAATCTTATTGTCCAGGCCTACCATGCATTTGAACTGTGAACAACGCATAACAGACAATTGGTAAATTTAAAAAAAATGAAGCAATTCTCTACAGGTCTGGTCTAGAACAAATGCATTTTCTCTGATATTGTTATATGTATTGGAAGTGGAAATATCACCGAAGCACGGTCATTGTATCAGCCACCATTAAATAGACAAACTAATGAGCTTCGTGTATTTATATGGGATGTCTGCTTCCATCACAGCTAGACTAAGATAACAGCGATAAATATTTGCTCAACATGTAAAATGACATATCCGGTTTCGCTTCATTATCTTTTCATTAAACAGATCAATACAATTAGATATATATCCAACCTACCAAACAATGCACAGCTCCGTGTGCTCTTTCTTCGTTCGATCACATTATAATACTTTTCAAAAAACAACGTTCATACTACATCATAACATTGATATGTTGATTCGATGTATATTTTATATTCTTTATTTCTACCTTTTTGCCTCTCTACGTGCCCTGTACATTTATAATTCATGTGATCTTACCGCAAATCCTAACGAAGGGAAAGTCGGAATGAATTCCACCCGTTCAATTAAAAAAAACACTATTATAGTGTGTATCTTATTGCCTGTAAAATGACAATTGTCATAATTTATTTCCAACGAACTCGAAACTGTCTTGAAGTGCAATTTTATGTTTCTGCCTGATTAGAAAAACTGGGTTTTTTATGTTAGTCACCCGTAATACAGGAAGGCAAATTATACTTTTTTTCGTCGTATTGAAACATGTATGCTTATTTATTTAAGAATTTGAGAAATATTTATCTAGGCCAACGATAAATTAGCGTTTCTATAATAATATGTAATGAAAATGTTAATGCCACCTTCATATGTTTGTAGTTTCCATTGTTCGAAACATTTTAAGTCATGCTTGATTAGATATATAAATGGTTTAACTCCAACATGATTCTGTATATACATGGTAAAACGCATCATTCCGTTCCGAAGAACTTAGTAAGAAATGTAATAAAGTCATAAAATATCAATGCTTGTAAGTATTATTATTTTGTGTGCTTAACGAAGTTTCTTTCAATTGAACGTAATAATTAACAGGACAGCAAATAACAAATCAAGAATCATAACATCACATATTTTATGTGTTAATATAAGCCCCCAACCTGTATGAATGCTTGCGGTACGATTACAGTAGCATTGTATTTTATTTATTGTCCTGTGTAACAATTAAAAACTAAAAGTATCAAATTGATAAAAATAATCTTGCCGTTATGTTTCCATGACGGGTTGTTGTAATGTTATTTAATATTTATTTATAAAATCCAAAGGCACATGAAGTCAAACCGATTTATTATACACTATACACCGCATCAGTCCTGTACTAAATTAATATTATTAATAAACCGGTACATGAATATCTACAAAGACTATTTTCAGACACATTTTTGTATGTTTATAAAAATCTTCATGATTTAGGAGATGTTTGAGTTTTAAAATGTTATAAATATAACCTAAACCATAGATTATAATGTCCATACGTTTATGTAAAATTATTGAACTGGAAGTTCTCCGAAGAATCTTAAAGCAAGAACGTGTGATTCATGTAAGAATATAGTGTATCATGTACATCATTCCCGGAGGCCCGTTGTTTCCAAAACATATGTCCACAATTACAAGTAGCGCAAAGTGCAAGTAACTATAGAGGCGCGCCGAGGAGCCGGGTTCAATCCATGGCAAGAGCTGCTAATGTTTGTTTTCACGACATTTTGAATATAGTTCATGAAATGAAGAAATATCTCAATAATCGAAAATTAATAAATCATTTAAAACACTAAATACTCTATCGTTTTAATTGATTATTTATTACGAACAAAACATGAATTTGAAAGTGCTTTACACAAAGTTATATAACAAGAGCATAAATTACTATTTTGAATATTCGCATTGCTGTGTATAGAGAACTGAATACAAATACTAGATTTAATTAAAATGATAGTTTGAGAAATATTTACATGTCAATGAAATATACTCATTGTAAATTTAATACGAGTATGGTTCACGTGAAAATGTTCTTATTGTACTGTTTTTCCTGTTTATTACTGATATTACAAGTGTCTGTTTAGTCTTTGTTTTGGTAGGCGCAATGCTAATTGTTTTAATTTTGCCCCAATCGACATACGCTTTCTTCGTAACGAAAGAAAATGAATACGTTTTTTACAAAAACAATATTTGATATAACTAATAATATCCCGAATTATGCGAGTTACTTTATATATGTTTTAAATGCTAATATATACAAATCCTCTAGACTATTTAGATCACAGCTTAATCCTTCACATTGATCATTCACTATTTTGTTCTGCCGATTTATCTTTTATACGTATACCTGTTTGTGATTTTCAATGTTGATAAATATTGGACACGGTCGCTGTGATGAAGTATTTTGATTAACCAAGTAATATATTACAAAAACGTATAATACAAAAAAACGTTTTTTAACATTGAATTTGTGCTACGTTGTACTAACGTTAGCATAATTGTAATATGTTGATTATTTGTTTGGGAGTGCCGAATTGTCTGTAATTTACCGTGTATGCATATTATTTCTATATTTAGACATGGTATGTTTATAGAACATTCAAGTTTTACTGCATATTCATTTGTAGATGTACATCCAGTCGAAACAGTGAAACAGTTAGGGGAGATTGACCCACAATGTAAGACAGGTAAGTAACACTCGAAACATTGCAGTGTAGATTTGATGTGAAATGACGTGTCACCAGATTATTAAAAAATAAAAATAAAGTATTTATTTAAAAAATATATACCGAATACAAAACATTACCCATCAAACTGACTGATTCGTTTCAAAAAAGTAGCCAACAGTCAATTATATGGTATACATCACTGAAAATAACAAACACTAATAAAATGAATAAGATTGATATGTATGTTGTTCATTTACGAAGATGAAGGAACGGACTATGAAGACGGGACGTGGGGAAAATATATATCAGAATCAGTTAAACAACTCCTCTAGTAACATGGGCTTAAAGTTATTATTTGGATGAGAACATAGCGGTGCATTCTTAATGCCAAATGTAACTTACTTACAAAAGGCATGACAATGGTGGCAGAAGGGTAAATGTTTTGTGTCGGCCCGATTAGCTCAGTGGATAGAGCGCGCGCCCTGAAAGCGAGGGGCCCGGGTTCGAGTCCTAGCTGTACCAATGTCTCATACTTTGACGTTTGGCGCCCTATGTGGGTCATAACCCGGGTTATCTATCCAAGGGCCCATGGTAATTATTAAAAAAAAAAAATAATAAAGTTTATACAAAAATAAGATTTTTTGTTCCGCCAGCGTTATATTTTTCTTGCTTTTTTGGTAATTAAGTGCAAACAATCAGGTTCTATTTTCCTTTAAGAATCCTGAAAAATGGCCATTTTAATTGAGATTCTGTGGAAAATCCCTTTTTAAAATAGACTGATTTACTACTGATTTAGAACTCGAATTCACATTTGAGCGAGGGTTCTCGAACCGGACTGGCTGCTCAATGTTCTCACCATGTGGCACCTAACACAATTGTCTTCGAATATAAAATGAAAGACGTTGTTTATGACAATTACATATATTAATTCAAATAAAATATTTAAAGAATTCTGCTGAATTGACATGCCTGGTTATACTTACGGCGCTTGATTTGATCATTGTTTCAATTTGCAGGAAATACCGCATTTTCGCGATACAGAACTATGAACAGACATTGGGTACCTGGAGTTTATTGGGAAGTTCAAATACTTGCGGTAGTGTCGGTACATTTTGTTCTCACTTTCGAAGACTGACGACTTCATAGTTCAAATGTTTATTGCTTGTGTCGTAGCAATTTATAACGTTAATGTGTGCGTATTATAATACATTATACATTACATTGTGTGATTGATTAATTGATGTGTGTAACTGTACATGTATGGCAATTTTGTTGTTGCTCGAACAGTAGATCATAGTTATTCATTCTCATTACATTAGATATACTAGATCTACATGTATTTTCATTTGTACCCTTATAAGGCAAGGAAGAGCACACGGATTTGAAGCATAAATGTTTATTGAAATATAAAATATATATACATAATTTAATCTATAGATGGATTACTTCATCAAACAACCATTACAAATGACTGTCCTCGTTTCTTATTAAATTGGATAATATGTTAGCAGAAGTTTGAATTTAATAAGTATGCCAACTGTTTTAGATATAAACGTGTAGTCTTCTGGATTACTTGAATAACAAGCTTAAGATGTATGTTGGGCACTTTATTTATTTTAAGCATGTTCACGTGGATGTGTGTTTACAGTAACCAATATTAAGCTGTTGTTTTGTTAAATTGATTCTATATTGCAATATTTAACCGTCGCTTGTTTCCTAAAATTGTGTTTAAATGTAAATTAATTATATTTTAATGTAAAAGCATATTTATTTGTATATATTTGTATATATTTTAATAGATTTCATCAACTTTAATTTGAATATTTAAAATATCTACTAAAATGGGTTTGAAACACTTTGATAGCTTTAGTTTTGATTTAAGAAAAATGTCAACGAAGTCAATAATGTTAGAGTTTCCTGCAGTATCAAATAATTGGCGTGTGTACTACTTTTAACGACTCAATTCCTTGTATCGTGAGTTGTAGCTCGGTGGTGGAATATTTAATCAGTATTTTTCATGTTTTATGCATGCGATAGGGAATTCCGACTATTGTATTCAATACAATACTTTTTGGAGTTTGGCAATTTGCATTAAATATATTTTTGTTGGAGTGTTTTTATCTATTTTAACACTAGTTTGTTAAAGCTATTATTTATGTACCGTATTTACCCTAAGTATTGGGACACCCTTAATTTTTGGAAAAATAATTATTTTTCGCACACCTTAATATTTGGATACATTTGAACGTGGAATTATTTCGAGTCCCTAAATATTGGACACCAAAATAACAGCTTACGTTGTTACTGTATAAATATTCCATACCCTGCCAGTGGTTGCATAGCGACTTGTGACACGGTATATAGTGCGTGCTTATCTCTACACCATAATGTCCACCATCAGGGGTGTTTACATGTTGTTGACACGTTGTGCTAACTGTGTACTCTACTGGGGAATTGTCTTTTCAATAAAGGTTCTCAATTAATAACCATTATGTCCCAGCAAGCAATAATTGATTTTATAAACATCAGTATACTAAACATATTCCTTCTAAAGATGTATAATTAAAGATTTAATAGATAATAGAAAGTGATTTGTATCCCAAAGTAAGACAATAATTAATTGATTCAAGACATAAATGTATGGAGAATAGATTGTATGATATATTGCCCTAAATGCCCTAAATGTTGGGGCACTATTTTGAGATTTATTTTCTTATGTCCCTTAATGGGGGGGACAATACAAGATTTAATTATTTTTAAGTGTCCCGATACTTGGGGTAATTACGGTACGTAGTTTGTTTACCTTTTCCGCTTTTCATGCAAGGATTTTGAAAGTCGATAAGTATCAGCAAGATATAAAAAATCAAAATGTTACTGATTTATAAAGTTTAAATATGATAGTCATATACACGATTCTCGACTTTTCTACTGCATATAGAGAGCATTGCTAGTATAATTTAATTCTTAGAATAACAATGAAACTCCATTAAATAATTGCATGTCGATTTTAATACTTTTTGTGATGTTGTTAGCTGTAGCTTTGTTATGTTATGACAAGTTATGTCGTTTTATGTTTTGTTTCTGCTGTTCCATATATATATATACTAATCAGTATGAATCAACATACCATTTAATTTCTACAAACTTATATCATTTCATCGTATAGTTTGAATATGCCTCATCTCCCAAATGTGTCCTACTGAATCACTATTTTCATAATATTACACTTACTTTCGATTTGACTAATTCATTTATACGAACAATGTGTGTTTCCATAATTCAGTTCTATTATCTACTGAATGATTTACAGCGTTTTATAATTGTTGCATCGTAGCGCATTGCTTATATCGAATTCCCACTAACGGTGCGTTCCATTTTGTGGGGATAAAGAAACGGAATTTTGAGTGCGAAAATCTAATCTACCAGAGTTTCAATTTGTTACTAACACATCATACAAGAAGGTAGTTTCGTATGTGATGTGCACAATATAAATTAGTCAAATTATACAGTTTCTGGCTGCAGGCATATGCACGTGTCTATATTTTTAATCATATACGGTGTTGCGTTGTTTATACATGCAATCTTGTGTGAAGTTTGGTTTATATGCATAGACTTAATAGCCCTGACCGTTTCAATGCGTTGACCATATATTTCTTCAATTTGTTTCATATTTTGGTATAATTTGTGTCATGTGTCAGCTGAATTTTACTGTTATAGTTAAACGTTCCTTATTGTCTTACGTGTGCACAAAGTAGATCTACTATGCAGTTTCTGTTAATGGTTGGAATCTCCATTATAGATGATGCATATAGCAAATGTTTTTAAATTGTTTATATGCACTTACAATGCACTTAAACTATAATGCATATAGGGGATATTTGTTTAATGCAGTGTAAGATCGGATTTTATTTCATGAGTGGTCATAGAAACAATATTTTTACGAGTGGCCCAGCCACGAGTGAAAATATCTAGTTTCTATGACTGCGAATGATATAAACTACAATCTTACACTGTATAAAACAAATTTTCTTTTTATTTCATGCCTTTGAACGATAAATAAAAAAATTGGCGAGATATGCAGAAGCGTCACAAGTTTTGTGTATTAGGACATCATTAATATGACGCCATTATGATTTCAAAATTATCGATCACTGTTGTGGTGGCAAAATAATGCCACTATTACTGCGTCTTTGTTGCTTTATTATATTTGTATTTAATTGTATTATGTGTTTTATGTTTTTTAAAAAAGGTCTATGTTTACACTGAATATTAGGATATTCACATAATTGTAAAAAATAACCAGAAAAACAAAGTTAAAAGTAGTTCCATATTACCAAAAGTGATCAAAAATGATGAAACGTTATCACATCACCCGACTTAGAGTAAATGTTCGGGTTAGCATTCACTGGTATTCTCCACTCATTCACTGCATAGCATGAAATAAGTATAAATATATAAGTATATATGCCATCAAAGCTATAGAAAATGGCAGTTATGCTTGTGTGTATTAATTTAGAAAATATTAATAAATTGTCTGATTTCTAAAATTTTAAATGTGTTTCATTGTTGTTTTCTATAACATTCTAATTAATTCTAATAAGTGTTGTTTTTTTCATGATGCACAGTGTTAAGTAAGTATATAAGTGTGTGCAATTTTAGCGCAAATTTGGAACGAAGTGCTCGATAAGCAATATGTACATGTATATGGTACTATTCCCGCCTTGCCCGTAGTCCTTATGCAGCTAGCGATTGTAACGTGTGTAAGATTTTGATTGCGTTTTTTAGCCAAATTTATATATAACCATATGATCTACGACAAGCTCGCTCATATGTCAGATCTAACCGGAAACGCTAGTCTTTACGTTTTTGATGAAGAAAATAGTCCATATTTCTGTAATCTCTTAAAGATACAGAGAGTATTTTCACAGCCAATACTGACCATTTAGAGTTATTCACGAGATCAGCACTACATTTTATCAAATATTTTTATAAAAAAAACTTTGACCTTCTGTTGTCAGCGATCAAGTGAATTGTGTGAAAGACTGTGACTTCATTTAAAAGCTAAATACGCCAGGTTTGCGTATGACCAAGGATCAGTTCTTTTTAACACCGGAACATGCAGTGTTGATGTATTATTTTGTTGGGAAAAAAATCCTAGTTTTTTCTCCGCAATATCTCTGAGATCAAGACACTATTCTTTGATCGACCTTTGAACTAACGTGGCCAAACTTAACATTTTAACATTTCTGGCCACCAATTATATCATGTTTTAAAAAAATCATACATTTGATTGATTTATAGGGAATTAATAATCCTATGCATCTTTGGCGATTCTCAATTGGTTATTTTCCTTTATGACGGCGAGAATTGCCCCGATCAGTCAGTATTTACCGATGCGTTTTTTTTTGTGTAGATTTATGTTTTCAATTGCCTAGTATTCATTGGGACACAAAGGTGATACATCTCTTTGCAGGCATGATTATCATATGTTATTTTTATGGTTCAGATTGGATAAAGAATTCCTTTTTTAGCGAATTGGTTCATAGTGTTACCTGCATTGAAGAGAACTTATTTGAATCAAATAATCTTTTTGCCAAGGAGAGTATTTTGATCGCATTTGTAACATCTTGTATTATTGTCCTGTGTGAGTTGTTTTATAATATTTAGTGAGGCATGCTTTCGTTTATTGAGCAATTAAGTATCAACAGTAAAATTGTTATTGTTGAGGCTTAATGCATATTCTATTAATAGTTTGGTAGGCATGTGGTAACTGTCGATTTATACAAACAATAACTATTCAGAAGAAGGGACAACGTCTTTAATTGTGGCAGTATTTTAGGCCGTTATATGTGCCAAACATTGTGCATTTGAGTATAAGCTTCATATATTAGTCTTTGAAAATTTTAGAGCCGAATAATAGTATTAAAACAGATTTTAACAATTGCGTATACGACGTAATTTCAACAAACAAATATGTGAAATTTTGTGTATGCCTAATTTAAGTATTGTTGTGAAACTGAACAACAATTAAGGTTAGTAATCAGAACACAATGAGCAGATATTGTGCTCTTTATAATGAAGACATATATGTAAATGTATTATATTATAACATCTATTTACACAATATATAATGTATTAGTTAAATGTTGATTTTTGTGTTATGTACAGTTCTGCATTTTTTTGTATTTCATGTTTTATTTTGTTTGCACCAACCGCCTATTCATTTACTGATTTAAGCGTGATTTGTTTGCATACCTTTTTAAACCTTACTTTTTTATTCGTGTTGGTGGGTGGACGTTTTTCTTCCACTCAATGATACAACATCTGTAGTTTCGTTTACATAATATTAACACGATTTAACCGGATTTCAACATATTCATCATTATCAATATGTAATATTTTCATTCAGAAAGGTCAGAGTCAGGTTAGTATTCCCGAGTTTTACTTACTTTACTTATACCATCCAAATTTTAGTGGAAATGTACATATTCTTACCGCCATGCATTATGTACATATATTTTATGCTTCCCGAATGTCGCCGCCTTGTCATTCCATCTGTCTGTCCATCTTCCTTTAGTCCCTCTGCCCATCCGTTGCATTCATCTCCAGGCTATTTCTCAGCAACAATTCACAGAATTCCAATTAACGTTTTGGAAGCTATATACACAGAAAATGTTGGCATCCGTTTCAATAACTTTTATTGCAATTAAGCGCCTTTGATGTTAATTGCAAGTAGTATAGTATTCATGACTATTGTCCGGGATATTGCTCGGCAACCACTGGCAGGAATTTAAAAAAAACTAAGCGAAGCTGCATAACAATAGAATGATTGCATGCTATAACGACGTTCCGCTTTAATAATGTTCTCGCAGCCATGTGCCTTTGATGATAGCTGTCAATGGCAATTATTCAGAACACTCGTTCGAGCTTTTCAGTTTCTCACCATATTTGGATTGTCATTCAGACTGTCGGTGAGGCTCCAGTTGAACGAACAGGTGTTTGTGGTATCATGTTGTTTCGCTTTCGTGATATTTCTTAGGGTTCTGGGCCCCCAACATTGACATAAATTATTATGCTTATTATTACCTTTGGTGCCGTTGATAATAGTGGCTAATAGTATGCACTGCACATTATTTGTCCAGGATATTTATCTATACTTAAATGAACCTTTTGGGCAGTTTCATTACTATTAGGAGGCGTGCACTATACAGGGTCGTTTTATTTTGTTGGTTTGTCTTGGAATTATTTGTATCTGATCATATTATGCAAAAAATATATTGTGAACCATTCTTGTCCACTCTATTTCAAATTAAGGAATTCGAGAAAACGATATGAACTGCACCATTGCTAGAAGTGGATGAGAATATTATTACATTTTGCTTTATTGTTTTTGTTGAGAATTATTGGCCTTTGAATGCTTTTATTTTTATCTCCCTGAAATCGCTAATAGAAATCAGTAATACCTCCATGATTTTATTGCAGTTGATGGCCTTTGATGTTTTGGTGAATCATCTGCAATATGGTATGGTATTATCTTTTGGGCAGTTTTGAAAGCTGATTTGGCATACTAGTTATAATTATTAATGTTTTTCAAAAAAAAAGCATGCCCTTCTATTTCCATTTACAGTTTTGGGCATTGTTAAGAACATTAACTATTTGTACTGATTTAAGTAAGTAAAAATATATTATTTTGTCCTAAAGAACATAACGCACGATGTGTGTTTCTTTTCTTCTCATACATGTCGTCCCGGGACTATAACGTATTTGGTTTATTACCAAGGTTTCGTTGTTCATCCGTTATAATATTCACGGACATTGCTTGTGTCATATAGCTCATCCTGACATCGACATAAATCAAATATACATGAAATTCGTTTATGTAGCGCATACATCTCTCTATAAGCCAATGATACACGTTTGCACATTGTCCTATTACATGATTTTACTAAGATTTGTTTGTCAGCTAACCTTCGAAGTCACAAATTATAAAAAGAGATTTTTTATTTATAAATGCATATACATAAGGAGTTAAGCTAATGATCAACATTTCGACAGCTCAGATTCCAAAGCAATAATTACAAATACACTGTAGAATTTATTTATATATTTTTTAAATGTGAATTAATCTTATATTACTTGTTATTACTTAGGTACACAAAACATGTTAAAGTTACAATTACAGTTTGGGCATATTGTAATTATGAAGGCATGAATGAACACGTAATTAGATTATGCCCAAACTGCAATTGTAACGTTTAACCTTTTTTGTTTTCTTGTTGTTTACTTTTTGAAATGTGAGACCATTTGATAAAGTTCTTCTACATGGTATTATTGTCCAAATATTTTTAAGTCCACACATTGTATGAATTTCGTAACAAACAACAAGAACCCAAAACAATATCGGATATAAATGAGTCGCATATATAAGTGTACTCAACCAGTGATGTGGAAATACCAAAATTGTGTACATGTTCTTGTCCATGGACAAGTTCATTGCCAAATTCTTCTTGTCCGAAACTAAAAGTCAATTGTCCAAATAAACATATAGCTTTTATTCTAGACCTTTCTGAGTTATATTTTTATTAAATAATGAATACAACACAATTGTTTATTCAAATGTATGAGTATATCATAATATGATAATTAACTTTCAACATGTACATCATTTTTACACCGTGAAATTGTACTTGTCGGTGGACAAGTAGACAAGAAAAATTTACTTGTCCGACAGTAAAATTACCCACGTCGGACAAGTCGGGCATGTGATTTCCACAACCCTGTGACTTAACCCTTAGATCGTATAATGCCATGCATAAACATGTAGTTTTCTTAGATATGTATTCATTTTGAATGCGTATTTTCTGAGTTCTTTGGAAAATCTGTAATCAGCTAATAAATATTTTAAAACTATTTTCTTTTACATGCACTGACGTTTAATTGGAACAAAGATATGTATGTATTTCTGCACATCACGCGTTGTATTATCAGCATCACCTTTTCCAACAATGTTTGCTGAACACCTGACAGCGTGTTCGGTTTAAATGCAATGAATAATGAAACAATAGGTGGAAAATGATGTCAGCCCTTGAACACGCTTTAAAATCAGCACTTTCTTTCTTTCTGTTGTTTCTTTAAATGCATGTGTAAGTTTATTTAATTAAACTGTTATTTGTAAAATTAGGTCCAAATCAAGCAAACACAATTGCATGGAAGAGTTTTCCTTAAGTACCATGTATTTACCGATTAATAATACAATGACCGTGATTCCTAAGTGTCTGATGCGATTTGTATGGTTATCGAACTTGGCAAAGATGTTATTGACACAAATATTTGTGATCAGTTTTGGTGAAAATCGAATTATAACTGTGAGACTCAGATAGCGCACAAGGCTTTAAATAATTCATGTGCCACCACTCCGATATGTCTGGGGCGATTTGGCTGATTCTCAAACTTTTTCCGATACTGTACCTAAAAACGTTGCAACCATGTGTTGAGAAGTTCGGATGAAAACTTAGAGAGCGGAACAGTGTTAAATGTAAAGACCGACAAACGGACTGACCAACTGACAGACATTTGCAAACCAATATCGATGTACGCTTCGATAGGGAGGTGGGGGTCATACAACAACAAATATCCATTCGAATGTACCACGCGTCTAATTTTAGTGCGAAAATATTAACCTGCAAAACATGAATACATTATACGGTGACTGAGTGCGCTATTTTTATCTGAACCGATCACCCACAGAATTTCGTCATCATTTAAAGCCGCACAAAAGGTGCAAATGGCCAAATGTAGATTTTACAATTAAACGGTTATCTTATTGTCTTAGCATATGTTTACGTTAGTATACAAGCTTCTTCCAAACATGTGGCTTGTTGGGTATTAAAAAATACTGATAATTATAGTGTGAACTTATTAACCTGACACTCATGAATGTTCCGTATGCAATCGGGATTTATTTATAGATTCCACGACATCTATCGAGCGTAGCATAGGCAATACTACAATGTAAATTGATATCGTATTGGTTTGGATATCGTACAGCGCGAATGGGGTAGTGGAATAGATGTCACTGTCACACAGAATTGAACTTGGTTCGCTGGCGTGAAGCGCCAGCACTTATGCCACACGACCATTAAATAATACCCTCACTACCCTCACGATCCCGTATTTATATCTATATCAAAATAAGTTCCTATAACAGAAACTCGTTCAAAAATACGCAAACAACCGAACACACTTACGGTTTGTCACGAAGATTAATGGGTGTCAGGTTAATAATTACTATATTATATAACGAAAAACATCAACACGTTTGCATTCTCCGGCATTCGAGGCTTTGACCTCTGGCTCAAAAGTCAGCCATGCTAACCTCTAAGCCAGCCGGACTTGCATATATGTAAAAAAAAAAAAAATTTACGCAATGTAAATGTTATAATGTTTTCCAAACTAACGAACAGCGTTACAAACGCTTTATAATTTTAACAATTTCAATGGATGTTTATTCAACAAGGAAACATAATTCCCAATATATGTCTTTGTCAGTAATGATATTCTGATTGTTTACATATATTGTACTTCCGCTTATAGGAATCTGTAATATATTTTTGGGAAATCGTCAGAAAGTCGCAATGAATATATTAATATTCTAAGCCGCATACATGTATATATCGCTGCAGTTAGCTGTAAAATATTGAATTAAATAAATGTGCAGGTATTTCTTATATTTAGAAATATACGTACATAAACTATGAAAACAAAAGCGAAAGACAGATACATTTACCAACCTAACTCGCCTACAGCAAGAAGCCCAACAACTTCTGAAATGTGAAAACATTCCGTATTGTAATAACACAAAGTCATCTGTTGATTGAATTTTCAACTACTTTGCAATTTAATTTGCCAGATACATTATTAGATAAAGCCTTTTCCGTATGCTCCAATAACAAAGTAAAAGATTCATGGATCTAGTGGATGACCCGGATCAGCAAAACAGTATTATGTGTTATATAGGCGTATATATATTGTTTCCGAGTAAAATTGCTGACAGACGGACCGACGGACGGACCGACAGGCTGGCTGATGGACAGGTAGGCAGGCAGGCAGACACGCAGGAAGGCGGACAGACAGACAGACTGAGAAAATATTCACAGTGACAAAAACATAACTTACTTGGCGGAGGTAACTAGTTTATATATGCCTGGGCCCGTATTCACCAACCCATTCTTAGACTGGACACGTAAGAATATTCTGAAAGCTATTATATGTTTAGTATGTTATTGTTGCTATAGAACTATTAATTAATGCCCTATTTGACATTTTAACTCATACTATTTACGAACGCAGTAGTATTTTTTTAGTATACTCGTAATTCTAGTCTTTATTCTTAAGTCTTAGAATGAATTACGAATACGGACCATGAATATGTCATACCTGCCAATGAGGGGCTATTAAGACCCCTTCCTCCACCAGTCGCAAACCCGTCAAACTGCGATTAAATTAGTAATCCTGCCAGACGTGTTGTAGCAACCATTGCATTGAGCTGCTTCATGCTGATTACTGACAAATAAGACCATTGGGAAAGTATCTTTTTGCATTCAAGAGCGCAAGGCCTGAGGTCGGCAGTGTAATCCTTTTAACATATAAAATGTATGAAGTTATTGTGTTTCTTCCCTACACTCAACTGAAATGCTCAACTACTTTCATGTGTTACATATTTGTCCTAATCAATTCAGAACTGTGATCAGATGCATTTTGGCGTAACTATAATTTCTCTTAAGAATGTAACTATGCACATACAGAAAAATCATGCCTATACTGTTTGATATGTCTTGGAAATAATACCCAACTAGAAATGACTCGGAGAGAGTAGGCCTCCACCAAGGCAGCCCATTCCCTTATGTGATGTACAATTAATGAGTTATGCAATTATTAGTACATAATGCTGCAATTTGCCCTGCCTCGCAAGAATACAGAATCTTTTAAAGGCCTACTTAAATCCTTCTTTATTTGACCCTCCCCCCCCCTTAAATAATCTGGGGTATTGTACTCCTTTGTATTGGCATCTTGATGCGGTCACAGTGTGGATACAGTATGGCGACTCTTATCAGCTGAGATCAATACACTGCTGCAGAGGTAGAATTAAACTGAAATAGTACACTCAGCAATTGCTCAATCAAATGAGAGAAAACATTGCAGATAACGATACGAGAATTTATGGTGGAACAATACACAGATCGAGTGGAATACCTTGTGGAAAGGCCAGACATTCCTTAATCTAGGCCTTTTAGCAATTTATCGGATCCGAACCCCACTAAAATAGAATCATTTGTTCGTCGGCCCATTTCTAACTTTATCCGAAAATTGCATTCAAATCAGTTTTTTTCCCCTCAAGTTTTTAACTAACGAAACGACAAACCATTCAACGCCGGAGAAAGCAAAACCAGCTTGGCGCAGGTAATAAACAAAATTATTGATGAATATAAGTTTAGCGCATGCTTTACCTAGTTTTCCGCGGAGGCGAGCACTATACAAGGTCGTTTTATTTTGATGGTTTGTCTTGGAATTATTTGTATCTGATCATATTATGCAAAAAATATATTGTGAACCATTCTTGTCCACTCTATTTCAAATTAAGGAATTCGAGAAAATGATATGAACTGCACCATTGCTAGAAGTGGATGAGAATATTATTACATTTTGCTTTATTGTTTTTGTTGAGAATTATTGGCCTTTGAATGCTTTTATTTTTATCTCCCTGAAATCGCTAATAGAAATCAGTAATACCTCCATGATTTTATTGCAGTTGATGGCCTTTGATGTTTGTGAATCATCTGCAATATGGTATGGTATTGTCTTTTGGGCAGTTTTGAAAGCTGATTTGGCATACTAGTTATAATTATTAATGTTTTTCAAAAATAAACATGCCCTTCTATTTCCATTTACAGTTTAGGGCATTGTTAAGAACATCAACTATTTGTACTGATTTAAGTAAGTAAAAATATATTATTTTGTCTTAAAGAACATAACGCAAGATGTGTGTTTCTTTTCTTCTCATATATGTCGTCCCGGGACTATAACGTATTTGGTTTATTACCAAGGTTTCGTTGTTCATCCGTTATAATATTCACGGATATTGCTTGTGTCATATAGCTCATCCTGACATCGACATAAATCAAATATACATGAAATTCGTTTATGTTGCGCATACATCTCTCTATAAGCCAATGATACACGTTTGCACATTGTCCTATTACATGATTTTACTAAGATTTGTTTGTCAGCTAACCTTCGAAGTCAAAAATTATAAAAAGAGATTTTTTATTTATAAATGCATATACATAAGGAGTTAAGCTAATGATCAGCATTTCGACAGCTCAGATTCCAAAGCAATAATTACAAATACACTGTAGACTTTATTTATATATTTTTAAAACGTGAATTAATCTTATATTACTTGTTATTACTTAGATACACAAAAAATGTTACAGTTACAATTACAGTTTTGGCATATTGTAATTATGAAGGCATGAATGAACACGTAATTAGATTATGCCCAAACTGCAATTGTAACGTTTAACCTTTTTTGTTTTCTTGTTGTTTATTTTTTGAAATGTGAGACCATTTGATAAAGTTCTTCTACATGGCATTATTTTCCAAATATTGTTAAGTCCACACAGTGTATGAATTTCGTAACAAACAACAAGAACCCAAAACAATATCGGATATAAATAAGTCGCATATATAAGTGTGCTCAACCAGGGGTGTGGAAATACCAAAATTGTGTACATGTTCTTGTCCATGGACAAGTTCATTGCCAAATTCTTCTTGTCCGAAACTAAAAGTCAATTGTCCAAATAAACATATAGCTTTTATTCTAGACATTTCTGAGTTATATTTTCATTAAATAATGAATACAACACAATTGTTTATTCAAATTATATCATAATATGATAATTAACTTTCAACATGTACATCATTTTTACACCGTGAAATTGTACTTGTCGGTGGACAAGTAGACAAGAAAAATTTACTTGTCCGACAGTAAAATTACCCACGTCGGACAAGTCGGGCATGTGATTTCCACAACCCTGTGACTTAACCCTTAGATCGTATAATGCCATGCATAAACATGTAGTTTTCTTAGATATGTATTCATTTTGAATGCGTATTTTCTGAGTTCTTTGGAAAATCTGTAATCAGCTAATAAATATTTTAAAACTATTTTCTTTTACATGCACTGACGTTTAATTGGAACAAAGATATGTATGTATTTCTGCACATCACGCGTTGTATTATCAGCATCACCTTTTCCAACAATGTTTGCTGAACACCTGACAGCGTGTTCGGTTTAAATGCAATGAATAATGAAACAATAGGTGGAAAATGATGTCAGCCCTTGAACACGCTTTAAAATCAGCACTTTCTTTCTTTCTGTTGTTTCTTTAAATGCATGTGTAAGTTTATTTAATTAAACTGTTGTTTGTAAAATTAGGTCCAAATCAAGCAAACACAATTGCATGGAAGAGTTTTCCTTAAGTACCATGTATTTACCGATTAATAATACAATGACCGTGATTCCTAAGTGTCTGATGCGATTTGTATGGTTATCGAACTTGGCAAAGATGTTATTGACACAAATATTTGTGATCAGTTTTGGTGAAAATCGAATTATAACTGTGAGACTCAGATAGCGCACAAGGCTTTAAATAATTCATGTGCCACCACTCCGATATGTCTGGGGCGATTTGGCTGATTCTCAAACTTTTTCCGATACTGTACCTAAAAACGTTGCAACCATGTGTTGAGAAGTTCGGATGAAAACTTAGAGAGCGGAACAGTGTTAAATGTAACGACCGACAAACGGACTGACCAACCGACAGACATTTGCAAACCAATATCGATGTACGCTTCGATAGGGAGGTGGGGGTCATACAACAACAAATATCCATTCGAATGTACCACGCGTCTAATTTTAGTGCGAAAATATTAACCTGCAAAACATGAATACATTATACGGTGACTGAGTGCGCTATTTTTATCTGAACCGATCATCCACAGAATTTCGTCATCATTTAAAGCCGCACAAAAGGTGCAAATGGCCAAATGTAGATTTTACAATTAAACGGTTATCTTATTGTCTTAGCATATGTTTACGTTAGTATACAAGCTTCTTCCAAACATGTGGCTTGTTGGGTATTAAAAAATACTGATAATTATAGTGCGAACTTATTAACCTGACACTCATGAATGTTCCGTATGGAATCGGGATTTATTTATAGATTCCACGGCATCTATCGAGCGTAGCATAGGCAATACTACAATGTAAATTGATATCGTATTGGTTTGGATATCGTACAGCGCGAATGGGGTAGTGGAATAGATGTCACTGTCACACAGAATTGAACTTGGTTCGCTGGCGTGAAGCGCCAGCACTTATACCACACGACCATTAAATAATACCCTCACTACCCTCACGATCCCGTATATAAATCTATATCAAATTAAGTTCCTGTAACAGAAACTCGTACAAAAATACGCAAACAACCGAACACACTTACGGTTTGTAACGAAGATTAATGGGTGTCAGGTTAATAATTACTATATTATATAACGAAAAACATCAACACGTTTGCATTCTCCGGCATTCGAGGCTATGACCTCCGGCTCAAAAGTCTGCCATGCTAACCTCTAAGCCAGCCGGACTTGCATATATGTAAACGTTTTTTTTTACGCAATGTAAATGTTATAATATTTTACAAACATCGACGAACAGCGTTACAAACACTTTATAATTTTAACAATTTCAATGGATGTTTATTCATCAAGGACACATAATTCCCAATATATGGATTTGTCAGTAATGATATTCTGATTGTTGACATATATTGTACTTCCGCTTATAGGAATCTGTAATATATTTTGGGAAATTGTCAGTGTTCCTATCTGTTAACAGGTCCCTTGAAAGTCGCAATGAATATATTAATATTCTAAGCCGCATACATGCATATATCGCTGCAGTTAGCTGTAAAATATTGGATTAAATAAATGTGCAGGTATTTCTTATATTTAGAAATATACGTACTTAAACTATGAAAACAAAACAAAAGCGAAAGACAGATACATTTACCAACCTAACTCGCCTACAGCAAGAAGCCCAACAACTTCTGAAATGTGAAAACATTCCGTATTGTAATAACACAAAGTCATCTGTTGATTGAATTTTCAACTACTTTGCAATTTAATTTGCCAGATACGTTATTAGATAAAGCCTTTTCCGTATGCTCCAATAATAAAGTAAAAGATTCATGGATCTAGAGGATGACTCGGATCAACAAAACAGTATTATGTGTTATATAGGCGTGTATATATTGTTTCCGAGTAAAATTGCTGACAGACGGACCGACGGACGGACCGACAGGCTGGCTGATGGACAGGTAGGCAGGCAGGGAGACAAGCAGGAAGGCGGACAGACAGACAGAGAAAATATTCACAGTGACAAAAACATAACTTACTTGGCGGAGGTAACTAGTTTATATATGCCTTAATATTCTGAAAGCTATTATATGTTTAGTATGTTATTGTTGCTATAGAACTATTAATTAATGCCCTATTTGACATTTTAACTCATACTATTTGCGAATGCAGTAGTATTTTTTTAGTATACTCGTAATTCTAGTCTTTATTCTTAAGTCTTAGAATGCATTACGAATACGGACCATGAATATGTCATACCTGCCAATGAGGGGCTATTAAGACCCCTTCCTCCACCAGTCGCAAACCCGTCAAACTGCGATTAAATTAGTAATCCTGCCAGACGTGTTGTAGCAACCATTGCATTGAGCTGCTTCATGCTGATTACTGACAAATAAGACCATTGGGAAAGTATCTTTTTGCATTCAAGAGCGCCAGGCCTGAGGTCGGCAGTGTGATCCTTTGAACATATAAAATGTACGAAGTTATTGTGTTTCTTCCCTACACTCAACTGAAATGCTCAACTACTTTCATGTGTTACATATTTGTCCTAATCAATTCAGAACTGTGATCAGATGCATTTTGGCGTAACTATAATTTCTCTTAAGAATGTAAATATGCACATACAGAAAAATCATGCCTATACTGTTTGATATGTCTTGGAAATAATACCCAACTAGAAATGACTCGGAGAGAGTAGGCCTCCACCAAGGCAGCCCATTCCCTTATGTGATGTACAATTAATGAGTTATGCAATTATTAGTACATAATGCTGCAATTTGCCCTGCCTCGCAAGAATACAGAATCGATTAAAGGCCTACTTAAATCCTTCTTTATTTGACCCTCCCCCCCTTAAATGATCTGGGGTATTGTACTCCTTTGTAATGGCATCTTGATGCGGTCACAGTGTGGATACAGTATGGCGACCCTTATCAGCTGAGATCAATACACTGCTGCAGAGGTAGAATTAAACTGAAATAGTACACTCAGCAATTGCTCAATCAAATGAGATAAAACATTGCAGATAACGATACGAGAATTTATGGTGGAACAATACACAGATCGAGTGGAATACCTTGTGGAAAGGCCAGACATTCCTTAATCTAGGCCTTTTAGCAATTTATCGGATCCGAACCCCACTAAAATAGAATCAGTTGTTCGTCGGCCCATTTTTAACTTTATCCGAAAATTGCATTCAAATCAGTTTTTTTTCGCTTAAAATTTTTAACTAACGAAACGACAAACCATTCAACGCCGGAGAAAGCACAACCAGCTTGGCGCAGGTAATAAACAAAATTATTGATGAATATAATTTTAGCGCATGCTTTACCTAGTTTTCCGCGTAATACAACCATTACGAATATTTTTATCTCATACATACGTAAGATAACATTTTGAGCGTTTTCTTTGGCTAATTATTCTTTGACTGACCAATCGCATGACGTTATTTTGGTTACATGACGTCGTAAACATGAAATGACGTCACGTCAGTACAAAACTTTTAGGATTTATCAACATCTTTTGGTAAAATCAGAAGGTTTATCGCACTCGTGATTTAATCCTTACGCAACTTAACTTTCGGCCGTGTGTTATTCGATAACAAACTATGACGTAAAAGTAGTATTTCTTAATTATTAATACATGCAGTCATATATTAAGACAAGACTTATGCATTTGTTTTAATTTCATACATTATTGCCCCAAAAGTTGAGATTCCTGTTACTCTAGATAGAGACTTACAATTGAGCATTTGAATTTAGTATTGTTACTCCATTATTACTTTTTATGCCGCCATCGAAGAGGGCGGGATATTTGGTTTGTCGATCGGTCGGTCGGTCTGTCGGTAACCTTTTTCCTTTCCGCTCTCTAAGTCTATCAGTTTTCATCTGATATTGACCAAACTTCATGAAAATGTTTACGGGCAAAAATATCTCGGTCGAGTTCGATAATCAGCCAAATCTCCACATGAATTGAGAGTTATGGCCCTTAAAGTATCTTAATTGGTCTGTTTAGACAATCATCTCTCTTATGCCAATAGTTTTCATCTGATCGTCACCAAACTTGATAAAAATGTTTGTTATAAACAAATCTCGACCAATTTCGAGAACCAGCCAAATCGACCCAATACTTGTATAGCCCTTGAATTGACTTCTTAATTATCTGGAATTGGCCTTGTTAGCAGTTTTCGCTCTCTAATTCCAACAGTTTTCATCCAATCTTCACTTAACTTTATGATAATATGTGTAATAATTAATTATCGGCCCAGTTTGATAACCAGCAAAATTGCTTGTGGAGTTATGATCCTTGAAATATCGTAAATTTGCCTTTTTAGCTGTTTACGCTGAGTACTAACTCACAACGCATTAAATTTAGAAAATAAAAGATTCTGAAAATATAAATGTATTGGTATTATTAGTAACACAGCTCCTTTCTGAATCTGTACAGTGTGATACATAGACAGTAAATTTATATTTGAGCGAGAGAGGTGTGAAGCACGCCAGAAATATGAGCCAATATAAATGTACTGACCCTGCATCCCACCATACGGGGTCAGTAAAAAGCCATGAAATGAATTTATCTTACCAAGTACCTTTTTGTTTAATCAATATGCCAACATTGTATTTTTCGTATTATGTTTAGTTTAAAAAAAAGTTTTATTGACTTGATATTAACTGCTACTGAACTAGTACGGAATAATACACAGGCAGCAAGTGACCCGGTTAAACCTAAAACGTGAGTATTCTCTATGAGGTAAGGTATTTTTTTATGTTAAAACGTACAAAGTTATACAAGTTTTACTGATTGTTTTAATTTTTAGAATTTTCCATACAAGTAAATTCAATTAATAAATATGGAATAAGTATAAATTCAATAAATACTGGTAATTAAAATTTACCTAAAGTTGCTATCAACAACCGCTTCTACGTTTACAGCGTGGAACCCTTTCCTGCAGACAAATATCTGTTCATTGTTTGTAGGCGTTTGAATTGGGATCAGAGTTCCATCTACGGCCCCTATAACATTTGGGATGCCTGCAATTCGATGGAACTTCAATTTGGTTGCTGCAATGTCCCTTCACTGTTGATGGAAAATTGACGTTCCTTAAGTTACGGTTGATCGCACTTACAACCTGAAATGTATACAAATGTTTTACATATCATACATTTATTTAATAATAAGTTTGGAAATCTTGAAATATTCATATGATAAGTTATTGTGAAAATACCATTTAATCAGTATGCATGACTACCTTATAAAAAGCAACATCACTTTCAAAATAAAAATGTAAAAGATATTTGCTTCATAAATACTTCTTAAAAACTTAATTTTCAGAACAGTATTGGTGAAGCACTAATAAAGAATTAACACATAAGGCACTGTGACCACATAAGGCACCGTGACAGTCTTAGAAAATAACACACTTGCCCCAGAGGCCTGGACAACCAAAAAACTGTTTGGGCAAGTTAAAGTTTTGACCTGTATCCCGGAAAGGGCAAGTACATAAAGGAATCAAAATAACAAAATTATAATTAATTTACCCCAAAAACAACCATACACAGATTTGTCTCTATTCTGTATGGACAACATAGCCATCATTTTAATGGTCTATTTTAATAATTTCTAGATTTTATATTTTAATGTAGACTAGTCTAGGAGGTTACAGCAAGTTAAAGTTGTATGGCGTATGCCTTATGCCAGAATTTGCAAGTTATGGCAAAGCAGTATTGTGAAGACTGCCAGTTGTCGAAATTAGCACAAGCCCGTAATCCCTGAACTAGTAAATTTTGCACTTGGATTGTTCAGATTCTCAGATTTATATAGGTGGGCTTGTTACTGCTTATTTCGTTGCTACATTTTCACTAGTACAATAGATTAAGAGAGTAATACCGTTTGTTTGATTATCACGCTGCGATACAGGTTTGATACCACGCAGAATCTAAGTGGCTTCCGAGTTATTCAGTTACATGTATTAGATATGATTTATTTTATTAAACATACATCACTAAATAAATGTACAAAATAAACAATAGTTTTATTATTAAGTTTATGATACCTGTTGGACACATGTACACACATAACTTCTACTAACACCATGTAGATCTCCAACCTCACTGTAGAAAACCGCTTTCGCAAGGTAGCGCAGTGTCACTAGGAGCTGAAATAAAGCATTAAAAACAAATTTAATTTACTAAATTTTGTAACATTAACTTACCTTTCACATTAGTCTTGTCAGAAATGACACATAACATCAGATTTCCATGGTGGTCATACAATTTCGAAACTACACATGAAATGCTTCAATAAAACAATCGCTTCATTTTTTAATTTCAAAATAGAACGAATGTAATCCAAAATAGGTATATCCGAATCCAATCCAGGTTCACACAATGTAACGACTAGCCACACAACAATCAATGAACTGCTTAATAGTAATGAGCAGCGGGCACATAAGTCAATCCTTTGTGTAAATATTATCAGACACATGTATTTGAAACAGATTACTAATTCCCAAATGCATGACACAATGTCAATGACAATCGCACAATCTTCAAAATTGTTTCTACAGATTCAAGGGCCATAACCATGGATAAAAGTAAGGGTTAAAACCCACTAAATTATAATAATCAAATGACTATAACATATGAAACGTTCTTCTAACATATTTCAGACTAGCACTTGATATGTGTACAAATAAAAGAATTAAAACAGAACTTTGTCCATACATTGAGGGGTTGACTCCTGTCGTTCATAGGTTCGCATACAGCTCGAATGAGCTCCTCCAAATAGCGAAAACCATCTCCTGACAGCCTATATCTTTTAACGTTTTATTTTTCTCCAAGAAACGACAAACGATCTATCCCTGAATATGCGTGGACGAATCACGCGTATATCTACATTAAACGCTTAAGCACAAGCGGCCATTCTTGGGCAAAGTATTTTTCGAGCGTACGTTTACGTCAGAAGTTACGCAAAAAAGTCGCAAATTTACATTTCCTTGTGAAACGCATGTTTGAGAAGTTCTTTTGAGTACGCATATATTTACGGAAATTACTTGCTTCCGTAGATTAGTAAAACGCACTCTTAGTCAATAAGTTATCATCTGATCTTCACCAAACTTCATAAGCATTTGCTATAATAAATTAAGGCCAAGTTCGATATCCCGGACAGCCAAATCCCCCTAGAAACGTGGATTTGTGGCCACTGAATGATCTTAAATCTGCCTTTTTAGCCGTTTCTGCTCGCTAAGTCAAACAGTTGTCATCTGATCTTCACTAAACTTCATGAACATAGTTGCTATAATAAATTATCGGCCAAGTTCGATAACCAGCCAAATCAACCAGGGAATTGTTAAGTTACGTCCAACAGTTTTCATTCAAACTTGATATTTTATAGATTGCTTTTAACCTAGTAGGTTTGCAATAATTATAAAAGTTTATCCTGAGCCAGTTTTACATATAAATGAAAACGTGATCGACACAAGTGAACATTTATATACTGTGCACGCAGAAAAACATGTAACAGACTATCACGATATATTTTGAGTTAGCGTTTTTATGTAATATCCTGACCCACTTTTTATATTATGTCTTATACGAACTTTAATAGTAAGTTTTGAAATACAACAACTCCCGATGATTATGTAACGCATAGCCTCCAGAACAAGAATACAATGACTGTACAACTGACCATACAGATTGTTTGAATCATGACTATTTTATATTTTAGCCTACTTAGTATGCTAAAAAAAGCTCGAACGAGTTTATACTTGTTAGTTGTTAATGGTTTCCATTGTTTGCATTTGCACACATTTAAGGCGTCTACAGAAATAGAAAATAGAAAATAAGATCGCTTTGCACATCATGCATTTTAGGCATTATACAATTATATGTTCATGTACCTTTATTTGCAGTGGATGGATAATTAATAAATAATTAAATGAACATAACAAGTGCGTTTTGTTTAATCTAAATAGAACAAAAATTCTTTTAAAGCATATTTAAATCATTAGACTCCACTCGAATCCACTTAAAACGATTTGCTAATAGCCTAAAGTAAATATCCTTCTTAGCCTATAGAACACACTCCCCGCGTCGCGTTAAAACAATACATACTGTTCGAGTGAGTTACAAAATGTCTTAATGAATTAGTTTTGAGGCCATCAGATGTATCAGCAACGGTGGTCCCGTTCGTTGTTTTTCAAACTTTTTCATTCAAGTTGGTTCTTAATAGTAATAGCATTTTTAATAAAGAATGTTTTTGGACATTATATAACAACGATTAATTCAGTCATTAATCGTGATAAATTGTATTTAATATTTGTATGATGATTTTGTGTTATTTTCATGACATTAACTATGTAATACTTATTTGGGAAATCTCAGTATGTCCATATAATTTGTGCTAGTTAGTAGTTACATATTACCGTCTTTCACAATAAGTGCATTTTAGTTCGTTAATCTAATACAAATATTGTGTATACTTATATACCTTTTACCGTTTATATGCATGTTACTTTTCGTTGAAGCAGAAAAGAAAAAAAACGCATATTGAAAGTGATTCAATATGATAATGTAGCATTAGAAGAAATAATTAGAAATTCGGTAATTCGAGCTGTAATACGAGCTATTTGTAGCTTTATAAGTAGGTTAAAATAAACTATTAAAATATATAATAGTACAAACAGAAAGTACCAGTTGGATATGCTTTATGTAATACAAACATTTTTGTATTATTTAAATATCGTTCATACCCTGTCTATGTGTTATGTAAACGTTAGAAATAGTCATTAGATCCAAATTCATGTGTGCAGTATTTGTAACTCATATTTCAGCAATATTTTTGTCAAGCGTTTAAACTAAACATATTTTGTAGTACAGTTTTAGCA
Organism: Congeria kusceri; assembly: GCA_027627225.1. Lineage (NCBI taxonomy): Eukaryota > Metazoa > Mollusca > Bivalvia > Myida > Dreissenidae > Congeria > Congeria kusceri. Next base: position 30,751,226 of record CM051033.1, read on the forward strand.
AAGCATGTTAACACTTTAAACATATTTTGCTTTTTCGCACCCTATTTAGGTGTTATTGTCGTGCTAATAATCCAAACTGTTTAAACAACGGCCCTAATAACATCCTCCATTTTTGAAACATTTTATTATACTATGGTATATTTTTAATTTTCATATTCAGGTTGTAAACATGGGGCATGTTGTGTTTGATACATACAAATTGTCATAAAAATCCATTATGTACTATTGCATTTATAATTTCAGATCCATCTCTACCTATCGTTCATGGGACCTGTGAAGCTCTGTACTGAATGTTTGTACATAAAGTACAATTGCATATATCTACGTAATTTACTTTGTTTACTATTGTTTTCAGCCTTTATTGTAAGAAGAAAAGAACTGATGTCTTAAACTTTCATAAAGACACATATTATCATATTTATTGTTTACAAGAGATTATCATATTTATTGTTTACAAGAGACACACTGGACAAATGATTTGGAAAAAGACGTGTACTGTACTTGGGATGGGCAATGTTTATTAAGTCGTGGAAAATGACAGGGGCTGTGCAATTTTAATACAGTAAAATATCGATTTAAAAGTCCATATTTAAAAAAATGATGATATCGGAAACTAACTGGGTCTAAATATCACTTTTGGTGAAATAAAATTATCTTTCATGACTATTTATGGTCCAAACTTAGATTGTCCACAATTTTATTTTAAAAAAATTAGCATTGTTGATGAATTTTAAATTGATAATTTTATTCTATGTGGTGATTTTAACCTAGGGAAAACCATATCTTATTCTAGTTAAAAAAATAAATTAAATTCCTCAAACGAACTACGATTGTTGAATGAAATTGAAATCCTAGAACACAATTTAAATGAATCGTAAAAAGAAAACCTTGCACAACTACATTCGGAACTTAACAAGATGAGAGACACGAAACTAAAAGGATATATCATTAGGTCTAACAGTCAATGGATTGAGCAGGGAGAGAAAACAACACACTATTTTTGCTCATTACAAAAACACTATGTTAATAAAAACATACCTTTTATTCAAAGAGATGACGGTGGAATTCTTCACAATCAATCTGAAATTTTAAAAGAAACTTCTGAATTTTATAGAAATATATATATAACAGCTGAACTACAACAGAGCCACACACAGAATTTAAATATTAATAAACTAAGTTTAACCCAATTAATAAAAATTGAAGGCTAAGTGACATATGAAAAGATAACTAATACTTTGAAATATATGAAGAATCAGATGGTTTTACAACAAATTTCTTTAAGGTCTTCTAGAATAAAATTGGAGTTTTTGTTCTGAGAAGTATACATTTTGCTTACGAAAATATACTTTCTGTGACTCAAAAGCAGGGCTCTATCACTTGCATACCAAAAGAAAACAAACCAAGACATTTCCTAAAAAATTGGAGGCCTATTACACTTGTTAATACAGTCTATAAAATAGCATCTGGTTCAATTACAAATAGATTAAAACCACATTTACCAACTTTTGTATCTAGGGATCAGACTGGTTTTGTTTCAGGGCGATACATATGGGAAAACACACGTCTCTTATATGACATAATGTCCTATAATGAAACCAATACAATACGGGATTAATATTGATGATTGATTTCGAAAATGCCTTCGTATCCTTATCATTTAATTGCATTGAAAAAAACTTTAGACTTATTTAATTTTGGACCAAGCTTTAAACGATGGATATCGTTTTTTTTTTCGGAAATACACAGACATTGGTTCAGTTAAACGGATTTTTGTCCGAAAGCTTCACAGTAGGCCGTGGTTGTAAGCAATATTTTCATTTTATATGCGGACATTTTAGCAATTCAGATTAAGCATTGTAAAAACATAAAAGGCATATGTATTAACGGTATAGAATACAAAATATCTCAGTTTGCAGATGATACCTCTTTGTTGTTGGATAGTTCCGAAAACTCCTTAAACGCTGCTCTAGACCTTAACCAGGATTTCGCATATTTGTTTGGCTTAAAACTAAATTTTGATAAAACAAATGTAATTTGGATCGGATCCTTGAAGTACAGCACGCGCTCGATCAAAACAAAATAGAAACTAACATGGGAAACAACCCGATTTCAACTATTGGGAATCTTTTTTGATGTTGACCATAATCTTATGGTTGATTAAAATTTTTCTGACGAATAAATTAAAAATTAATATAATAAGTCATTGGAAAAAACGATAATGCACCTTATAAAATTAAAAGTTCAACCCTTACACAAAGCTATGAGAAAGGTGGATTACAAATGATAGATATTTATGCTTACTGTGAAGCCAATGAAGCTCTCTAGGATAAGAAAATTATATACATGTTATGATAGTAAGTGTGTAATTCTTATAAGATCCATTTTTGATGTATGTAAACATTTTAACACTGGAAAACAATATATTGCCGTAGTTGAAAAATGTTTTTAAAATGATTTTTGGTTTGAAGTATTTTCATGTTACGAACAACTTCTGGATGTGTTAGAAATTGCGGATGTTAATAGTGTTGTTAAATATGCCCTTGTTCTACAATGAAAATTTCTAAATTGGAAATGAACCCTTATTTTTGAAAGCACTGTATGACAGAGGTATTAAATTTGTAAGAAATTTAGTGACCTCACCCACCCTATATCTATATATGCAATCCCAAGCGAGGTCTCAATATATTTTATCTCGATGCGTTCTAAAGTTTGTCTATTTATAATAATTGTGACCTTGACCTTGACCCCACCCAACCCATATGAAATCCCAAGATAGGTCTCAATATAAGGTACCTGTGAATGAAGTTTCATTACAATATCTCGATGCGTTCTTAACTTATTGAGAGAAAATCGTGTTTTTATTTTATCAACACTGACCTTGACCTAACCCACCCCATATGCAATCCCTAGTGAGGTCTCGGTATAAGATATTTGTGAATGAAGTTTCATTAAAATATCTCAATGCTTGTCAAGTTATTTAAACCGTTTTTCTATTTTTATAAGGGTGACCTAGACATTGACCAAACCCACCACATATGCAATCCTAAGAGAGGTCTCAATATAAGATATATATGTATGAAGTTTCATATAAATATCTTGATGCGTTCTCAAGTTACTAAGCCGAAACGATTTTTTTCTATTCTAAGTAACGGTGACCTTGATCTTGACCCCATCCATCCCATATGCTATGCCAAGCGGGGTCTCGATATAAGGTATCTATGTATGAATTTTCATTAACATATCTCGATGCCTTCTCAAATTGTAAAGCGGAAACTTTTTTTCTATTTTTAGCAACGGTGATCTTGACCTTTGACCTGTTGACCTCAAAATTAGGGATGAGACTGAATATTAAAATATCCGAATATCGGATACTATTCGAATACAAAAACGAATACGAATATTCGATTTTCAAATTTATTTAAAGAACACAATTTATTTAAAACAAATCAAGTTTTTCCAGTTTTATTGCAAAATTAACATGAATTCCAGTCCTATTTCCTGCCTAGCAGGTGGGCTGGCGCAGTGTAACGATTTTAGAACACATGGCAAACATGTCCAATTAACAACAATTGATAATTGGCAGGGGGCCACGCCTTTACAAGGGCCGCGAGTTAACGGTTTTTAGGAGGCGCGAATATGACGCATTGTATCCACCAATAACACAACTGGGCCATGTTGGGATAACGGTTTCACAGTTTGCACAAGGCGTGCATTGTTGTTTATTGTCCTTTAGTGACATCTATACGGTTAACTTGTTTACAGTAAATTACAATTGCTCTCTAAGTAAACCAATCAAAATGAGTCCATTATCAGCCAATCTATTTCTTTAAAAAAAATATCATGATCTGGTCAGTCTTAATATACGTCTTTTGTAACTTATTCTCCATTATATAAACACCATATATTATACAATAGTCTTGATTAATAAACAATGCCACCATCACGTGCTTGGAAGTACCTTACCACTGAAACAAGGTAAAACAACTACGTGCACGTAGTATACATATTTCGGATAGGTAAATATTCGGACAGAGTGCCGTATATAGCAGTAATTACCAAACCAAAGTTCGAATATATTGGAATACCTAAACAAATATTCCAATATTGATTTCAGTATTCGGTCCCATCCGTACTAAAAATCAATAGGGGTCATCCTTTCCTCCCAAGTAACCAGCATACCAACTTAAATGATCGTAGGTAAAAGCGTTCTCTAGATATCGTGCGGAATGAAATGGTCTACGGACAGACTGACCGACCATCCGACGACCGACCGACCAGCTGACCGACCGACCGACGGATAGGGGCAAAGAAATATAATCCCACTTCTTCAAAAGGGGGCATAAAAAGTGATTAATTTATAATAGAACATTTAAAACTCGCAGAATCGGAGAATATAGCCATTGAATAAACTCATGTTATCAGAGACATGTCCCATTATCGTAACATTTTCTCATTGTAAAGATCGAAACTATTTTGCAACAAGCAAGTTTGGTTTTTGATAAGCATTATCCGTTTTCGGCGCGCGAGGAACATACTGAAAGAGTGCAAATCCCGCGACGAGAGCTGGGGACGCAACTCGTGGAGGCTCGAAATCAAGGCCGTTACTAAACGATGAAATTAAACAAGCTAATTATAGAAGGCGGCGTATACACATATGACGATGCGACGAATTAGATCACGAGGATCGGAGCTGTATAGTCGAATAACCAGCCATTGCACCAGGTAGGCAATATAGCTGCAACGATTCAGCCAAAGATCGATTCAATTTTCGATTTTCAATATCATTTAGTTGAATGCTTCGAATCAGTCTATGTACCTTATGTTGCAGGTCTGTTTCTGAATATTTATGTGTCATGACATGCAATATGGTAAAGATTTCATGTATAGTAAAGACCAAGTATGCTATTATTAATGTCACTGTATTGGCTAATGTCACTGTATGTACCTTTTGAGCAAAACATCAATAAAACATCACCAAACTGCGGTTTATTTCAATAACACAAATTTCAATTAACAAAAACAAACATCAACAAGAAATTTAATATGGAAGGGGTATGCATTCATAATCGTATGAACGCAATGCCTTATCACCGGCGAAGTAATATCCGTGTGTCATATTTTTATGCAAATTATATTTCGACAAGAATATTTACATGACCTAAGATGTCTTTTACTGTTCAATGTTACTCTTGTTTGCATTTATTGTTGACGTTTGATTTTTTTTTTATAATTCATATACATGATCATTTCATTCCAGTTCTTCTACAAAAATCAATTTGACATTTTTTTTCTCACTTTTGCTTGATAGTATTCTATCATGCAATGTATACAAGTGTTATTATTAAACACATCCATTTTTTTTATATTTGAAGTTTTCAAAAAAATTAAGCATATTAGGAGTAATTAAAAAGAAATCTAGTCTTGCTTGCTGTAATGGATTAGTACGCCGCCATGTAAATCTCTGGATATTATCATATATTATTACAGACACTCTGAAAGTGTCTAGTAAATTGCGCTTTGCTATTTCTTCTAAAACAACAGTTCTGGAATAAATATTATTGTTTAAAGATTTATACTTGCTATAGTCTAGATTACTATCAAGAACAAGGTTAAAATCTCCACATAAAATGAAATCGTCATTTCCAAGTTCCTCAATAAGTGTAAAGACATTTTTAAAAAATTGTGGACTGTCGAGGTTTGGACCATAGATAGTTATTAATGAAACCTTATTTTCCCCAATTACCATATCCAGTGCAATTAAATTACCAGCATCATCTTGTTTAAAATTTTGAACTTAACAATCAAAGTATTTTTTTAATAAAATAGCACATCCTCTGGCATTCGATTTTCCATTGCTTAAAAAGCACATACCATCCCAGCTAGAGTAAATTTCCTTTTCTATCTCTTTTGGCCAATGTGTGTCTTGTAGACAATACATATGGTAATCTTTTTCTGTTAAAATTTTTAAAACATCCATTCTTTTTTTATTCCCATAGAGACCGCGGCAGTTCAATGAGGCAATTTTAATGTCGTTCATATGAGTATTGGATGATATAACTGTAGAATAGGATCCCAAGACTTAACACTGTTCAGTATTACAATACTGTCAGTCATAAAAATACAATGTAAAAAACAAATCAAAATCAAAGTACAGTCAACTACCTTTTGACTAAAAAGACACAGTAACATATATATCACTTTAACTTTAAATAAATATTGTTCTTTTCCATGCAACCATAAACAGTATAAAAAACAAGAAAAGAAAAGCATACTATGTACACAAAAAGGACAAATGGTTTGTTCTACAATGGAAACAAAACAATGTGTTGTAGCCATCGTAACAAGTCAGCACTGATCTGAAAATATACAAACCATAGTTAAATATGATCGATTATTATATAATTTTTTTAGAACAACACTATAATCCCCATAAAACATCTTCAAAGGAAAACATGTAAGATATATCACTTCTATAATAAATATTTCCCATATAATATGAAGATGCTGTTAATATCGTGTTATTTCTTTTTGAATGTAAAGGTTCGCTGAAGCAGTTTATTAACACTTAAACTTGGTACGAAATAACGAAAGTTGTTTAGGTGTTATATGCTTCAGTATTTTGTTGTTGTTTACATGTTGTTCAATTTTTTTAATTATACAGTGTATACATATATTGAAAATAAGTCTAAGGACCTATCCTTGTTGGTGTTGGAAATAATATTGTTAACAAGGCTAAGTATGTATTATGAAATATTATACAACAATAAATATTGTGGAGTCACAGTTCCGCAGGTTTAGCTTGGAAAAAAATATTTATCTTTAAATGGAATTTGTTTGTCTGTTATGTTCTTTTGGTTGCAAAACATAACTATTTTGATATTTAGTATGCCTTTATATGTAAAAATATTAGGGCATGTCTGCCATGTAGCAAATTTGTATATGAACATAACAGCTTTCGTCAAAAATTTAACTTTTCACAAGCAATTTGCTTTCAAACCATTAAATATGAACAATACATGTATTATAGACAGGAAACCAGTCAATTTTAGAATAGTATTTCTCCCAGCCCAAAACTGCGATATTGGACCTTTAAGACCAGCATTTCGTTAGTCGAACAACTGAACATCGTAATATTATGTCAATAACTGTATGATGTAAGATGGTTTACACTGGTAAATATGTTCATATTTTAATAAACATATACAATAGACAATAATACAATGCAATTATACTCCCTTTTTCTTTCGTTCCAACGTACAGCCAAGTAACCGATACCTTTAAACTTAGTACAAAAATAAGGCGTATTCTATACTAGGGGAAATAACTCTCAAAGTCTAACAGCAACAACTTAACTGTACCGTATATGAAAGTGGAGACATTGGTAAAAGTTGTATTTGTCAGAGATATATACGCCAGTTTAACATTATTCAGTACTTCTTGTATGTTCCTTTTAAAAATAAAATATTGGTACACAAATACAATTAGGTAACATATATTTTCGAAATTATTATTAGCCAAACGTGATGGATTAAATTCTTCCAAGTTACTTTTATAAAATATGAAAGGGTTAATTAAATAACGAAATCAAGAGACCTGGACATTGTATACACATATATATACACACATACATACCCATACACATATTCATACATATAAACATATACATACCTACAAACACACACACACACAAACACACACGAATATATATATATATATATGCACCTATACACATATATACACATATATACACACACAAATGATGATTTACGTTTATAGATGCATACAAAAGTAGTGTCGCATTTAAATCAGATGCAAGTATGTATGCAGGAGTATAGATGAGCAATAGTACATACATGATAGTATCTAAGCAGCTTTGTAAAAACATAGTATTTTGAGAAAGTGGCAAATGTTTATATACATTTTCAAATGATTACATGTATATAAATAAGGATATCGCATGCAGATCAGATGCAGGTTAATGCTGCTGCCACAGTTTGACCACAATAATTGTTAGTTCTGTTTTGGCGATCGGTGACTGCTACCGCCGGATGAGGCCTTCCTATCGTACGTGCTCTTTGGCCAGGGTTTGTAAAGCCAGTTCTGATATTGGTTAAATTGTATTTGCTCATTGCTTTCGCTGCCTTTATATCTCACAAACAATTTCCCTTCATATGACCAAGCCCTTTCCACAAGGCCGGTTCTTTAAGGCGCAGTGACGCTAGAACCTCGGCATTTGTTTTTGTTAAGTCTTCATTGACGTAAATACCAGTGCCCTTAAGTAGCTTAGCTCTTCTCATTACGTCGATTTTTGTTTCGTACTTTCTGAGTCTGTGAGCAACATCGATGTCTCTACATTCGAGCTGGATTCCTAGTTTTTGGCTTATCATAGCCACCGTTAGTTCAGCCACCGCTATTGACGTTTGGGTTTCCGTGTCATTTGAGAGGCCAGAAATACGGCGTCCATATTGTTCAAGGTCGTTCAGATTGGCCTCATGAGTTTGCTCTGCTGACTGATTTGTTTGTTTCAGCAAGTCGATTTCTTGATCTTTTGCTTTCATTTTCTCTCTAAGTGAGTCTAGCTCTTTCTCTTGATCAAACAAACAACCTTCGAGTAATTCAATTCGTTTCACCACTGTGCCAAGCAACTTCTCTGTTAGTTCTTCAAGCGTTTCCTTGATGATGTTTTTTTATAATGCCTGTATCAGTTTTGGTGAGAAAGTTTGACAGTTTTGAACTTATTTCATCTAAACGCTTTTCAATTGACGATGTTTCTGAAATGTTTGGTAGTGTAGCGGTCTGTTTATTTATCACAAATTCGCTCAGACTTTTCTGGTTTGACATTTCATTTTCTGTTTTTTTCTTTTTAGTATTTTTTTTGCTCTGCTTGGATACGATGGGTGTTTCGAAAACTGGCGTTTCTATTAGACTGGTGTCAGCAACAGTACCTTCGCTTGCTGTGGATGAATGTGGTCGTTTGTTCATTTTGTCTCACCACTTTAGAAACACGGATTGCTCATATATTAGTACTCTTGTTAAATATTGCTAAACATAGTTTACTGATAAGTTTACTATGTTCTGCCGTACTTGTTGCTCTGTCATTGATTAAATCTAATCTGTTTGGTCATGCGTGACGAAATAGCGGTAATCATTGAAGATAAACTGGTTTTGCGCTTCTCACTTTTCCAAAAAATGCAATCCCCCACCCGGCACATACAACCGGCGGGAAGAACAGTTTATCTAATTTGTCTAATTAGTATATTTCAATAATACGTTTTAACAAATTGTCATACTTGCTGTCAGCTCTTGAAACTCATAAACGTTATCCATCCATTTAACACATGATTATCACTCAGATCACTAGAGTTTCATCCATTTAATTGGCATCTACATTATTATGTTTTTCTTCTGGCGGCCATCTTGTCCATTTTGCTTGCAAGTAATATGTACATCTGTATAAAATTAGCATAGCCACTTGGCACTAACTTTTTCTGATTAGTGGTTTCTAACACAAATCATTAGGAATAACAATGTTTTTTTTTCTTCAGAAACACTAGCATGTCAACTTTGTAAATAAGCCCTTTGCGCAGTTTCTACATTTCTTGTAGTAAAAAAACACCCTTTTGCTTGTTGCAACTGTTTGGCATACTTCGACAGCAAGGGATATTTATGTTCTCTTTCTTTCCACCACATCAATGGATCGCTGTCTAATGGTCAGCAAGGACACAGCTGATGTCCCTTTCCTGCAATGTCTTTATGGGTGGCTTTATGGGTGGCTCGCCCAGATCATGTGAGGAGGTAGATGGCTGGTCCTGTGTGAAGGTAGATGGCTGGTTTTCTGTGGAGGTAGATGGCTGGTCCAGTTCCTTTCCCGAAGTAACAGACTGAAAAGTATTTTTAAACATGTCATTTAGTTTTGGTTGTTCATCAACATTGATAACGTTTGAAGCCACTTTGTGACGCTTAACACAAGTATATTGCAAGCAAACACCTGATTGCTTTAGAACTATAAATGAGCCAATGGAACATGACGTTACAAAACAGTATAATGTTTATAAGGCGGGCTTCCGTTTTTTAGTTGGGGCCGTTGTCGGTAAAAGGTGAATCGAATCGAAATTGGTTGGTTTAGCATCGAAGAACTAATCGGTCTTCTTACAATCGATTTACAGATTAATCTAAAGAATCACTGCAGATCGAGTAGACAACGCCCGATCAAAACAACGGCGACCACGCAGGGAACGAGGATGAATACAAAAGCGATAGTGTTCCAGATGTCGAATAGGGAGAAGGTCAAGGCCCATAGCTGGACATACACATTGTAACGTGGAACATTTGTGGTTTAGAAAAACGTTTAGATGATTATCAGTTTAAGCATTTTTGCAATCATTCGATATAATAGGACTAATAGAAACATTGGCTGATTATAACAAATAGTTTGAAAATGTACTCGATAATTTTGCATATTTCGACTTTGTCAGACAAACACCATTACATGCTTTACCCAATAGTGGTGGCTTGGCAAGTTTTGTTAAGTATACATTTTATTAAAATATAATAATACATTAATTAATACAACTAATTATGAAGAAATTAATTATTAGAATTTATAACAATTTTAATTGTTGTGTAGTATTGCAATTTAAAAGCAGCATTTATATTTGTATGGCTGACAAAATATGATGTATTTGTTACGTGTCACCGGAAGGGTCCCCTATCTATCTTTATAAAGAAAATAAATATGGTATTGGGCTATTTTGTACTCATGACATCCACATTTTAAATGGGCGTTTATTCGATAATAAAGATGACCATAAACATGTTTTGCTAATAACGGCACCAGTATGGTTGACTATCACATTTTAGGTTGAATTGCGAAAGGAATCAGATCATTTACCGGTTTGCGCAAAACTAATGTTAAATCTTAAACCAAATATTAATACTGATGTATTGATGTACAATTACCTGATCACTGCGAAATAAATACAATATCATATGACCAAGTGATTTAATCAAATTTAAATTGAACGAGAGCTATTGGGATTCCTTCACAAATACATTTTAAATAAATTCTCCGAATCGATGTCCAAATTATGAGTGCCATAGATGTTAGAATAAATAATGCAAATACTCAAAATGTACTATGCATCTACAGACAGAATGCCTACGGGTTCAAACAAATATCACCAGAATATAAATGTAAATCAACCTTGGTGGTACCGCGAATGTGGTATGATTAAACAGCAAAAGTATGCTGCACTGCGTAGATTTGATAAGTAGGACTTATAAAATTATATCACGGTTCGTGACAATTCCAAACGCGGATGTTACATAAAAAAAAGCATGCTCAACAAGAAAAGTTAGTAAAGGCTAGAAATAACCCATAACCTTTTGGCAACTTTTATAACAAAGTCACAGTAAATCAGGACATCAAAAACCATTGCTAATCAAGACGGACGTATGGCTATACTACTTCGATATGACCCAATACTAAAGTATGCCATCACTGAAGATGAAATATTAACCAGCATATATCAGTTAATATATTCGATCTTCATAAGGAGGGGGTTAAGGCAAGTTATTTAATTCTTTAATGCCTATGTACTCCAATTTACAGGTATATGTTAACATTTCAAATGAGAAACTCTCACATGCTACATGTATTAATTGTAACGTTGGAACCGGACAAGGGACATAAGCAATACGATTTTCTTTAATTTTGTATCAAAGAGTTATCTCTTTTCCATAAATTAAAGGGGCACAGAGGAATAATTACAATCGATAAGATTAAAGATATTATATATATTCCTCGTGCAGACGATAAGGCCAGCTGTGCTGAAGCAGCTATTGAATTGGAAATTGAGCATAATTCTATATCTGAATTTTGCTCTAAAACAGGCATGGGAATTAATCAAAAGAATCGTCGCACTTTGTAATGGTGGCCCTTCGTGCTTATATGAAAATGGACTTTAATGGGGACCCGGTTAACGTTACTTGAATATACATGTATATGTATCTTCTTTTTGTCACACAAACGTTTGTGGTCGAAGGCAAAAGAAAAACGAATCCCCGAGGTGTAAAACGTACAGGCATGTTAAACCCATGCTTAACACGGAATAGTGTCTGGCCAATCATATACCGTTTTAAGTTAGAAAATCATTAGCAAGATTCAAGTGCTCCAGTCATACTGGTCGTATTGTTGAGGATAACTATCAGGCATTTTTTTAATGTCAAAGGTTTAATCGTGATAGAGAAATGTATATTTACTCGTGATATAATGGTAGAAATGAGTTTAATAACTTTTGTACTCTGACGAAAACTGACAATTACGACATTATTAAAAACTTTGCCCTTTTGTTAATTTATTACTCCAAAAAATTGACACTACGTTTGTATAATTCATATGACTGTAGATAATGGCATTTTGTAATATTAATAAAAATGAGTTGAGTTGAATTAAAGATTATTTACTTATATTCCATTTACTTGTAGTTGCATATTAATGTTGTGTGGATTATTATTATGGGTTAACCAAAATTCAGAGACAAATTAATACATCAAGAGCAAACAAGAGCTGATTGATCCCCAATGTTTTGCATACCTTATGACCATTTTTTTATTAAGTGTTATATTTGCCACCATACACTTAACATATTTAAGTAAAATTATATGTTTCCAATTAAATTGGTTTGGAACGTAGAAAATAGACATGTTGTATGTTTTTTCTGCAAATACTGTACTTTGCATCCTGGCTTTAGACCCTGTGGAATCAAATTATTTCTTTGGAACGAAGATAATCTTCTGCCCACGACATTGCAGAAAATCACAATCAACGTGAACACAAACCTGCCTGACAATCATTGTGAGCCTCTGTTCCTCTTATGCTAAATAGTTGGGTGTAAAAAGCCAGATTTTATAGCTTGGTTGTATTTGGTTATATATAACTCATTTATTAAACTGAAAAAATATATAAGATATTCTTACTGCAAACAGAAAGTAAAAAATAACTTTTAACTCAATGAACTTGCATCGATTCGGAACAAGTGATTAAATATATATATAAACACATTTGATAGAATGAACATGTCATAACCTTGTTTTTTAGCTTAACAATGATTATCATATTGGTAATTCAATTATTTTCTCAAAATGTATATATTTATCTTTTTTTTTATTCATCATTATCAAGGGCTATTTCTTTTTTTAAATTTGAATTTCTAGTTTAAAACTATGTATAACACAGTTAAACGTAGGCATTTGTTTCTTGTATTTTATGTTGAATATGAAATATTTCATTAATATGATGATAAAATTTAAGATATTATTCTCGTACGGTGAGTAAAACGTATGTATTCCAAAACTAATATTTAAAGAGATAGTCTGACCTGCAATTGTTGCCGTTCTTGAAAACCCGACAACTGATTCCAAATATGTTGGATGTGTTTTAACTCCCCAAAAAGATGGTCTATGGTTCAATACGTTCACATCACATGTCACATAAGTTAGTGCTTGACGATTTGCATCATGCATCAGAAAATATATTTATTCGTCGCGATGATTATGTGTATGTTTTTAAATCGGAAATTCCTCATTGTGGTATCGAAAGTTGGTTCGTATGGGATGTAAAATACGTATTTCCAATTAATTGTATGCTCATGAAATTGTGGTTTGTATGCATGGCGTGTTGTTTGTGTTGATCTTAGATTTTATAGGTGTAGATATACTTTTTATCAACGTTTGATACATCACGAAATTACTTGCTGGTACTTCATACAAGTAGCATATATTACTATAAGAAAAATAAGTATTTATTCTGCAATCAAACAATTGATCGACATACTTTATGCCTTTTTCAAACCAAGTTTTATAAAAGAATATGTTACTGATTGTGGTTAAATTTTTAGTGTTCCATAAAATAGTTGTACTGTTGTTGTTGTCTTCTAACATACTTGTGACTTGACTCCATACTGAAAGTACATTAGATATATCATGTTTCTTGTGATATGTCATCTATTGTTGTATTGCTGATGTTACGTTTGAAAATTAATTAACCACCATATTATTTTAGTATTTTATTGCAAAACGATTTCAATTAACTGTGATTTGTGTTATATAGTAACGTTTGACCCAACTGCTTTTGATTGAGTTCAGGAACGAACATATGTCAGTCAGTTGTATACCTCCGAGTTCTACATATTGCATAAATTGATTGTGTTTGATTTTGTTTGGCTTGTCTTGAATAATACCATCATGTGGATTTGGGAGAACCGTAAGTACGTAAATTAATTTTGGAAGCGCAAATGTTTTAATACTGCGTGTTTACCGAATAATGTTAGTTTTCGGTGTTGCCATGATTTAAGACAAATTTTAAAGTATTGAAATTTTGGCAAAATGTTTTGATAACGGTATCATGTTTATTATTTGTAAAGGTTATGCCTAATGTTGAAGCGTCGCTTGATGTCCAATGAAATTTATTTTCTGTTTGCAGATGTATATTACTATGCCTTCAATTACCTACTTTTAACACTGTTCATGTACATTTAGTTAAGTGCAAGTCTGATATCTTGCCAAACATGGTTAGTAATTAAATTAATGAAAGAGTCAGGTTTGTTATAACAAAAGTATTTTGCATCATCTGCAAACAGTGATTATTTGACTTCTTCGTCTGTTATAATCATAATGCCATTTTTGCTTTTATTAGATTGAATTTAATGTGATAAAAATTATATTATAAATAACGACGACGAGAGTGGACATCCTTGTCGGACACGTCTTTCTATGTTAAAGCTGCTAAAGAAGAACCTAGTGTTACATGTAATAACTAGACTACCTATGTCGGTATAGATAAGTTTTACCCATTTTGTCAAGCTTTGTCCAAAATTCTTTTTTTTTCTAAACATGAAAACATGAAGGAGTGGTCAAGTTAGTAGAATGTTTTTTCAAAAGTCAACAAAGAATATAAGACCAGAGTTATTTGAGTGATGTAGATAGTTTATCCATTCTTCTATCAGTCGTTCTTTTTCTCCGATATATCGTCCATTAATGAATCCAGATTGAGAGCTTGAATTTATGATGGCAATACCTTTTTAATTATGTTGCTATGTTTTTGTTGCAATTTTGTAGTCGTTATTAAGCAAACTAATAGGGCACCAGTTTGATAAGGACTGTACGTTTTTGACGGCTTTTGGAATGGGGGATATAATACTTTGTTTTTGCAAGACAGTTAGACTACCGTTATTGCATGAGTAGTTCAGTGAGTTAACTAAATATTGTTTAATAGCATTCTAAAATATTTTATTAAATTCGATTGTGATGCCATCTGATCCCGGACTTTTGTTAGTTTGCATTGCTTTGAGTGCCAATCCACATTCATATTCTGTCAGTAGTCCGTTACAGGAGTAATTTTCGTTATTACTTAAAGTATTGCGCGGAGTATTGAAAACAGGATTAGTATCAACATGTTCTATTTATAGAGATTTTCATATAATAGGCGTTGTTTTTCCAATATATCTGTTCTGTATATTACTTCCTTGTCGTTTACGACGAGTTTCTGAATAGTTTTTTTCTCACGTTTACGTTTTTCGATGTTGGCAAAGTATTTTTTTCTTAGTGTTCTACATGTTTTGCTCTCGCTCGTAATATTATTCCATTAAGATGTTCATAATACATTTCTTCTTACACTTGTTTTTTGGACATACTTTCATTTTCAATCGCCATAGTGTCATTATTGTTAGTGTTATGGAAATGTTTTTCGTGTGTTTCTGTATCGTTAAGTATGTTTACTTTGAGTTTGTGTGTTTCTTTTTGTTTGATGATGTGTATCTAATAGTTGTGTCACGTATATTACCTTAAATAACCTCCCTATTATATATTTATCTTATTGCTTTGATAATAAAGCCTTATAACAACAGTTACTTTTGAAAATAATTGTTTGTTCACACATTTAATAGTGACGAGACAATTATATGACGTCAAGACAAGGGAGCCAACCAATCCATAATTTGCTTTTTTTAATGGAGCAGTTACTAGCCCTTATATGACATTTAAAATGTCAGCGCGGTCACTTGACCTGACAGTCACGTGTCAAAAAGGTTAAACATGTTTTTGATAGTCAAAATATCTCTTTTTCGGGTAAAGGGATGTAGACAAAAGTATGGTATAATACAAATATTTAACAGTTTATGCATAGTTTTGTTCTTCTGAGCCAGTGTATTCTCTCAGCCAAACATTTACTTCGTCCATATACACGAAGTATGCCACACACCAAATTAGGTGTCACTGTATTGGCAGAGAGGACAGTATGTACAAAAACACAGACATAAAAGACACAAAGCAAGCAGTTGTAATCATGAATACAATTATATATCCTCAACCACTATATTGTTATTGTTAAGAATTGGCTTAAAATGTCTTTACAAATCCATTCATGTTTAAATGAATTATAGGTTATTGATAAGAATGTAGGACATAACTGATCACTATTGACCTATCTTTTTTATTATGACTATATCCATATAATAATACAAGTTTCAAACATTTATTAAACTTTAATATTCAAATAATAATAAAAAAATATATAAAGAAAGAACAATCATTTATGTATCTATTTTTGTGTTTATGGCTCTGTTGCTGCTGTTATTTTCTAAATATTTGTAAGCAACAAATGCTATTTGTTTTTGTGATCGATATAATAATTATGCTACGGTTCAAATTCCCATGTGTGTGTTCTTCTGGTGTTGTGCATCATATTACGTGTTATGTAATAAACTAAAAGAAAGAAACATAATATTTTTGTGTCGTTTGCGCTCAAATTAAAAGTCTGAAAATAGCTTGAAACGGAGCCGTTTTGACCACATGTATTAATAACGTGATCAGTTTTGACCAATCTGGGCCGTTTTAACATGATGCTGTTTTAATTTGCTTCCGATCAGCGTTGTTTTTCCACCGGTCTGACTGACCTGTGTACTCACGCTCTAAGCATAATGGGTATTATTCTGGTACCCGATCTTTACTTCGTTGTAAAGGTCTGGCATCACCCAAATCTCCTATGGTAACACCAGTTAAATCAAGATGGCTGAGGTACTTTACTTTCTATAGGCAATTTTAAACGAGCTTGAAAATTAAGTACTTTTTTACATGTCGTTGTAATATCGTTCCGCCTTTCCTTCAACCTCTGGCTTGTCTGTTTATATGCATGCTTGCCATTGCAGTATAAATTGTAGTTTTGTTAAAAAGTTCACCCAAATTAACTTGATGTCTATTTCGGATATTCGGATAAGTGTTCAGCAACTAATTCAGTGTAAGCAGTAAATGCGTATTGGTAGTTAATTTGATTGCTAATAATGCGCGAAAGACCAATCACCTTATTGTATATTAAGTTTGTGTTAAGGTAAATGTATTACAGCAAACGTAAATGTGTATATCATCACCATTTTAGAATTATTACATTTGGAAATACATTAACAATGTAGATCTAGTTAGTAGTAGTTTAAGCTAGTAGAACTTACTTTACATTTCTTGTTTTTGTATTTATTTTTTAGGTTGCAGATTCATTTAAAAATTGCTGGATTCATTTTGTGGGCATGGCTGGCCAACTGTACTGGCAGTTCAAAGGATCTTAAAATTGACTTTTATACATTAAAAAAAAAGAAGTTCTTCTGCACAAGTGTTTTTTTGCTTTTTATTTATGTTTCATTATTACCAGTATTAATTAACAAATCATATACTCCGTAGTTATTATGATTACGAAGGTGGAAAAGTAGGCATGCCTTATAGAGAGTGGAAATTGCAAATAATTTATGCAATAAATGAAAATGCCTTTAAACTTGTAGCTGAAAAAGTAAATGTCTTCTTATTACAGTGATATAACTGGACATTGACTAAATCATTTTATGTATAAGACGTTTGCCAGCTTATAAGTGATATTATTTGGGCATATATATAATAAAAAAAATTAAATTATACTGTTTACAACTGTATTTGATTCATAATTTCAAATCAAACAAATCATAACACAGTTAATTCGCACATAGATTCTTATGTCTTTTCTAAACCAAAATGTCCACATATATATTTCTGGATAATAATGACACAAGTTAATGTACATGCATTCTGCAGTGAAATACAATTGTCAATTTATTGTATACACTATATTTTAACGACTGAACATGTTTACTTTCGCAATAAATGTATACGTGTGAAGTATTATTTGCAAATCAACCATTTCAACTCTATACAAATAGTGAGCACGTTCCTAAAGTAAAATATTTACATTATTTATAATCTTCACTGAAATAATTTGGTGCAGTAAAGGTTCAGGCAATGCACACCATCAATTAAATCAGTACTACATAATGGAACATATTTTAATTTAATTGCTCAATGTTCTCCAAAGCTACAGATACAAGTTATTAAATTATCGTTTTAAACATAGAATAAGTTTACTTTCACCTTTCAAAAGGACAACACATGCTTGGGGTGTGTTGCAAAGTTTGTAAGATGTTGCTACACAATGCTAATATTCAGAATTTCCAACTTACTCATATAAAATTCTCATTGTAGAAAGTTGTTTTTCACAAATGACATTTTATAATCTCATGATAAATCCACTAGATACAATAGAAGTCACACACATGAACAGCGACATTTCTGTTTATGAACTTTCTTGTCTTGTGAAAATGGAAGAGTATCACACATTTTGTGGCTTTTGTCTGTTCTTTCTTTCTTCTTACTCTTGTACTGATGCCTTGGAGTGGAAACTGCGCGCTGAAAAATATATCAGTTAAAATAAATTATTAATATCAATAAATTAATCTTTTTTTAAAATTTGTTTGACCGATTCATATTAGTTTAATAAGGATAATGGTCTTTATACACACAAGAGAGAAATGTATTATTTGTTCATTATTTAACAGAAAAGAACAGTGTATTTAAAGATTTATAAATATGCATTACTAAATTTATGGTGTCTTTTATTCAAAGTAAACAACACATCCGAATTTCCAAAATATATGTATGGATGTTCAGACAGGATATTCAGTATATTTAATCGATATACATTCAACGAGATTAAAATCACTAAAAGATCGCGATATTCTAAAATGAAATATCATGTTTGGTTGCACCGACAGGCAAAACGAACGCAAACAATTTAGAAAACTATGTTTTTATGTATGACATACCGTTAGTCCGCCATATTATATTGTCCATGAGTATTCGACCGTGGATTGGCTGACGGCAGATTAAATGGTTATGCGCTGCATTCCAACATGGCTCGCATGGTTGATTTAACATCGCATTGAGGTTAGATACCAGTAAATTGGTGTGTTTCATACCGTGGTACATTCGAAATATTACAATAGTTCCAGTTTTATTCTGGTAAAAAAGCACTTAGCAATATTAGACATGCCTCTTGTGGTTATTTCCAATATCCTATATGTGTCTGGAACATTTGTGTGCATTTTTTTGAGGGCTTACTTGAAAGATGAGCTTTTGGGATGTGTTTGTTGTGGTATGGAGCTTTTGTAGAAAGATCACTGCCAAAACTCAATTTTCGTAGAAATCGTAAAAGTAATATGCCATATCTTTTTTAATTGCTGTTTTTGGAAGAGGAAAGATTCGTCTTAAAACTTATACAAGACTTGCACAATCTGAAATCTGAAAGTTCGCCTTTTTTTAAAGGGACCCTATGGGATTTGGATTTGCTCGTATCTAAAAACACACTACTGGTATTTTAACAGAAATATATGCTACTATTTGTATTACGTTAATATTAGACTGATTAATGCTATCAATAAAATTGTCTCATAAAACAACTTTCATACGCGGGGTTACTTCATGCGTAAGCATATTTCGCTTCTCGTGGGTTAGACGTGTTACGTCATCCTCTGTGTATACAATGTCCCATCAGTGCATTTTAACTTCTAAAGCATAATCCTTAAAATGCATAACTACACTCAAATATTATAAACAACAACAAAATAAAATAAGAAGAACAATTTCAAATTAAGTAGAAACGATCATATTAACAGTTTAATTGCATTTCTTTTTGTGTGGAAGTTTGACAGTGTTTTGCTACCGTAGCGTTCAGACCGTATTGGTCCGTTACGGACATGTGCTTTTGTCGAAATCAAGCGGGCATTGTGTGTTTCTTACGGATGACTCCAATCAAGTGTAATGAGTTTTGTTTGAAGTAGAATAACATATCTTTTTATGTTCAATTTGGTGAGCAGAGAGAACATTTTTCTAAAGAGATCAGACTCGCAATTTGCGGCGGGCTTTTGTCCTTATTAGATTTTAATCTTCAATTTAAGATTATTCCTTTGAAAATGTACATTTTCATTAATAAATATTTCTTAGCAGAGATAATGTATTATGCATTCGCCATTAAAGTGAACATTTGTCAGCATATATCGTTCTATTAAATTGGAGCTGTACGAATGAGCTGTACATATGAGAAAAGTAAGACTGAATTCTTAATTAAAGAATGGCTGCATAAGATCAAGAGGGCGGGAGAAAAGGCAGAGCCATGAACAAATCACAAAAGATGAACCAACTGTCAGCTCAGAGGATGATTAATACATGTGTATGTGAAGTTTCGTGATAATCCTATTTTGTCGTATATTGACATGTGTTTTATGTTGATTTTAACATTTTGATTGTGTGTGTTTTTATTAATAAACCATTCATTGCACAAACGTGTTCATCAGAAACGTGGTAAAAAGTAGCATATGCTATGCCGTCGACATTTCGTATATGATATCAATCCGATATGAAATTAATTTATCTGCCTGATAATAGCCATGTGTAAGGGCGATTTATTATATTTAATATAAGTCTGATGTCGACCCGACAAAACATTGACGCAAGATCCAACCGATATTGTCTTCGATGTCCATCTGATATTCACATCTTATCGGGGTGATAATATAACGGGTTGATGTTGTGCTTATTGGGCATTTCCATTGTTCGTTGATAATGTATAATTTCCTTATGGGATATATCGCAAACTTTGTGAAAAGTGAAAAGGACCATAAGGCAATGCTACATACCAAATATCAAAAGCCCAGGACTTATATTTACAGACAATAAATTGTTTTAATTTTTTTTTCGACTTTAAGTCCATACATATACTTATATCCCCTGGGTGGTGTCTCATTTGATAAAATTGGTACAGCATTACAAGGCGATGCTACATACAGCATGTCAAGTGCCAATGCCATGTAGCTTGAGATAAATAAATGAACAAGTATGATCGATTACACTTACAGATTAAATTGTTAGTTAGCAAGATATATTTCAAGTAACAAATACATACTACTAATACCACGACGTAGCTTCACTTCGTGTACGTGACCTCAGTGCATAACCGTACAGTAAGATAAACCAGAAGCTGGTGATATGTACGTCGATGATCAATAAAATGCAAACAGGAGAAAATATAGTAACACACTTTTATATTATATCTTACGTTTAGGCTGAATATAATGGAATTTAAAATTGTGTGCTAATTGTGGTCCATGTGTCACATATTTGCTTCGTGATTTATGTGGAAATTGTGATGTCGTTCTGGGTGTAATGTGTTATCGATTATCAAGTCAGAGATAACTAGTTTACTTTTTTGTTAAAAATGCTCAATGCTCGTGATCCTCGTGCAACACAAATCCGAATCCGACAATAACGACATCACTTCTAGTTTGTGCTTATTTATGCAGTGACGTACCATATTTCTGTATCGTTCTTGAGCAGACATAAGCACACACACTTAAATTTTCATTTATTCCAAACAATCCACAGATTTAGCATTCACTACCAAAAACTACCAGTGTGAGAATTACAACGTAACCGTTGCGCCCATTGTCAGCACATTCTCTATTCAAAACCACAGACAGACCTCTTCAAACGTGTACATGATTGTTTTTAAATTACCAATTAATTGTTAACGAGAATAAGTATTGTTAGCATTCTTGATACAAATGTATAATTTAAATTGAACATAAAGATACTAAACAAGCTTTTTTTATTGTTCGGCAGGTATTATGTCCGGGATTCGCAAAATTTACTTCCAAGAAGGTGTGTTATGTACGTTTAGTTACTGCACTTGCATACCTTCTGTAGATGTATATGTATGCTCTTTCCTGCCATTATTTCAAATATGTATTGCGTCTGAATTCTTGCCACACTGTATTATTTCAAATGTGATTCCGAATCAATATTTTACAAACCGCTAAATCGTTATTTTTGTATTAAATACGCTACCGTCAATTAATGAAATATATTTATTTAGAAAAAAGAAAATTGTGAAACGCATTTAAACGTATAATAATTTAAATAAAGGATAACACAATTGGATGTTTATTTTCCTTTCTTTTTAAATCGATTGTGGACATCACTGACTTATTCGCGACTAAACAACGGAATATATGGGCTATTTTATTATTAAAATGACTTCGTATATGTAGCTATTCTGCGTTCGGACATTCTTTGATGTACCATATTAACATTCAAAAAGAACGACTTCATAAAAGTCACTTATGCTTTAAAAAAATACTATTCTAATTATTTGATGATGATGATGATATAGAGGATATTTCTTTAATGCAGTGTAAGTTCGTATTTTATTTCATGACTTGTCATAGAAACAAAATTTCACGAGTGGCGCATGTCAAGAGTGAAAATATATAGTTTCTATGGTGGTCATAGAATTAAATTAAAAAAAGATCTTACACTGTATCAAACTAATTTTCTTTTTATGTCATGCTTTTGAACGATAAACAAAAAAGTATGCGCTAGATATGCTGAAGCGTCATAAGTTTTGTGTATTGACGTCATAAATATGACGTCATTATGATTCTAAAATTGTCGATCACTGCTGTGGTGGGAAAATAGTGCCAATCTTACTGCGTCTTACTGCTTTGTGTATTGAATTTTAGTGTGTGTTTTATGTTGTTTAAAACGGCCGATGTTTACACTGACGATTAGGGTATTCACATTATTTCCAAAAATAAACATAACAACAAAGTTAAAAGAAGTTCCATGTAGCCAAGAGTAACCAAGAGTGAAATGATCAAACGTTATTATTTTCACTCATTCACCGCATAACCTGAAATAAAATTAAAAAAACTACCCGATATCTGGATCAGAGCTGTAACATCGGCTTCTGACACATTCTCCACGTCTTTGTATCCAGATGTAAAAATAAAATACTTCATTAGCCCCCAAGGTCCTCGATCTTTGTCTGACCACAGTGAACAGTTTGTGATTGAAAAAGTGGGTTCTTTATTTAAATGCAGATCCTTTAAAAGATTATACAATTCGCCGCAGGATCCATTGTCTTAACATACTACCGTATTGTTACGTTTACAATTGCATTTGTGTATTTTACACGGCTTTGTGAAAGCATGTCTGGGTTTTATGTGTCTATATAACACGATTTGCATTAGTATGCTGGTTTACATGCTCCTTTGATTGTGCTTACGGTTTGTATGTACAACTCTGCACATTGGTCTGGCATAAAAGGAATTATTCCCTCTTAAAAAAATAGTTTAACGCGAGACATGCCTTCACCCAATTGCATACCGTATTGTTCAACTCTTTATCCATTACTTTCGGCAGTCGATGATCGTTTATGAAGATTTATGATATATAATGACGCTTCAACGCTATAACAATAATTAATGTAACAATTTCTATAGATTAACACCTGCTCTCCTGTTGGCATCAGGATTATTGAAAAGGAACGCGTTTGTTTTGAAATGAAGTAACCGAAACTGTAAATTGACCTTACGACGAGATTTAATTGACAGTGTGTTTAGCCAATTAAAAAGCTAGGACTTGAATACTTCAATAAAGATGCATGCATGCAAGTACACATCGTGGGTAAAAACAAATGTTGGTCAACTTCTTTGGAAAAAAAAGGATATATAAATGCTTAAATCACATGTTTATTTCTAGAACATCCACAACACATGTCATTAAATTAACCACTTACATCATGGTATACATATTTGTATCTACATAGAACTGTGTAAATCCATGGATTCAACATTACCAAAATATCAACATATCAATATCACTCCGGATCGCAGTTAAAATGGGGGAAACCATGAGAATCGATGTACGGTATGGACCGCCAGGTGTGCTATTACATACTTTACGAAATTTGACCATGTCGATAAGCAAATTTGTTGTTTATGAAATGTTTTGATAGAATAACACGCTTACATAAGCTATTAATTCAACATCTTGCATTTCCGCCTGCACTGAAGTGGATAATTTCATTTCAAGTATTCTCGTGGTTATCAACCATTACAAGGAAAAAAACTAATCTATATAATCTACATTTACGCACTGCTTAGTTCACACAATATGGACATTGCCATAAATGAAATTTATTCCGATCACCAATTAGGACATTAATAACTATGCGGTAAAGATGCGAGTTTAACCTCCGTGTGTGGCTTGTAATACATGTAGTTAAAATGGTTATAAATAAACAAATGTAACGCTTTAATATCATGGGATTATATTCTCACATGTCTTACATCTTTAACCTAAGAGTTAATTGAAGACAATTTGTGTAAAAGGTTTGGTTAAATGAACTAACACGTATGCCAAATAATTTTATATGAAGGACATGTGTACTGCATGCACAGTTACACATCATAAATTGAAATTACACTTCATAAATTGAAGTTGCACTTCATAAATTAAAGTATTGTGCTAATGGCCTATCAGAAGGTACTACGTGTTTTAATACACACTGGAAATGGCGAATAAACGACAACAGGTTCATTGGTATCAGACGTGGAAATCTCATATAAATTAAAAAAGAATACCACAGATTAATATACATCGCATGGATTTGTGACCACATTAATCTCCATTGTGACAACATATGTCTTAAACGGGTAATGTATATTCCGAATACTTGCCGTTGAAATATAATGCCACGAATGAATAGGAGAAAAATTATGGAATCAAAAGAATATTTGCATAAAACAACTGTTGGTGAGACAGAGAAAGAGATAAAACATGAGCACACACTATTCTTAATAGAATGGAAACAGCTGTTTTAATGCTATTTAATTTCTGTAATGCTATTTGTTACGCAAGAACCTAGAAAATAATTATTACATATCGTCCATTTAAAGCCAGACAGGGTCATAAGTTTATGTGCAAAAAAGGCTGAAAGCTCCTTCTGGCTATTAATGGACGATATATACTCGGTACCTTCGTTAGTGTGATATTTGTCTACAAGTGTGATATTACGTGAGCATTATTTTTGGCGCACGGGTAATATATCCAGCTTCTATATCAATAATAAGCATACGACAATCAAATACAATCTGCACATAAAATGACGCATCTGTTTCATAATTATACACACTATCGCTTCCTTATTGGAATTTTCCATTCATGAGTTAGGAAGATGGGTATGGGTTTCTATGCAAATAGCTAATGCAAGCCAAATAATAGGTTCCCTAATGCGCAACCGGCCGAAATAGACGATAGTGCTTATACATGGGGGCATCACGATGTTAGTGCTTTGTAGCCTGCACAATACAAAAGTAGGTCACACAATAACATCTCTCGAAATCCCCTTACGAAAGACCGTTGGCTTCCGTAGACAGTCATAAATGCGAATTCGATACCACAATGGCAAATAACATAGAGATATATGTATGCAATAAATGGCTTACTATTACAGCTGAATTTAAGATACAAGACAACTTCACAGAGATATCAGTGTTGAACAGAGTCGCAAAATTGAACTCTCTTACTAGGAATAATGCATGATAATCCATTTACACAGAAGTATCCCAGTGACCCGTTAAAACAGTGGATTTAAATGCACGACGTCTGCTTTTAATTTTCGAAAACAGTAAAATTATAATATAGTATATATTAAGAATTCACGTTTATTGAATAATAAAAGTATTCAATGTATCATCTTTCTGTAAAATAATTTTATACAAAGTTAAGATTTTCAAAAATATATATTTGCTGGTATTGTGACACAACTTGACATAGAATTCAAACCTTGATTTATTGGAAAATATCCGAATAATTATTAGGCTGGATTTGTAGCGTCAATACGCATTACTCTTGACTTATTTAACCTTACACACAAACAACACGACAATTAAAATGTGTTGTCCGATTCGGAGAAAACACCATAATTTAACCGGACTCTCTCAAAGTAAGTACTACGAAAGTTTTGGAGAATTTATAGAACTCATCAAGGTTTTAAAACAATATTTTTGTCAGTCATTATCATTAGTCATTAATCAATATATAATCAATAATATTTACAATCTAGTAATTTATTAAACTTCCATTCTGATGATATTAGAGAACATATGTTTACGCTTTGCGGAGGCACGAGTGCAAATATCAGTTCTCTATGACCCCAAATGAAATAAACTACGATCTTACACTGGAATCAACACATTTTCTTTTTATTTCATGCTTTTGGACATTACATAAACAAGTATATCAGTGAACTGATGAATGCTCCCTAATGCGCTTTGCCAAATAATGGGAATGCAATCAGAAGAGTCCAGACAATTGTCCTCTATATATTAATTTCAGCTATTATCAAAGTCCTACAACTGTAAGAAACATTATTGAAGGAAAACCTCATTTTGGTAATGAAGCTTCCCATAAAGATTTATTCTATATTGGCTGGTAGTTGCTGAGAAACAGTACAGATTAGAATTGCACACTATACACTGATTTCAGCAACCTTCAAAGCACCAGTATTCCAAAGAAAATCACTGAACGGGAACATCCTGTACTGTGAATACCTCTTTTTTGATAATTAAGCATCACCTACAGTTTCATTGTATTCTGGCGATTAGTTGTGGATAAATAACCTGGACAAGAATTGTGCACTATATTATAATTTCAGAAATCTTCAAAGTCCCACAACTCTTAGAAAAATCTTTGAAGCGAAACGTCCTGGCTCAGTGCACACCTCCTTTTAATAATAAAGCTTCCAATAAAGTTTAATTGAACTCTTTCTAGTAATAATGTAGAAATGGATTGGACAAAAATTATGCACTAAATCATATTTCAGAAATCTTCAAAGTCCCATAACTCCAAGAAAAATCATTTAAGTGGAACGCCCTGGTTCAGAGAACATTTCCTCTTCGTAATGAAGCTTTCTACAAAGTTTCATTAAATTCAGACCAGTAGTTGCTTAGCAATAGACAGTGCAATAATTTTGCATAAATGCTTATTTCAGAAACCTTCAAAGTCCAATTAGTCTGAAAAATATAATTGAAGCGGAACGTTCTGGTTCCGTGCACACCTCCTCTTATTAATGAAGCTTTCCATGAATGTTTAATTGAATTCTGGTCAGTAGCTGCTGAGAAATAATCCGGGACGGACGGACGGACGGACAGATGCTTTCCCGAAAATTGTTCGGGGAGCATACAAATGTACGAGACATGCTTAAACGTCACTAGTTAATCTGACGTCATAAATATGATTGCAAAATTGTCGCTCATTGTTGCGGTGAGAAAATAATGTTATAGTTCCTGCGTCGTTGACTCTTAATTATATTTTATTTAATTTTATTTATGTGTACTCTCTTGTTTAAAAAGAACGATGTTTATCAACCGATAAGTTTCTTCGCATTAAAATAAACAACACCACAACACATATTTCAAAGTAGTTCCTACAAAATTCAGAGTGAAAAGATAAACTGTTATCTTTTGACTCTACCCATAATGAAATGATAGGGTTATCTTTTACTGGTTTTCTCCACTCATTCACAGCATAGCATGCCATAAATACATATTCTTTTCATTGTTTCACGTGTGTTAATCGCAGTATGACATCAGTTTAAATACCGTTTAACAAATGCATTAACCACATTAATTTGTTTGGAATTACTGCCTTTTATGCCCGGGCATCTTGAAGCGGGAGGCATATAGTAATTGTCCTTCCGTCTTTCCGTGACAAGGTTAAGTAGATTTTACCGTTTCGTCTTGCACCAAAACCGCTAACTACAACACTTGGATACTAACAGTTATTGCTTTTGACCATCTCCAATCCACCCATATCACCCAAACTCACTTTGATCTTGACCTTGAGCTAATCCAGACTTACAATAATTTAAAAGTGCCATTTTTTGGTTATCTAGTTTTTACCGTTTCGTCTAGAACCAGCACCGCTTACTACAGCATTTTGATACTTTAATTGTTGTTGCTTATGAATATTTCCGGTTCACCCAAATAACCCAACCATACTTTGACCTTGGCCTAATTTGAAATCAAGCTTTTTTTCCCCATCAAATGACAGGAAAACAGAAAATAAAGACCAATTACCAATAATAAAGGGTATGAATGTTGATAAATTACTTGTATCTTACGCTTACTTAATCGATAATTATTGTATGTTAAGTTTATATTTAACAGTTAAAAGATCCTGTCGTGGATGTTAAATTCACATCAACCATTGCAAGATATGTGGGTCATCATGTAAGCAATTTGAACAGGAACACGAAATACATCTGGATTGTTTAGTGATTCATTATGATGCTGATTATCACTATCGTCTTTTGCAAAGTTCTACTCTGTAGAATGGAACCTAACCACTCTACTAACAGTAGTATAGCAACTTACCACTCTACTAACAGTAGTATAATACCTAACCACTCTACTAACAGTAGTATAATACCTAACCACTCTACTAACAGTAGTATAGTACCTAACCACAGTACTAACAGTAGTATAGCCCCTAACCACTCTACTTACAGTAGTATAGTACCTAACCACTCTACTAACAGTAGTATAATACCTAACCACTCTACTAACAGTAGTATAGTACCTAACCACTTTACTAACTGTAGTATAGTACCTAATTTCTCTTCTAACAGTAGTATAATACATAATCACCTAATCACTCTACTAACAGTAGTATAATACCTAACCACTCTACTAACAGTAGTATAGTACCTAACCACTTTACTAACAGTAGTATAGTACGTAATTTCTCTACTAACAGTAGTATAATACATAATCACCTAATCACCCTACTAACAGAAGTATAATACCTAACCACTCTACTAACAGTAGTATAGTACCTAACCACTCTACTAACAGTAGTATAGTACCTAACCACTCTACTAACAGTAGTATAGTACGTAATTTCTCTACTAACAGTAGTATAATACATAATCACCTAATCACCCTACTAACAGAAGTATAATACCTAACCACTCTACTAACAGTAGTATAGTACCTAACCACTCTACTAACAGTAGTATAGTACCAAACCACTCTACTAACAGTAGTATAGCCCCTAACCACTCTACTAACAGTAGTATAGTACCTAATCACTGTACTAACAGTAGTATAGCCCCTAACCACTCTACTAACAGTAGTATAGCCCCTAACCACTCTACTAACAGTAGTATAGTACCTAATCACTCTACTAACAGTAGTATAGACCCTAACCACTCTACTAACAGTAGTATAGTACCTAACCACTCGACTAACAGTAGTATAGCACCTAACCACTGTACTAACAGTAGTATAGTACCTAACCACTCTACTAACAGTAGTATAATACCTAACCACTCTAATAACAGTAGTATAGTACCTAACCACTCTACTAACAGCAGTATAGCACCTAACCACTGTACTAACAATAGTATAGCACCTAACCACTCTACTAACAGAAGTATAGTACCTAACCACTCTACTAACAATAGTATAATACCTAACCACTCTACTAACAGTAGTATAGTACCTAACCACTGTACTAACAGTAGAATAGTACCGAACCACTGTACTAACAGTAGTATAGTACCTAACCACTCTACTAACAGTAGTATAGTAAATAACCACTCTACTAACTATAGTATAGTACCTAACCACTGTACTAACAGTAGTATAGTACCTAATCAATGTACTAACAGTAGTATAGACCCTAACACCTCTACTAACAGTAGTATAGTACCTAATCATTCTGCTAACAGTAGTATAGTACCAACCACTCTACTAACAGTATTATAGCCCCTAACCACTGTACTAACAGTAGTATAGTACCTAATCATTCTACTAACAGTAGTATAGCCCTAACCACTGTACTAACAGTAGTAGAGCCCCTAACCACTCTACTAACAGTAGTATAATACCTAACCATTTCTACTAACAGTAGTATAGCCCCTAACCACTCTACTAACAGTAGTATAGTACCTAACCACTCTACTAACAGTAGTATAGCACCTAACCACTGTACAAACTGTAGTATAATACCTAACCACTCTACTAACATTAGTATAGTACCTAACCACTGTACTAACAGTTGTATAGCACCTAACCACTCTACTAACAGTAGTATAGCCCCTAACCACTCTACTAACAGTAGTATAGTACCTAACCACTCTACTAACAGTAGTATAGTACCTAACCAATCTACTAACAGTAGTACAGCCCCTAATCACTCTACTAACACTAGTATAATACCTAAACCACTCTACTAACAGCAGTATAGCACCTAACCACTCTACTAACAGTAGTATAGTACCTAACCACTCTACTAACTGTAGTATAGTACCTAACCACTCTACTAGCAGTAGTATAGTACCTAACCACTATACTAACTGTAGTATAGTACCTAACCACTCTACTAACAGTAGTATAGTACCGAATCACTCTTCTGACAGTATTATAGTACCTAACCCCTCTACTAACAGAAGTATAGTACCTAATCACTCTACTAACAGTAGTATAGTGCCTAACCACTCTACTAAAAGTAGTATTACCTAACCACTCTACTAACAGTAGTACAGTACCTAACCACTCTACTAACAGTAGTATAGTACCTAATCACTCTACTAACAGTAGTATAGTACCTAATCACTCTACTAACAGTAGTATAGTACCTAACCACTCTACTAACAGTAGTATAATGCCTAATCACTCTACTAACAGTAGTATAGTACCTAACCAC
The DNA here is from genome assembly GCA_027627225.1 of Congeria kusceri. NCBI lineage: Eukaryota > Metazoa > Mollusca > Bivalvia > Myida > Dreissenidae > Congeria > Congeria kusceri. Next base: position 30,782,189 of record CM051033.1, read on the forward strand.
TTTACTAACAGTAGTATAATACCTAACTACTCTACTAACAGTAGTATAATACCTAATCACTCTACTAACAGTAGTATAGTACCTAATCACTCTACTAACAGTAGTATAATACCTAACCACTCTACCAACTGTAGTATAGTACCTAACCACACTACTAACAGTAGTATAATACCTAACCACTTTACTAACAGTAGTCTAGTACCTAACCACTCTACTAACAGTAGTATTGTACCTAACCACTCTACTAACAGTAGTATAGCACCTAACCACTCTACTAACTGTAGTATAGTACCTAACCACTCTACTAACAGTAGTATAGCCCCTAACCACTCTACTTACAGTAGTATAGTACCTAACCACTCTACTAACTGTAGTATAATACCTAACCACTCTACTTACAGTAGTATAGTACCTAACCACTCTACTAACAGTAGTATAGTACCTAACCACTCTACTAACAGTAGTATAGTACCTAACCACTCTACTAACAGTAGTATAGCACCTAACAACACTACTAACAATAGAATAGTTATTATTTATGGTTTTAATTAGCTATTTTATTTTCATTTTTTCATTATTGACAGCAACCAACATATAAAAAGTCCTATTATGTAGACTAAGTAGCATTAAATAAGCAAACGTTACAAACGCGTTATCCTTCCAGATCAGGCAGAATTTTACACATGCCGGCAGTGGTTACTGTTAACCGATAATGGAAGTAACCGCTGCGAGGAGTTTGTACCTAATCCTCTACAAACAATAGTATTGCGCCTAACGACTATACTAACAGTAGTAGAGTACCTTACCAATCTACTAACAGCAGTATAGTACCGTATCACTCTACTAACAGTAGTATATAACTTAACCAAATTATTAACAGCAGTAAGCACCTAACCGCTCTACTAAAAATATTATAGTACCTAATTATATTACTATCAGTAGTATAACACCTAACAATTGTACTAGCATTAGTATATTGCCTAACAACTCTACTAACAATAATATATAACCTAACCACTAACCTAATTATAGTTTAACATCAGCTACATAAAGTAATGTAGCACTCTGCTAAAAGTAGAAGTGCATTTTGTATATCCCCAGACAGTAGTATTGCACGCAACCACTCTACAAATAGTTGTAATGCAAATAACCATTCTCTTAACAGTGATATACTAGTAGTACCTAGCAATTCTATTAACAGAAGTCTTGCATTTAACACCTCCACTAACAGTAATAAAGCTCCAAACCAATATACTGGCACTAATGTAGCGCCTAACAACTCTACGGCCAACAGTATAGTACTCTACTTTAAGTGGTAAAGCACATAACCATCTGCCCCTAGTAGTGTAACATGCTATAATCTACTGACAGTACATGTAGTATAGCACCTAACCGCTATACAGACAGTAGTATTGCATTTAGTATACTTGAAATCGTGTGAATCGGTCGACTCTATTTGCAGTAGTGTAGCACTTCACCAATGTGCCTATTGTAGTATCGCACCTCAGCATAATACTTACAATAACATAGACATAACCACTCTACAAAATTTATATAAGCCTAACCTCTCTACTAAATGTAAAAGAACACCTAACCATTCCATTAACAATTGTTTTACACCCAACTACGCTGCTTTCACTAGTATAATAAATAACAACTCTAACCTAACCAATCTACTAATAGCATTACAATACCTCTCCAATCTACCAAAAGCAGCATAGCACGTAACAAATCAACTTAAAGATTTATAGTAAATAACCGATCTACTAAAATACTTTAAGTACTAAACCACTCAACTAACATAGATCAAATATTTGTGCGCGGTACGTGATGACTGCGACTAACACGACATTCCAAAGATAGACAATACATATTATCATCAGAAAATTGTGTGGTATTTCCTTAACGCATCTTCCTTTTAGGATGAACACTTATCTGTATCGATAAATCTTTGAATCTTTCACGCGATTGAACAATACTTTTAAATCCAACAAAAATAACATACAATGCACACGGAAGTTTGCAATTTCAAAACAGTCTGAGTGTCTATTCTAACCGAATCCTGATTAGAAACACAACCGTCTTTGATACAAAGCACAGGGAAATAATTATATTACATGTTTTCAAAACACCGGAACAAATGTAGTATTGTCTATACAAATGACGGAAAATAAATGTGGCAACACCCATTGAAGCGATAGCAATATTGTGTTCCTAAATTATCTTATCATCGAGCATGTTATGAAAACCATGAAAACAACATGTTTTAACAGTCATAATTGTGAGCATTTATACTTAAAAACGTTTCAGTATTTGATTATATGGTTCACATGGGAGTTTCGGGTATTTAAATTGCTAGTTAATGTATCTGTATGTTTGATGCCAATCTATAGTGGAACATGCTCATTGAATTGAAAACTTTTTATAATCTGTCTATGGACCATACCGAGGGTTTCATAAATATGGCATGCAGTTTTTGTTTTGAATATTAAACGCTGCTTTTAGTCGATAGACACAATGGTGTTGAAGGGGATCGTTGAGGCGTCTGGTTAAGAATAGGCAATATATGTCAAGACAGCAGTAAAACGTCTATAGCAAATTATTTTGTGCACAAAAAGGAAAATATAAATATGTCTTATTATTCATCAACTGAAATTATTGATACACTTTGGATTAACTAAGACATCTAAAGTAACCTTATACATTACAACTCATTCCCTATATTACAACTATTGTTAGGTGGTGCAAATTGTCGTTGTTATATATATTTATTGCGTTTCTTTTAAGTACATTGAACTGTGCACACTTTATTATTTATTAAATTGATAAAACAGTTTACAACTATGAACATTATAATTGAATTTGATATTATTACCCGAAACAGGTCAAGCAATGAAACGACGTTTCAGGTGAAGGGGTATTTAAATATAAATGCAAGGATCACAAATATATTGTTTGTATTCATTAGTCAGCTTTTTCAAACCACATAATTATAATTTATTTTCAAATTTTCTCGATTGAATCTTTATTCAGCTCGGTCAACAAATTCGCCAACAGAGAGACATTCACCTTATAATATGTTCAACTGATTACTATTATGATGATAAATCTTAACGTCGGGATATTAGTTAGAAAACAATGTTGAATAAAATCTTGCTAAATTCTTATTGGCGCGAAGATCAATAGAGTACGTTAAATGGCGTACAAAGTACACAAAAGAAGTGATTTAACAATTTGTAAATCAATATTTTCGCTGTATCTATATTTCCGCGTTATTTGAAGTGCACCAACTACGATGTGTTTACATGTCAAAGTTCGTGACCCGTATTCTGTTTTCAGTTCGCTGACAAAAACATGTCTTACATGTGATCATACGCAATAGTTGTCATCCATCACAAATCTTGTTTTGATTTGATATTTCAAATTTCTCAGTATTTTACCAAAATTGTATTTGTTTCACATTCCGTCTCCTAGCATCCTGGTCACATAATCTCACGTATATAGGCATTTAACAAACAACCCATGATTTACATATCATTACACCAAACTAGGACAACAGGCTTCAAAGGAATAAATACATGTAGATATTTTAATGGCGTTGTATCAATAAACATTAGTCGTGTTGCTAATCTTGACATTGTTTGCGTTTAATGGAAATTGGTTTTACATAGTTGGTGTTGCTTTGCATTCCAATTTGGCAAATACAGCTTTTTGTTGATGAAAACCGGTCGTATTACATGCCAAAGATGATTCGGCGTTAATGTCATCTGCAGTGTGTCTAAGATCGTTTAACATGATAACGACTTGTACCATTAATAAGTTGTATATTTCTATATGTTAATTTCATATTTATAATATTTGTAGCACGGGCTGACTTATTTTGTTTTAACTGTGTATATTCTTTGTTATTATTGAGTCCCATTCAATGTATCAAAATAACACACGAGTTTTATTATAGCGATTCGCAGAAATGGTTAAATTAATTTATATTATTGGGTGCAAATCCTGAAAATATTAACCAAAATACTGCATAGTATTTTATCCAATTTGTCTTGTATATATACTTGAATCTTTGTTTGTGAGCTCAGTATTTAAATACATCTACTGCTAGCAGTCTTACCGCACTGCGGCCACTATTCCTATCAGTAGTACAACAACAACTTCTACTTTTATAATTGCTCTTGCTTTTGCTGCTACCGCTACTGCTGTTACTATAACTTCTACAGCTATCATTTCCCAACATCAATTTAACCCGAACTAATTAATTTGTCGCTGCTGTTTATGTAGTAGTATCTGCTTGTGAACGTGTTTCCAGTACAACCACAGTACCGCTATTACCAAGCACTTATTGATCTTAACCCACCCTCTCCGTTGACGCCGTGATTACGTGCGGCCCTGCGGAGCACAAGGCACTACATTGAAAACTTTTAAATTGTCAATTTGTGAATTAAGGGGGTGGGGTATGAGTACTACGTTAATATTAAAATGGTAAGAGGAACCTACCGTGCCATTGTTTAAATTATTCCCCGGAGCGCAAGAACAGTATTGCAAAACTGATAAGACCAAGGGTTAAAGTATGAAACTGAGTTGAGTAAGATATTCGTTACACTTTAAAATAAACAAAAGAGGAGTTTATAATTACGGTTTCGAGTCATAATCACACACAGTTTTCACTCCGTTGATATCAACGCAATTACTGACAACAATGGTGGGGCTAAAACAGACAATATATTATTGATTTATAGCACTAATTTGTATATTCAGACTTCAGTTTTAAGTCAGGTATTGTTTAACTAGCGGGCCTTTGTTAAATATCTACACCTCTGTTAGCGCGGAACTAATTAGGTCGAGGGTTAATCAATGAACGAACGTTACTTTGATACTACGATAGATCATTGTGAAAAAGACAATAAAGTATTTTAAAAACGGAAACGGTCCTTGAGCACAGATATCATTCTTAGACCAAACCCCGTTGGTTTTGTTCGTAGACAAAACCCCGTTGGTTTTGTTTTAAAATATTTTCGTTAACAGGTCAAAATGGTAAGTATTAAAATATTTTGATTAGGTTAGCTTATTTGTAATTTTACTACTAAAACATTTACAGCTTATTCTACTGCTACTACTACTACTACTACTACTACTACTACTACTACTACTACTTCTACTACTACTACTACTACTACTACTACTACTACTACTACTACTGCTGCTACTACTACTACTACACTACTACTACTACTACTACTACTACTACTACTACTACTGCTGCTACAGCTGCTGCTGCTGCTGCTGCTAAAGTTACTGCTGCTGCTGCTGCTACTACTACTAATACTACTACTACTACTACTACTACTACTACTACTACTACTAGTACTACTACTAGTACTACTACTAGTACTACTACTACTACTACTAATATTGCTACTACTGCAACTGCTGCTACTACAAATTCAGAGCTATGGCATCTATTTAATGATTCAGCACAGTTTCTTAAAGAGTTAGTTTAACCTAAAATCGCAACAAAAGCACGGGACGAAAACCAAGGCTCGCTTGTTTTTAACTTACTATTGTGTTCAAAGTTGCCCACAGTAATCATCTCTTTGCTTTCAATGATATCAAAACGCTTTATTGGAATGCCGACATATGAACAATAACATACTTTCAAACACAATATAAAAGGTGTGATAGTTTAAACTACATGTGCACATGTGCTAGTTCGTGTTCTACCAATAAACATACTGTCCTCTTTAAAATATATACAATTTCAGGTACGGTGTTTGGGCTTCTGATTCTTCCCGCTCATCGTGTCTCATGGGAATCCTATACAAATACATCGTTTATTTATAGTGAACTATACTTAAAAGACATAACATATGTGTGTTTCAATTAATTCCATCATTATGAATACGATAATGCATATGATCCTTCATGATACACGCACAATAAAACAAATCCTTGAACATGGTTATGTTCATCATGTTGTTTAAGGCTCATGCTGAATGAATTTACCTTAATATCCAACTTTTGAATTCAATATAAAGTTAAGTCACAGTTTATTTTTATCCGGTTGTTTCAATTTATTGGATACGAACATGTTTCGTTGAAGTACGTTGCATGCTCGGATTAAAAGGAAAACTAGTACTGCTTCTGCTGCTGCTACTGATGCTGATATTTCAAATAAATTGTTGCTATTGCTTTTATTTGTTATTACCTACTAATTGAAATAGCAGCAGCATACAAATCTTTTACTCCTACTATTGTTTTTGTTGCAGCCACTTCTAATTGTATCATACCTTATTCTGCGTTCGCTGTTAACGCCTCGATCTAGACTTCTGATGCGTAGGAATTAATCCGAGCATCAGAATGGAACAGAGTTGTTTATTTGCCAATAAACAACGATAATGCGAACATTTGTTCAATTATATTATGATTCGACAATACTTTTGCAATTCCAATGAAAACTTTATTTTACTTATCTCCGCTTAGAGTTGGGACTACTTTTTGCATTGTTTATTGGGTTGTTTAACAACGATAATTTTGTTCTTAGTCCATACAAATTAGCGAGTGTCATGCTAGAAAATAACTTCTACAACTATCACTACTACCACCACAAAAACATCAACCATTACCTCCGTGATAACACCACCACCTGCAACATAAACAATGCAATCAATACCACCACTACTACCGCTCGTAAATCTACTCTTAATGCTACAACTGTTTATTTTTGTTGTTGTTGAAGATGCTTCTTAAACTACCGCGGAAATATGATTTTGATTTAAAGGCGCGTACATGTTCAGTGTCTGAATAAGGCTGCAGAAAAAGACTGATGTTAATCTCTCTTACGTGTTGTAAATATCGGAGAGATGTGCTTTCTACAAAAAGATAAATTTAATAAAAATGCCGAAATATTGATTTTTAGAATCAGTTGGTTAAAAAACAATTCAATGGTACGAACAGTACTCAATACTATTGTCGCATCTTTTAGGCATGTAATTGATGCTTTAAAAACTGCACTGGGCTAGTGGAACCTTTGTAACTCGTTCCTTCTTGGCGAGTTCTGACCACATGAGAAGACATAAGTAGTCATCACTGGGACAAAGAACGACATGTGTACAAGATCTACATGACGCCAAGTGAGTTGTGGCGAGTGACAACTCGCCAGAACTTGTAGTTCAAAATCGCCACAGTTTGACAGTGCCTTAAGATAACACACATTTAGTACTTAAAACTCACATTTTAAAGCAACAGTGAGTTCTATTTCTCAATATATGCCATTGTACTTTCTATTTGAAGTTTCGTTATTAGATTCCACACGTAACGAGGGCGTTGATATTTATTTGATAATTATACATGCACGCCAACTTAATTATTTAATGAATACATAAAGTTGCCGTATTATGCATTCTTTCTTATTTCTGTGGAAAGTGGGAATCTTAAAAATAGCAATTATGTTAAGGCTGTTATGTTGTCATATACACTGTGGTACTATTTGAAACGTAGGAGAAAACTACAGCGCCTTTCTTTAGCTATCTACCTGTGCCAGTTCGGAACTATTAAGGTTGACGGTTAACTAAGGTGCGAACAACACTTTGGGGTAAAGTGACCATGAGTCGGACAGTGTTCTGTTATGTCGTAGGATTTGAACTATACAGTAAGGTTTCCCCTATCTGGTACCTAGCCTAGTATACATACTACGCATTGTGACCTTTTTCATGGGACAACCAGCTGAGATATGGACTATATGCACATATAAATACAACTACCACAAATCGAGTGTGAGTCGGACAGTGTAAATGTATATAAAATATATGTTTTCTTCCTATTGTTGTAAGCTATTTGTGTAAATGTTTCTGTTTTTGATAAATTTATTTTCATTTTAAAGAATTACTTGATCAATAAAAATGTTCATTTAATATAAGTGTTGCATGGGAGGGCTATCGTGTTTCGCCAAGTGAACCTCTATTTAACATTGTGATAATTGGAAACAAAAATGAATTATTCAACTTAAGATGAAATCAGTTTTTTGTCAGGGAATTCAATTTGGAACATAAATTACATTTTACTAATTAGCCCGCCAGCAGAAAACGTGTAAAGTAACACTATGGGCCTGTATGGGCAATATTTAATTTAATATGTATATGTATACAATTATGACTTTGCAAATGGTCGTATGGGTCCTATATGGGTTGTGATAAGTCAATAGTCTGGTTCTCGTGATCGCAAAGGGCCTGCTGGCAGCCGTCGACTAAATGATTAAGAGTGAAACTTTTGGGTGACATGCTTTCGTGTTACGGTGCACCTTTCTGATCAGCTAATATTCAAGGTCTCTTCTACCACATAAAGGCCAGATAATATAAAGATCAGTCATTCACTTAGTTACTGAACAATTCCTGGAAGGCACCCTTTCAACCATGAATTTGTCAGATGTTAAAATTTTGATACAATTCATAAGAAGATTTCTTTACTAGACTATTACACACTACCCAGCCAGCAAGCCTACATTGATCCGATATCTATCCGATATGTTCTGAATATCGTATATATATCGCATGGCGATATCTATCCGATCAACGTTTTGCCCATCGGCATTTAATCGGGCCGTCATCGAAGCATTGCATATCGGATACATATCGGATAGACATCGGGCCAATATCGTCCCAGAAAGCGAGCCTACATCAGTCCGACATATATCCGATATATTTTAAATATACACTGCTGTTTATACCTGTCATGCGTTGTGCATTTCAATCGAAAAGATCAAGCATGAAGCAATCCATAGCTAAATATAGCTACTGGGTAATTATATCCGTTATTGTATTGATCGGTGTTTTAACGCCGTTCAATGTAAGCGAACATACGGAACATCAAATAGGTCGTATATTTGTAAACTTAATACGATATGACAAATCACTCTGAATATTGAAACGTTGTAATTCAGTGTGTTTAGGTTGTAAGCATTCTAAACTAAAACGCAGATGTAATCGCCGAAACTCTATTGTCAACTTTTGATATATCACGCGGATACAACTATGTACGTTTTGTACCGTAATTGATAGTCTATGAACTACCTTCTTCAACACATGATCTCAGTATTTTATATAAAGATATAATGCTTCTAAGCTATGAAAATATATAAAGGGTAGATAACTTGTGCACGAAGTTATTACATAACATTAGTGAATGCATGAGTATGACAAAACATTATGAAAAAAGCAAATCTAATAACACAATAGCACGAGATACTAATGATGAGTTGACTACGTGGTCCAGGAGTGTGTATACGCTAAATCTTTGTTGTTGTTGTTAGTCTTGCAAGCAACTGTGGACCAGAATGCTATTGATACTTTATAAAGCTTAATGATTTATCGATAATGTATTAAGGACTTTAGTCAAAATGTAGAATATGAATCAATAAATAATTCGTATTTGAATTAATTTTCTACTTAAAGCAAATTGAATAGAATTAAACTTTAAGATTAAACAAATAAGAATAATTGATTTAGTCATATTTGAAACGTTTGACTAAACCCCTTTATAAATAGTCGAGCTATTATGAATGATAGAAGTGTGATATGTGCAGCTGCTAACATGTCTGTATACACATATCAATTAACATTAAATTAACGCTTTTGTGAATTTGCAATTTATCAAAAACAAAATGGGATAAGGTTATTTGTTAAACATGTCATGATTCAATCAAATGCTTATTGACATTGAATCATTTTCTAAAATATAGCGCATCTTGGCTTCCATACAGTATATTGTGTCACGTGGCTCCGCCATTTCAACTGAAATCTGGAGTCAAACTAACATAATGATATGTTGGTAATTTAAAAGTTGTGTAGTTTATTTTCTGGATATAGACACGTTAGATTAAATATATGTTACAGGAAGCTTGTGCTTAGATTAATGGAATACATTTGTTATATGTCGTATTATCTAGAAACATCAAGTAAAACTGGGAGTTAAGCATATAAAGTGGTTTAAAATAAGGTTGAACATAACTTGGTTTAAACACACAGTGTGTACTCACATGACGCTATATTAGTAACTACAATCTTTTGTTTTATACCGATGAAGCAAAAACGTATCATATACAATCAATATTTGATTGACGTTAAATACTAAATAAACGATCGTCGACTGCCGAAAGTAATGGAAAAAGAGTTGCAAGATATAGAGTTGTGTAACTGGGTGAAGGCGTGTCTCGCTTTAAAATATTTCAAAGAAGGGTTAATTCCGTTCATATATGATCAATGTGAAGATTTGAACCTTCAGAATGTCAGCAAAGTCACAGTTATGTGCAATATACCGGAATACCAATGCACGAATTGCAATATGGACACATTAAAACCAAGTCATGCCCAGGCAAACAAATGCAATACAAGGAAATGCAATTGTCAACGTAAGAATACTGTTCTATGTCAAAACAATGGGTCATGCAGCGACCTGTATGACCTTTTAAAGGATCTGCATGTAAATAAAGAGCCCAATTTTTCCAATTCAAATTGTTCGCTATGGTCAGACAAAGATCGGGGGCCTTGGGAACAAATGAAATGTTATATTTTTACCCCTGGATACAAAGACGTGAAAAATGTCTCAGAGGCCGATGTAACAGCTCTGATCCAGATATGTGAAAACTACACGAAAGCAAATAACTTGTTGATGAATGTGTTTGGTCAACTCGAGCAGGTAGGATGAAAATACATTACTAAATTGCAAACTTAAAAGAAGTGTGATCATGAAAGTTGGCATTTTTGCCTATGAAAATTCCACATAAATCTGATCTCACTTGTACCATGTTAAGGTGCACATCAAGTATTTATAATTAATGTCGAATGAATGAAGTCATAGTGTGCATGTAGTTGAAATCAAACGTACATCAAATGCTATAAATATATTTTTTAATTCAACAAAACGAAATTTAATAACTATTTCAATTCATCGCTTAAAGGCACGGTGCTTCCATCTGCATAAGACAACCATGTATTGGTTTTCGAAAACTTGCACTTGTAAAGCATTTGCAAAACATTTGACGTGTTCGTTAAAATAGCATCACATTATAAAGAACAAATTGTCGAAATAGTGCCATCTTCTGCCGAATATCTGATGTGTATCGCGAAATATTTATTATTGATCTTTTTGTTTTCGATTTTAATTACAATTTTAAATATTCCGATAAGATAGTTATGCTTGTATGAAAAGCGCATGAAAAAAGGTTAGTCCTTTCAAGAAAATGACTACGACACATAAATCATTATCGTATTCATTTCTATGCCCTGCCGAGACAAGTTAAATATTTTAATATGAAGACAGCCAGAGAAGGGGAAAGAATATGTTGTCATAAAAAATGGTAAATTCTGAATGAAACACTTGACTACTTTTCTTGAAAATTACGAAAAGTAGCAGAATGATGCCAATATAAAACACCAATGAACCGAGCACAATAAACGTTTTTAGAACATAATTTTGATTAAAAAAATATTAACATGATAAATTGTCGCTCACTGTAGTGGTGGGAAAATAGTGCCATACTTCCTGCGTAGTTTTCGATTAATTATATTTTAATTGAAATATATTATGCGTTTTATGTTGTCTAAAAGGGCCGATGTTTGCACTGACGATTAGGTTATTCACATAATTAAAAAAAAAAATAAGTAAAAAGTAGTTTCAAATAACCGAGAGTAAAAATGATCAAATGTTATCATTTCACTGACCCATATTGAAATGATAGGGTTATCATTCATCGCATTGCATGAAGTAACAATTGACCCTGTCATAGATGTTATATTCAACAGATTATATTTGATGAGGGAAACTGTGTATTTATTTATTAGGACAACGCCGGTTTATTGGTCAAAGTAGACGTGAATTATTGCAAACAAGACAACAATGTCTAGCAAATCTTATTGAAATACCGAATATGTGTTGTCGATATTTTTTTTCAATAAATATTGAAACAATACAACTTTTTGCGCAACATTACAAATCATACATGTCATCCATTCAACTAGTATTCATATAAGGCGATATTTATACAGGTACAGGTACATTAGAAGATGAAACCGTGGTTGTGGAAGAACAATTCTGGTGAATAATATTAGCCATCTTTTTTTGGCGTTCAATGCTCAGGCTATGATAACGGTTGAGAGTCATAAGGTTTTTATGCCCAGTAACCTGAACCAATTCAGTGGGTGCACATCCTGCATTCAAGAGAGAAGCTACTAATGTCTTTCTGCCTGAATGGTTCACGTGTCTTGCTGTGAATCCTGCTTTTTCGCTCATTGTTTTTACAATTTGGCCAAGTCTGGTCTTACCTACGGGTTGATTTTGGAACCAGCATGGGTCATCTCATTTGACTTTATCACTGGTCCGCAGATAGAATCTACTTTCCGGACGGAGACTGGTGAGTGGTCGTTTGCTTTTATACTCCATATATAGTTTCACCGGACATCGCTCGTCTCCTGAAATGACATGTTTTTTTAGTAATTGAATATTTTAATTTCACTTCAAACTTATCTTTTTTGAGACTTTGAAACAGAAAATTTAAGCTTAAAGATATCAAATGGGTATAATACAATTTTAATTCAATACAATCTTCCTCAAATGTTTTATTCTTTTAATATTATTGACATTTACAAATCAGAGTTAAACTTTAATACTGCAATTCTTATAATTACTAGATTTACTACCTTGTTGCTCAAAGATCTTGGGTTTGAACATTCTTGCATCATCAGTTATCTCTTTCCTTGTCTTGGTTGCTCTCTCTGTGTATTCTATGTGTCTGGTTCCATCTGCTGTCTGTCTCAATTTTAAGTCCCCCAAAGCATGTTCATATGTTCTTGTCTACCTCTCAGTCCAAAGTAAAGGGTGTTGTTTAACCAGAGTGTGTTGATAATCGAGTTTGGGGCTTAGTAAAAGTAATAATAAGAAGTACGATAAAGGAATAGGTCCCGAAACAGTATGTACATCTCTGCACTAAAAAGACAACAAAAAACAACCCAATAATTGTACATTTCTATTTACATCCGTTTCATGTGCGATAAAAATAATAAAATTGAATTTAATTATTATCTCAGGAAGTCCAAATGAGTTGTTTAAGTCATAAACAAGTATCTCTATTATATCTTTAAATGTTTTTCTTCATATTATTCAATGCAGAGCGGTTATACAACGACTAACTGTACTAGATTACGAAATGTAAAGGATGCGAAATGACCATAAACCAGAGTGACCTCCCTTGTTGTTAAGCAACGGTAATAAAAAACTTGACATAAATCAGCTGATCATGCTGATTGCATTTTAAGTTTGCTTACCTTTACCAAGTAGTTTTTTTCTGTACAGGATGTCAATCTCTTCTGCTGTAAATGGATCTGCTCGCTTGGCTTTGTTCTCCAGACCTTTTTCTTTCAAATCGACGGCCTTAGCCCTCAGGACATCTCTGGAGTGCTTAAACCGCAGATCGCTCATAATAATATCAGCAGCGTAGTTTTTCTCAGACAGATATCTCTTGATACTCCATTGAATCCCTTTAATCGTACTTGGTTCAAGGTCTTTGTTCGTTTTGCATCTTGCAATACACATATCCAATGCTGCCGGCTCGATTTCTTCGAAATCAGTTCTTTCATCTTCCATCGATAGCCATTCACGGAAACGTTTCACATCACTAGCGGTTTTTTTCTTTGTATTATCATTCTTTTTGCTTTCAACAAAGTCGAATGTATCTTTGTTTGTAATTTTTTCTCGCTCGATAGTTTCATTAGCCTGTATTATCGCGTCGAGATCCATAAGACGATTTGCTAGCGATTCTAGCGTTTTTTCTGACTCCGCCATGATTTCGACTGATTACGTCATTACGTCGCGCGATCGGATTCTCTTCGATTATCGAAAACTCGGCCGCGGCCAATTATATTATATCGGCTCAGTCGAACCGCGTAACGGCCCGTAATCGACGTCAATTTGTTACTATTTTTATAAACAATATTTATTATTACGAGATAAATGACGTAGGGAAAACAGTGCACAAAACTATAAATATGCAACGTCTAGATCGGATAAAGGTATTTACGACCTACACATGCTTAAGAAAGAGCGAAACAACAGAACAAAAGAAACAAAGTCACAGATGTTTTTGACGTCACGTGTAGATATACTTATACAGGAATATGATATCTTTGTATATAAGTTTATTACTATTTTGTAGATGTATCTTTAGGTAAAGTAATATGAATTGATTTTGTGATAGGGCATTTTGAATAAGAATTACTAAAAATGTATAATACAACTAGCCTGAAAATCATGTATATTTACAATCACTTACAGTAGTGAAGATCCAACATACATAAACTACGTAAAAGATAAAAGTACTTATTGATGTGTACTAAAAGCATTATAGTGTAACTTAAAGAACAATTCCTGATGTAATCATTTGTTTTGATAACATAGTATTTGCTAAAACATCAACTAAAATTTCAACTTAAGTTCAAAACGTTCAATTTAATTTGAAAGTTTACTATGCTCTTCAGATTTTCATATTGTGGTGTTATAAAATGTCTTCAGTTTTCAATAGTTGGATGTATCGAAGACAGTTTGTAATTATACCGGTACAAATTTGCATAAATACAAGAATTGTTGACAGCATCACCGACTAATGGTGATGAGGCTATTCATGGCGGAACCCGCCTCTCAGGCAGAATTCCTAACCATAAAGGCATGAATACGTGCTCACCGTGGTTTACACCAAAACTCTAAAATTAGTAAGGACATCAATAAGATAAACCCAAAGCAGAAGCCTTGCAGAAGGTTAAAAACGTCAAATTTCCCAAGAGCATGATGACATGTCAAATTTGTCAATTAGGGATCCGAAGATGGAACTAGTAGTGACAGATTCCAGGTCTGACACTTATATGCAGCATTTTTCGAAATATATTATTGATGGATAGCCAAACGAAAAGACCAGAAAGCCCCAAACATTTGCTTGACTTTTGGAATTACACAGATGAATTGACTATTAATAGCTCGGGTATTTTGAAAAGATTCAGAAAAGTAATTTCCAGATAAATCACACGCATCATGCTAAAACAATTCACGAAGCACGCATTGGTATCGGAACATGCACAAACTATGCAAAACAAATCTCGTTTGGGCGCAGCATGACAGTAGACATTACGTCAAAAGTATTGGAAGGTCCAATTTGCATTGTTCAAATGCAAAAGAGCCCCTGTAATCCAGCAAAATACCCAACATACCATGGTTAATCTGTGCTACAAATGTGTTTCACTGGGACAGTTAAGAGCATGTGTTATTAGTTTCCGCGTACAGCAAATACTTAGTAAGCACCATTCTAAACACCAAGTCAAACGTTGCCATTGAAAAGCTGAAAAGTTTTTCCAGTCGGCACAGTATTCCTGAAATTGTATTGTCTCACAATGGCCCCTGCTTCAGTGCAGTAAGCTTGGCACAGTTTACGAAAATGTATGACTTCCAGAATATAACATTTGCCCAAGGTCACGCATCTAGAAATTGTTTGGAAGATATCCATTTCAAACGATATAACCGTTGTTCACAAAGTCCAAACAGGCTGGAAATGTTCGCTATTATGTTCTCATATAATATCACAATTCATCTCTAGACTGTGTGACGTCCCCTGCACAACTCTTAATGAGAAGACAGCTGAGATCAACACTGCCATGCACAATATTCAGGATATAAATGATAATGAAAACATAGTTCAGGCACGACGCCATACAGTGCAACCACGAACTGTACACATTTATTAGCTTAATGTCAGTTAATGAGTTTGATCAATTGCCATTGTTCATCCATAGTGTAATTGTCTTAGAGTCAATATTTATGATGTGTTTTGTGTCATTTCGCATGACAGCCTATCAGAGGTACAACAGGTAAGCACCACAC
Organism: Congeria kusceri; assembly: GCA_027627225.1. NCBI lineage: Eukaryota > Metazoa > Mollusca > Bivalvia > Myida > Dreissenidae > Congeria > Congeria kusceri. The sequence continues at coordinate 30,798,107 of CM051033.1, forward strand.
ACTAATATCTGACTACTCTGACACTACTCTGTTAAAGACAGTCTTAGTTAATAAATCTTAAATAAATATACTGCCCTTATAAAAGTGCACCAAAAGAAGACAATATTTATTCTTGGTAATGAATACGTCATTGTTACTAAGTATGAGACAATGTTGATCGGTACCAATCTTTTGTTTTCCAAATATGCGATTCCCTTGAAGCGTAAGTTTGGAATGGCTTCATTGTTTATTGTTATTGATATTGTTACGTTGAAAGTGTTTGTACTACCGCACGCAGATAATTTAGTTATAATGATTGTTTGTGAGAAAGACTTGAATAAAAGTATGTGATGTCAGGCGGATATTATAAAAGGTGGAATCATGTGTAAGTTGCAAAAACCATATATATATATATATATATATATATATAATTGTGTAATTTCGTTCAATGCAGTATAATTATTGATAAGTGACTTAATTCACTAAATGTGGATTAAACATTCTCAATATTTACATGTTGAGAATGTAAGCGCACATAAAATATACCAGTCATGATTTAGATATGGTTTTATTTGTATCTCATGCGGAATATATCTATGCACGTTTACATATATGTCTGTTCGTTATTTATGGTTTATTGTATCGTTTTCATACTACTGCTTCATATTTGTGTCAAGAAGTGTGAACAAGTCATAACATTTTCGAGGTGATAAAACGTTTGAACAAAACGCTTATCCAACCCTATTCAAAGATGTGTTCTTCAAAGGTCATACCAAAGGGCAACTTGTGATACAGCTATGATGTAAATCGTAACCTTGATTTTCACTAAACAATGAAATTATCTAATTAAAAGTAATGTATGAACCCATATTTCGTTCTCAACTCTGTTTAAGATAAGAAAAGATCGAAACGCAATATACCATTCAGGGAGCATGAACATTTCCAACGCACATCTCCAAGATTACATCACTCACATTAAAAATGTGTTAGCGTTACAAAGGTTTAAAAAGTATGATGAGACAACCAGACAGCTTTTAAACTTGAAAAAGGTAAGTGATATGTATTTTAAACTCGCATACATCCGAAATAGAGGCAGTATTTTTTATTATAAATCTGTCATTGTTACACACGATTCTCCATAATAATTTACAACTTAATGACACTGATAAACCATTACATATATTTATGTATGAAATACATATAAAAACGTTTACAAAATAAAAACAAATGGAAATAAACTAAATTATCGTCACTAAGAAATTAATCAAACATTTGTTTTGCAAATATTAGTGTACACACATGAAATTAATTGTCATGTTTAGTTACTTAGAATAGACAAATATTGTGCAATATTTTCTTTGATCAGCTGGAAACAAAATCTATAACAATAACAACACTAGATGAAATCAAAATCAGAGAAGACGTGTTAAAGGCACTGCAAGATTCGAAGAGGGTATTCGAAAGGCAGATTGAGCAAGGACTACCCATTAAAGATGAATTGGAAAAATTAAGAGTTACCGAACGCGTGCATAGGAAAAAAATTGAACAAATATTAAGAGGATTAGTAAAGCATATAGAAACATTAGTTCTAGAAATAAATAAAACCACAGAACATTTGCTAGAACACAAATCTGCAGTTTCCGACCTTCAAAGGGATTTATCGGTAACAATTGGCAATTTAGTTGGGGTAAGTAGAAGTGCTATTGTTTGAACTATAGGATTACAGTAAAATATTTCATTTTTAGAATTTTACACGCATTTATATTTTATCAACACTAGTGTACATATAACATATTTAGTAGATGTTTAATGCCGGTTAATATTTTTAATACTTAACGTTGACATGAAGGTCCACAGTACTGTTGTTTCGATGAATTCGGCAGACTCAAAAAATAAATAAAACAACAAAAAAGCATGTATTGTTACAATGAATACTAAAACGTTATTCGTTCCTTTTCGACTCTTAGGAACTGATTCTTAGCAGGCAGTCATAAGTAGTTAGAACACTTAGAGTAAACACCCGTACACTTGTGTCTTATGAAAGTAAGTGCTGCTAAAACAGTAATCGAACTTAATTATAATGCGTTGTTACTCTATTTGTACATTTGCGATTGTATATATCCTTACAGTGGCAACAGGAACACGGGGTTCTTATAACTGAAAGCCATAAAGGTAATATATCCCCAGCGAAACAAACTCACACACACGCACGCACACACAACAACAACAACAACAACAAAAACTACAAACTTATAATGTATTCAGTTAATTTATTCGTTAGAATAACTAGACTGTGAATGTGTTGTGTTTGCGTTTGATATTGGTATTAGTTTTCTATTTTTCTGTATACTATTATTTACTCGCAACTATATAATGTTTGTAATCGGTATAGGAATACAAGAGATATTGCGGCGTATTGAACGTTTACCACAAGAGATCAAAGGAAACCATGCAGAGCAAGGTAAGTCGTAATGACCAATGAAAATCATTTTGAAATAAGTTTTGGTGTTGACGTTAACCAACATAAAAATGATTTCGATGGTGAATGTTGTTCTGTATTCAGTTATACCAGGCGTTGTGAGGGCTGTCATTCAAGTATTGTATACAACGGAAAACGGGAATGTGTCCGACATGATTGTCAAAATTGTAAACGGGCGTAAAGACCAGGCCGATCCACAACTAGTACAGCATGTTACATCAGTACTAAAGAAACTGCAGGAAGGTATAATTCCGTTTTATGACGTAACTTACATATCTGTAATATTTTCATGAGCGCACGCGCAAATAAAAAATATATAAAATGCCACCGTTTCCGGTGATGATATTACATGTTATATCATCGAATAAAAACACATGTTTTTTTGTTTATGCTTCTGAGTATTCGTTACATTTTAATTGTTTGAGGGGATTTTCAACGTTTCAATGTTTCCAGTTTAACGTCCGTTCTATTTTCTCTATAATGCGCAGTAATTGGGGTCATTACGTAGTCATTCCTGTGCCATGTTGGATTACGAAATAAAAGTGCCGTGGAAGAGCAATTTAAACCGCAATATAATGAATATAATTGCGATCGATATTCTTGACCTTTCATATTTTTAATATTAATTAGTCTTTATTTTCGGTATTTGTGCATGGGAAACCATGACAACATATTACTTTGAATGTCGTTCAAACCAAATACAAATTTATTAAATTAATCCAGCAAACTGAGTGGTTAAAGGATTTATATAACTGATATTTTTATATATTTATCTACATAAAATAAAAAAATAATATAAAATTATATTAGAAAATATATTTATTGTATTTCATTTTACTATAAATAAACAGCAGTAATACATAGAAATTAATGTTACATCGCTGTGCGATATTGCATAATGTAATTCATTCTCTGACTCCAATTATCCTGCGTTTTAATCTCTGTTGGTGACACTCTTACATGTCAAGGTGGCAACAAAATAGAGCAGGCAGAAAAGAAGTGTGTGGCTCTGTACATCCGCGTCCCTACACTGGAGAATTGGATACAATTATGCCGGGACTTGATCAATGGTTCACTGACGGAATTACTAAGACCGCTTCAGACGTTTTTAAGAAAACTTCCTCAATGCGAGAATCTGGAGCTTACGTTCAGCATAACTGAACCTGACTTTATCAGATCTGCCAATCATTTGCGTGAGTTATTGGTATCGATATTTACAAGATAAAATAACAGCAAGAAGCCAGTAACGACACAATAAGGCAATATGATCATATTAAATATATACATACTTCGTTTCAGCTATGGACATTATATAATAATATCGCTCTATATTTAAACAAATACAGTGTTTAGTTATGTAAGAGATATTACACATATGCACACATATACTCATATATGCAAAATACAGAAACCTACTTTTGTTTGACAATGGTTTATATTTGAGCCTACCTGAGCACAAAGTGTGTAAGCTGTTGTGACGCCTTTTGTTCGTTGTCCGTCGTGCGTTGTCCGTCGTTTGTCGTGCGTCGTCACTCATGTGTTAATATTTTCATTCAAACAACATTTCCTTCTAGACCGCTCGGCAGATATTCACCAAACTTCACTGGGATATATTTGGGTGACCCTCTTTCCAAATTGTTCAATTCGTTCCTGTCCGCTGCATATGTAGGTCACCAGAGCTATGCATACATTTTAAAAGTGAAAACTTTAAAAATCATCTATGAAACAGCACAGCTGAGAGCTTTCAGGTTTGATATGTGACATCCTCTAGTGGTCATCTACAAAGTTAGTTCAAATAATTCCATGTGGTCAAAAATGCTCACGCCCCGGTGGTCTCAGGCTTTGTATAGACTTCAATAGCAAAATGGCATTACGTATTTAGTATGCAACATCGTATAGTGGCCCTCTACAAAAATTGTTCAAATTTTGCTTCAGGGGTATATTGGCCATATCCTGGCAGTCATATGGTTTCAGTAGTCTTGTATGGCAAGTGGGCTTTAAAAATATTCTCCTCTGAAACCGCAGGGCCCAGAGGTTTCATATTTGGCGTGAAACATTGTGATCTCTACACAGATTGCTTAAAATATACCCATAGGGTGAAAAAAGCAACGCCCTGGGGTCACATATTTTTATAGACTTATATGGCAAGTGAACTTTAAGATCGGCTCCTCTAAAACCGCAAGGCCAAGGTAATTTGTAGTTGTCCTCTACAAAGAGAGTTTAAGTCCACGCCCTGTGGGTCATATGGTTTTAACAGACATATGACAAGTAGGTTTGAAACAGATTTTGCTCTGAAACCACAAGGCCAAAGGTTTTATATTTGACATGAAACATTGTATAGTGGTCGTTTTTACAGATTGTTCAAATTATGCCCCTTTGGTAGAAAGGAACTATGCCCTGGCGGTCACACGGTTTGTATAAACTTATATTGCAAGTGGATTTACAAATCTTTTCCTCTGAAATTGCAAGGCCCAAATGTTTAATATTTGGCATGTGGCATGGTATTGTGGTCTCTTAAAATATTGTTCAAATTGTGTATGAACCTGAGGTCAACACTGGCCACGCCCCAGGTGACACATGGTTTGTATAGACTTAAATAGCAAAATTACTTTAAAAAATCTTCTCCTCTGAAAGCACAAGACCCATATATTCATACACAGTTGAGCGCTTTAGGGCCATGTGACCCTTTTGTTACTTAAGAGAAAGTCATATAGTTAATGCGCAGTGTGTGACAGTGTGAGACATTAGATGTCATTTATTTTAGACCAGTGTGTGATTGTTCTTCATTTTTTTATTTAGTTGACAAGCTTTTTTGTGCCAAAGACGAAAGTGATGTGGATAGACGCAACGAGTTATGTTCAACATCCAATGCTACTGTGGATACTGGGACCAATGATGACGTTGCTGTACCCGCAGACGTTAACAATGATCATCATGTGGAAAACAAAGGTCAATAATGAAAACATTAATAATAAAATAGTATATAATCAACTTTTTTTCTGCAGTGTGAAGAATTGCTCGTGCTAGGGATAATGAGAACGTTCTGATTGATCTTCATTTGCTACATGCCTGTAGTGTTTGATTTAACACGTTATCGAATCTTAACCAAACATAATAAAGCGCAATAACTATATTAACTCAAATTGCTTTTATTTTAATATAAATCCGGTGCTGACACAAAAGTCAAATACAATTGGTTTTGTTTATATGTTTAGGTATATGTTTATTATCTGTAAAAGGAAGCTTTTAAACGGGGAAACATGATACCTGGCATAAACATGAAAATGTACTAACGTTGTAAAATAGACTTTGGTGTGGCCGATGACGTCATATAACCGCAGAAGGTTTGACGAAACACGACATTGAATAAGCTTACACATTTCCCTGTTGAAACAACGGTGAACTTTCAAAGTTGAAATTGCTCAAGAAAAATGCCTTTTTTAATCTATGAATATGGATGTAGTTTTCATTTGGCAAGAGGAACTTGTGTATACATTATTACATTTTTATATCAGCAACGGATAAACAACGTTAACATTTAATATTAATATATCTATGACATGTTATTTTTCGTATTTTTTATTTTATTTTATCTTAATTTTAATTATCTATTTTTATCTAGATTGATACTTATTGGTATGATCAAGTACTTCCGATCTAAATATATGATAATATATTCACAATGTACAGTATATATGATCAAAGCAATTGCAAATTTACATTACAATTTATTTGGGATTAGCATGCATACAGCTGCAGCGTTTCATGTTTCCATAATGATCACGTGAACGTTGTTGTTCAGCGAATGGGAATTGTGCTAAGCTAAACAGTCAAAGTCTCATCTTATCTCAGAGGTTGCAATGTCATCATTTAATGATATTAATAACGAACAACACCAACTCTTTGGGTGGCACATATTTATATAATCACTTTCGACAGTTTATGTACTTGTATTCGTTTCACAGGTTGACTGGTCTGAAACAATGAGCGAATATGCATGAACATACGGAAACAATAAAAAAAGCCACAAACATATTAAGACTGTCATTCTCTTTCTTGAATGATTCTGTTATTTGATGTGATATTGATAATGTGTTGCTTTATATACAGAAACACATTCAGTCATGTACATCAATTGCAGGTAAACACGAGGGTCTGGTTTCCGAATATGGCGGAGATGTGATAGCATCTGAAGAAGAAGAAGTTATCTACGAAAACAAACTGCTGCTAACGGGAATAGCTATAAACTGTACAGAGGTGGACGTCACCAGATTCATGTCGGAGACAACTGGATATACGCTGGTCCAAGGATCACTGACGTTTCATAAACGCGACACCAGTATTGCCTTGGCAACTTTCAAGGAAAAAATTGGTATCACTAGTCATTAACATTATCATATTCCGTATTATATACAACGAGCATGTGTATACAATTATATGCATCATACTAAGAAAGTAAATTTGTGTACATAACGAATAACCAACTAGCAGCCTTAAATGGAAACACACCGTTCATAAATCATAGCTCGTTCACTGGTTTATGCCTAGTATCAAGTGGTCAATGTTACTTTTACAGATTGTTTAATAGTGTATACTATCTCGAATACTATCCAAGTGTAATATACAAATATACATGTAGGGAAAGATTTAAGATCTAAAAAGGTACAAGGTGATGCTAAAAAGGAGCAGGGGGGAAAACCGTACCAGTTTGTTGACATTTTCTAATAATTTGCTAAATCCAGGGTTTTCATGAGGCTTATGCTACTGTTTTAAGTTCAAACGCTTAGTCTATTCATTTTAAGCTATATATTTGCAAAAATCTGTGTTGACCATACCAGAGGGGCAGCATGGGGGGGGGAGGGGGGGAACCAAAAAGGAGCAAGGAGCAGCACCGTGCTATTTCACTCTACATCTTTCCCTATACATGATACAACTTACTTGTCGGAAATCACGATTTTACATTTATACTTTTTGTAAGAAAACAGAGAAGTTAAGGTTTTCTTGAATATCTAGTTACAAGACGTTGTTCTATATTATCAACAATTCGTTTCTAATTAAACATAGCATCGTTCTGAAGGAAGTCCCCATCCTATGATTACAATAATTTCAGATTTGCTTCATTATTAACAAATGAAAGCAAGCCATATTTGACACTGGTCTAATTAATCGGATGTCAATGCAATTTCAAAAATGCATACAATAAAATTGTCATCAGACGTGGTCCAAAAATAAGTTATGCAACTAAATAATTAACATGACCAAATATGTAGTAATGTACGATCACGTTTCACTTTATAAGTACTTTTTTGTTATTTTTAGATTTTAAAAAAGTGGTTGAACGAAGCAAGTCATACCAGTTGGGACCCGACGTGTCATTCAGTCAAGTTGCTGCAACAAACTGCGTCTACGTTACAGCCTTGCCTCCTAAAATGGACACTAATGCAATTATGTCATATTTTGACTTTTGCAGTGAACACTGTGTGGATAAAGTGATAATGCAAGACCAATCGGCATTTGTAGTATATCTTCGAAGTAAACTGAGTAAGTATCCATAAACAATAACTTTACACAACGAAATATATTTCTGTCAATTTCAATTTGACAATAGTCTCCTGAAAAGATTGAACGTCATAATCAACTTACGTCAACATCAAATGAGGCGCGTCGTGGGAAAACCATACTTAATGCATTTGGGTAAAGTGTCTTCATAGATTAGGCTAATCCAGGTCGGCACTTTCCGCCTGCAGTGGAATTATGTTGAGAAGAGACTTCTTTGAAACAGAAAACATCAGAAAAGCGGAAAGTGCCGTCTTGGATTTGCCCGTGCAGACTGCACAGACTCATCCGGGACAACACTTTACGCACATGCATTAAGACCGGTTTTCTCACAACGCGCCACAAAAGTTTTGTAGTATAAGATACATATGACATAGACCGTTGCCTCACAGCTACATCCAGTGACATGTCGTCCCTTGAAAGCAAGAGAGTACTATCAGCATATGTGCGAATAAGTATGATAGCACCTTCTGGCCTCAAGAGACAACTTTTAATTCGGTTTTCTTTAATTTCTTCAAAGTGAATATGTATTACTGCTGTTGTTTTTTTGACAGTAAACTGAAATACAATGAATATATTTTGTAATATAATTATATATTTTTTTTTTTATTTAAGTAGAGAAATATAGAAAAATATCAGCCCTTTTATCACTCATTGTGCTGGACTACTTTAATAAAATTGTATTTGATTTGAACGACATTTAAATTTATGTGTTGTCATCGTCTATCATACTGAAAACAAAGAGTAATAAACATTAAAAATATTAAAGGTTAAGAATATCACTCTCAATTATATTCATTATATTGCGGTTTAAATTGCTCAACTCTTCCACGGCATTTTTTCGTAATCCAACCTGGCACATGAATGACTACGTAATGGCCCCAATTACTACGCAAAATAGTACGGACGATAAACTGAAAACATCGTGTTGAAAATCTCCTCAAACAATTTAAATGTAACGAATACTCAATAGCATAAAATAAAAAGAACATGTGTTTGTATTCGATGATATAACATGTTATATCATGACCGGAAAGGGATGCAGATTAAATACTTTTTCTTTGCGCAAGCGCTCAAGAAAATATTACCGATATGTAAGTAACATCATAAAACGGAATAAGTAATTGAGTATTCCTAATTGAATGCAATTAAATGAAATGCAGATACTTAAAATCATATTGAACTCATCATTAATCTTATCCTTTCCTGTAGTAAATTTAACACTTATTTTGACAATCATTTTAAAATTCATAATTAGGATTAAAATATTAATAAGAAAAATATACGATAGCTGTTTAGCTCACCATAGTGCTGAGTGAGCTACTGGTATCGGAGGACCGTCAATGCGTCCTCCGTTGTTCTGCGTCCGCCGTCCTTCATTCGCAAACACATTGGCTCGTTGTTCAGACTTTAGTTCACACGTTTAATTTAATCTGACCAAACCTGCATTGTTTGTGCATGACTATAAAATCTCGGCTTGGATAGGTTATGAGCCAAAGCGAATCAGGGACCCAAGAGTAATTGATCTTTTTGGTCAAACAAATGCAAAACTTGACTTTTAGCGAGATCAAGACTTTATCATAGGATCTTAGAATAAACCAACAATTTTCCAGTTCGGTACACAAATACCAAGGAAATTGTTGACCATTGTTTGTAAGACAAAATGCAAAGATTTTGGCTGGATTGAGACTTACCTTCATCCAGTATTGACCAAATTCGCATGGTTTGTGTATGAGGTTGTGTCTCTGTTTGTGAAAAAGATAATTCGTCATTGAATTTCTGACGCCATAAAGACTTCACTTATCATTCAGTCTTGACCACTTTCTGTGTGACATAAATTACAACCGGATTTGATAGTTGACCAAATTGGACCAGCAACCCCTTTATTGGTAGACAAAATGCAGAAACTGAGTTTGTACAAGATAGAGATTTTTATGTGTCATCTGATCTTGATTAAACTTGCACAGCTTGCGTATGACAATAATTTCACAGAACAAACCGAACTTTGCCTAAATCATGCCACAAAACCAGATTGATATATTTGTAAATTCATTGCAAATCGCGACAAAATTCTGTGACATATTCGTCGCGAGATCCCGCGAAAGGTCGACCGTTTTGTTTGGCGAATATTTGACAACTCTTGTGACGAAGTTTCAAGGATAGGAAACTAATGCTCGTAACGAGAACGCAAATTTTGTGGGTTCTGCCTATCGTGTACTGTAAAGTATTGCATGCCACTTGTTATACCCCCACTATCATTGGTAGGGGCATATAGTGTTACCCTGTCCGAGGGTAAGTGCGTATGTACATAAGAACGTATGTACGTGTGTACGTTTGTACTTATGTACGTTTGAACGTGTGTACGTGTGTACACATGTACTTATGTACGTATGTTCGGATCCTTGTCCGGACAATAACTTTGTCCAGTATTGGCGGATTTTTAAATTTTTTACTTGGCAGAAATGTTAAGCATAATAGCACGATGTGTTGCGCGCAAGAACAAGGTCCCTTTTGGTCCAAGGTCAAAGTCACACTTAAAGTTCAAATGTGAGATATAATAATTTAAGCCATAGCCACTGTCCGGAGCATAATTTTATCCATCGTGGATGGAATTTCAAATAACTTGGCACAATTGTTGAACACAGTAAGACGGTAAACCCCGCGCAAGAACCAGACACAAGGGTCCAAGGTCAAGTTCGCTCTTAAAGATCAGATGTCAAATATAAGAATTTAAGCCATAGATCCTGTCCGCAGCACATATTTATCCAGCGAGGAAGGAATTTTAAATAACTTAGCTGAAGTGATACCCGTTATGAGACGGCATGTGCAGTGCCAAAACCAGGTCTGTAGTTGTAAAGTTAAGGTCAATCATCAAGGTCAAAGTTCAAATAATTGTCCAGAGCATAATATTGTCATGCATGCAAGAATTGTTCAGGTAAACTGGCATAAATTCTCACCATCACCAGATGGTGTGACGTATGCAAAAACCTGACCTTTGAAGTAAGTGAATTACTTCCCTTTATTGTTGTGTGTGCACAGCATAATTCAACAACGATACAAAGCATTTTGTTGAGTCTTCACAGAATTATTAAAGAAGCGAGAATAAATGACCAATGCAAGAACCATTACTCATAATTGCCCAAAAGTTTTATTTTCTAACTTTTATTAATTGATTTTTTGTCAGGACTCAAAGTTTTGATTGGAAATTTGTGATAACCAACTTGCTTACCAGAATAAGAGCGTTAGCAGAAAGTACAATACATGTAAACGGACAATTCTCCTTTTGCAAAATAATTTGTATGAATATATGCAAAGCGGCGCCATGTAGAACAGACTGCTCAGGTGGGGGCCTCCGTGTCTGTGTACACATTTGTAGTTTTAAATAAAATCTTCAAACGTGTCACGCTTGTATGTGATCTTATTTTTTATATAATGCCCCAAAAACATATAACCCGCTGCCAATGATTGCCAATACTCAGGTGAACGCCTTGTACTATCATGGCCATCTTATAATTTATTCTGTAAAGTACAAACAATGCATTTCAAATGACTTATGTTAAGCATGAACATATGTATTTGCATTTTTATGGTGATTGACTACATTTAATGAATTCGTTGCTTCCGAATAATCATCATTATTTTGTAAAATGCACAAGTTACCATTTAACCTGGCGCCTGCCCGGTGTGCCTTAATTCTCTACGAATGCCTATTCTCAGGTGAACTGTTTGGGCCATCATGTCTATCGTTTTATAAATAATGTAACGCGTTTATTTGATAAAAACTGCCATAATAATCATATTAAACAATGTTTTTTTTCTTTTAAACTTTCCTTTTCAGGTGTTGATAGAATATTGTCAATGAAACATATCATAGGTGGCAAACGTGTAGACGTTTTTAGATACTTTCCATGCATAGAAATGACTGAGCTTGAATATATCGTATGTGCTGTGTACAACAGGATACATATTTGCATCTCTCGTCAACCCCGTGAGGATATTGATGCAATCGAAATTTTGTATCCGGAATCAGGTAGGACGATTACAAATAAATATAATCAACTCACATTCTGCTGTTAATGCTGCTTCTACTGCTACTACTACTATTCCTACAAGTAACAGTAGTGCTACTGGTAGGACTACAGCAACACCAACAACAACAAAACTTCTACTACTACTACTACTACTACTACTACTACTACTACTACTTCTACTACTACTACTACTACTACTACTACAACAACAACAACAACAACTACTACTACTACTACTACTACTACTACTACTATAACTACTACAACTACTACTACTACTAGTACTACCACTGCTTTAACTATTACTGCTACTACTACTATTACTACTACTACTACTACTACTACTACTACTACTACTGCTACTACTACTACTACTACTACTACTACTACTATTACTACTACTACTACTACTACTACTACTACTACTACGACTACTACTACTGCTACTTCTACTATTACTACTACTACTACTTGTAGTAGTATTAGTATTAGTAATAGTACTTCTACTAGTAGTAGTACAACAACAACATCTACTACTGTTACGACAACTACTACATCTACTGCTTGCGAGTACCTTATACCAAACCTATTTGGACGTAAAGAAAGTAGCAGTAGCTTGACATTAACATACATGGTATCCAGGTGTCCAGGGTGTATTATTTCATACGTATTGCAGTTTATGTGAACTACATAGCGACTATGATAGAGGGATCTGCAGTACCACGCTTGTTTAAATGCCTTGTGTTGGTTATTGGCGCCGCGCTTCAGCGCAGCGTCTATATGTGATGAGTCTGACCAGAAGCTTGCGATAGGACCTGCTCGTATTTCATTGATTATTCGAAAAGTTATTGGCCATCAATGAACCCATCAACTAACAATATTCGTTCTTGAACAAAAAAATATGTTGCAATATTTTTTACAAGCTTCCCCATAATTTTACACTGGTAACGTCAGCGTAAACACTCTGCTCTGTTTTGTTATTTTTATTAATGTATTAAGTATTCCACATAATAGGAATTTTGTTTTTGTTGCATATGAAGTTATTTTTGAAAGCTATTGAATGAGATTATTTTTTTCTTTCCTGTTTTGGAATGATAATCGTGTAACCAGACTAAACTCGCCGACAACTGCTGCTACTAAATGTATTTCGTGGCTATTACATATTCCAGAAATGGGTAGTGAATTATTTTCTAAAAATAGCATAATTGCAGACGCTGATACTGCTGCCTAGCCGCTAACATGCTAGGGTGGGTTTGTGTTTAATATTTATGTTGTGCGCACAACAATTTTGATGCTGAATTGTTTATTTGAAACCGTAATATTATTTAAATATGTAGACATTTTAAATAAAAATATCAAGTGTTATTTTTTTAAATCTAATCCATGTATGTATTATATTCTATAATAGGAATATACGTAATCACGTAACTGTTTAAAATATTACAATATCATATTAAATCGTTAGTTTTGTAACTCGGATTTAACTTGGTCACATCACTGAACATGTATTTGTGGTATGATTCTTAAAATCATTTGCCTTCTTCAAAGATCTATAACGCCCTCTTTGATGCGTTACATCAATATTTTCTTGTATGATACTGTGCTAACCCATCCGATCATAAGATATCAGTGTTCCTACCGCCCGTCATGTACATATGGGATTCCATCCACTGATTGTGGTTGTCCATCCTATAATTTTAAAATATCTCATCCTTGATAATAAGTGGATTGTGTGTGTTCAATAATCATTGTATAAACTCATTTGTCTAATAATATCCCATATGATAACAATAATCAATAATAATAATAATAATAATAATAATAATAATAATAATACATGGGGCTTACCTCGAATTCCATGGAACATTCTCTTAAGATATTGTAGTTTTTTATTCACTTTTACAGGAAATTTTGTGTGCAAACGTGATTCCAATTCTGCCCATATGTGCATTTTTTACAATCCAAACATGGATAACCACCAGAACCATCTTCACAGATTGCTTAATTGCTGCAGAAAAAAATACAGATCGATAGTAATCAAAGTCGTCGGAAATAATGCGTAAGCTATTTTTGTTTTGATATCGTTGATTGTATGGTTATCTGTATTTACTTTGCTCAAAAATTGTTGCGAGTAAACGACACATTTATAAACTGTTAGTGGCAAATAAAATTGTCTTGTACTGATAAGGAGATTCATCGACACCGTGGTTCAAAAGGTGAAAGAATGGCTTCAACATACTCAAATACCATCATTGGATAAAATATGTCTGTGGTCTGAGAACGAAGAATATATACTCGCATTCACATCAGCTGTACAGGACACGAACAGAGCGCTTGGTAGGTTTGTGTTTCTATGACATTGATTTGTTTGTGAATTTAAAAAAAAATAAACGGTCAAACATGGATGTCGCCTTAAATTGAAACATACAGCTCGATACATTTTACAGGTTTTTTACCGGCATCGCCGAATGGAACAGAAAACGATCGGGAGTTCTACTCGACTAAGTTGCTCGTCACATCCCTTTCAAAAGGGATAAAAGAAACAGACTTAGACCAGTTTATTTGCAAACACACGGAATACAAATTGAGACCAGGGTCCATGGTATTCCACGCAACAAAGACTGACATTGCAATGATCACATTTGAAGACGGATTAGGTAAAGACTAAACTTAACGCGAAACAAATGATTAAGCGATACGTTTGAATGCAATTAGAAACACATTTTACGTTACAGTTATGTAAAGTAAAGGTTATGTAATTTAGTATATAGTCTACGGTGCATTTATAAAGACAGGAAGTATGTTTTTATTTTTTTTCTACATTACGAAATGTATGATAGTTCGTAAATACGACTTAAATTTCTTAACACGATATTTTTGTTAAAGCCAAATAAGTGTACGTTCTTGCGGAATATTATAAGCTCTATGTTCATTGCGTTTTATATACTTATACTTATTTCGAAATGCTATTGCGTTATTGCAACATAGCTTTCATATTATAAATTATAGCACGTTTTAAAGAAATACAGTTCGCAATTTCGAAGTTAACCAAATTATTATGTTTCATATTATTGAAAGGACCATTAAAGCATTTCTGTATATTATATTTATTTCCGAAACACTTATTTATGTTATTAAAGTTCAAATAATGTGAACTACGAATTACATCTGCATCATATAAACACACGTTTTAGTGGCAATAAGTGCACTCTTAAGCTTCGGTCACAACCGGGTTGCGGCGACCTTACGGCGAGCTTGCGGCAAGATTTTTCTCAAAAACGTGCGTCGACCTTAGAGCGCCTGTGAGTTTTTTTTTTTTTTGTCGATTGCAAGGCATCATCAACAACTGCAACAGAAATAAGCGCAAGCGCTTAAGTTGATGCGGCGGCCTTGTGCTAATCACCCATCGTGCGGGTACCGTGGGGGCACCGTGCTTACACAGTGCGATCAACCTACGGGCAAGACGTCCTACGACTTTCTCGCGAAGTACTTAGGCTACCTGGCGATAAACGCTCCGGCGCCGCAAGAAAGAATCTGACAAATCACGCTCACGCTTCTTTATGAAAAACTTTTGCTTTCTCACGAATCCCAAAAGTTCTTACGAAACGCGTTTGTCTTGAGGTTTCAAAATCGTGCGTTTGGTCTGCGGTCTGCTGCAACCGCGGTCGGTTTTGACCAAGGCTTTACGTTAGCAAGACGTATACAGACCAAACGTATGCAATGCATTCAGTTGATTTTGTGTAGTTTTAGTTTTAATGACTATATATTGTACCACATTGCATTAGAACAAAATGCATGTCTCGATCTTTTAATATGTATTGTATATTTGACTACAGGTATATTCCTTTTAAGCGTTCTCCTTTATTACAGATTACACGCGTTTCTTAGCCCAATGCGGTTCAAGCACTTTAGATGGAATTAAACCAAGATTTAGTAGGATTGCAATGTCCCACTGCGTCATTGTATCACACTTCACCAAACCGGTTGACGCAACCATGGTTAATGCATACTTTAACGGCGATAAACTTGTTGTCGAGACTGTGGAAATGCTTCCAGGAAATCAACGCTGTCTGGTGGTCTTTTCTGATTATAATGGTATGAAAGATGGCTGCTCTCTTGATAATGTTGTGATTGCGAGCTATTCCCGATTATTTAAATAGCAAGCAAACGTGTACATGTAAAGCTGATATCTAATTAGTTTAACAAATAATATGCATAAATACTCTAATTTCATGTATTTATATGCTATGTTCAAAATATATTTTGACAAAATACATACGAGTACAAAGTAATAATGCAGCAACCAAACATGCTAAAACTAATATATCTAACAATTACAGATGTAAACCAGGTGTTGACCAGGCAACACTGTATTGAAGGATGCAATGTTTTTGTTAAACGCTACTTCACTTGCATCGCGCGGACTGAGCCTGATGTCTTTTTCTGTGCACGGAAAAATGAATTAAAAATTGTTGTGTCCCGCGGGGACTGGAAAGAGATGGACTACGATATAATTGGTAAATTCTAATCATATGTTTTTCATTTATAACTTTTGTACCTGGGAATCGCGCTTCAATGCATCTTTCATGTGTTAACATTTAATATAGCATTTCGATGTTCATGTTAAGAATAAATAACGATCAAACTAGACATACAAACAAGTACATGTACATTGTAACACATAAGTGAAACCCTACATGCAATACATGATTTAAATATATTTTACTTGTATCATAATAGTATATAGTGTATACTGAATTTACATCATATTTGACACACATTGTAAATGAATTTACATCATATTTGACACACATTTTAAAGCTTGGCGTATATAAAAACCCGTCCTTAAGCAAGTACATGTGTATCACTATTAATTAGTGTATATGTTTTCAACATCTTATTGTATAAAGAACTGCATATTCACATTTATAAATACATATCGTCGCGAACGTTATCTAGTGCTTGTTTGTATTTTTAAATTTATGAAGAAAAAAACCCTTTGATTTCAATTAACGTGTTTGTTTAAGAAATGGACGAAAATTTTCTGCCTCACATGGTCGTTACTCAGAAGAACTCTGTAAACGTTCATGCTGCTATAAAATTCAAAATCGGGATGTATGATTTTGAAAATCTCGCAAGGTTGGCTGATTTGTGCGGATACAAGTCTGTTGGAATCATCATAAGTGATGATTGGAACAGGTAAAATATTTTAAAGCTCATTTATTCTTTAAATATTTGTTGTTCTTTTTTCAAAACGAATCACCATCCACATAATATGTATGTGAATACAAAACATGAACAGAACAACACTGTGTCGTGTAAACAGAAGGCCAAGAATACATGTATGAGAATTAAAACAATAGCATGGATGATATTTAGTAGATTGCACACTTTTAAGTCAGTACATTGACCGCTAATGTAAACCATGTTGGGTACAGATCGTAAAGTCACCAAAGAAAAATAAAGAAATTGTAATTACAAACCACATGCATATCATAGCATTTGATTTTATGTTGATAAGCCACCGTTTTAACAGTCGTAATCTAATAATACAACTTTGTTACGGATTTTTGAATTTAGAAATTATTCATGATACTTACTGTTTGTTTCGTATTGAATATATGTTTGGCACTACCATGCATTTTGAAACATTCACGTATACAAACAGTATATTTATGTTATTCAGTACGGCTGTAGTGTATTTAAACAAAATGATCATCCCATGGTAGCTATTAATTAACTTAATATTCCGGTTCATATTGATACGTATGTTCCTGCTTTATTTTATGGGTTAGTTTTAATTTTCATAAATATAAATCTAACAGTATGTAGAATCTACAATACAAGTGAATTAGCTTTATTCACTTTATTATTGCGTGTCAATTCATTTCAGTGAGTTGTCGAAATGGTGGCCGCAAGTGAGAATCGATTGGTCCCGGTATACCACAACACGCATCCTCGATAAATTGTACTTTTGCTCCAATAATGAATCCGACTTGAAAAGGATTGAAACTGATTTAAAGAATGATGGTATGTATATTTTGTTCAGTTTCCAGATCATAGGACTGTTGGTTTAATAAATGAGTATCCTTATGTTGCCAATATAACCATACAACGTAAAAAGCTAACAGTAAGGAAAATGTAATGTATATTTCATTTAATAAATTTTTTATGATTTACAGGCTGTATTACACCTTTAAAAAAGATGCAATACAAGTTTATTTTTATTTTTCGTAATCTTTAAACATCATACTTATTTTACATCTAGGTTTAAATATTGCAAGCATTCTCTGACTATAAACAATACATTTAAAAGGGACTTGGTCACATATTTTCGCGTTTTTTTTGTTTGTTAACCAAATTGCTTTACCTAAACCGCAAATTAAAGAAAAACAAAATTTGAAAGATATTTACAAAAATTAAACTTTTCCAGCATTAAGACCAAAGTATCATAATAATTATTGTTACGATGTTTTCAAAATGTGTATGCTGCAGATATGTTTCCAGTCAATAAAATATTATTTTATCATACCACTATGCTGATATCGGTCTGAAACAAACGTGCTTGATATATTTATATCAGGTCTCTAGCGTTTATATCAGTCAATGTTTGGAGGTACGTCATATTACCCGGGTTCAACTATAAAGTCAACATAGTCAGTGAAAGTAAATTAGATTTAATAAAATAAACAATTTGATAACAAGAACGTATATAGTGTATTACTTGTAATAGTCATTAATCACAAAAAGAGGTATGATGTCGTCACTCTCAGGGGCGTGCCTAGGCTTACACACTTACGCACGTGCGTAAACTTTCTTGGAAAAATCGAAAATCGATGGTTATGATAAGCTTAAACCATTTGGTTTCTGTATTCAATAAGGTGGCTAGAAATTGAAACATCGAATAATGACTCTTTCATAATAGCCAAGGCAGATATTATCTCGATGCCTTGACAAATACTTGATTTGCTTCCCGTTTGCTGAGATGTGATTTTGGAACACAAAAATCACAATTAGAGTTTCTCCAGGCTTTTTTCGCGACACCCTCTCAAGGCATGCAAGCTTCATGTATGGAAAAAGTGCATCAAACCAAAATAATTTAGGCTTGGTGAGGGTGATGTAAAAAACAATGCGTCGGGTGGTAGATAAAGCTGTTCAAAGACATGCGAGACGCAAATTTTTATAACGAATCGGATAAGGTGCACGTTAAATGTTTGAAATTTTGTTTTATGCTCCTAAAAAAGGGGGAGCTTGACAAAACTTTCCAACACTGGAATATGCATGCTATTCGCCAATAAAAAACATAGACTTTCGCAGTGGGTAAATCAGAAATTCTGTATAATATATTATTTTGTGTAGGAACTTTATGAGTCATTAAACTACGGAACGGATGTTGACATGACGTGCATGCTTGCGGAGAATTGTACAGATTCAGAAAAACAACTGTGTGCCCCCAATTTTACTGAACTTGCGAATATTCTTTAGCCAAATTTACAATCTTGTGCTTTAGACGCATTAGAATTGTATTTCTAATTATAAGATGCAATTAAAGAGTAAGATAATTCATATGAAGCAATTTTCCTCAGTATATGTGTCTTGTCAACGTTTTACCAAAGATGCATATCGCTCTTTGCTGGCGATTTAATATTAAGTGCCATGTTTGTTTTGGTTATTGAAAATGTATTAAAATGTATATAAATACAAGCTGTGATAAGAAACTGAAATAAAATAATCTGGAAGGAAATCTGTAAAGTATCAGTGAGTTATCTGCGAGCGTAATGCATAGACACACATACTGACAACCCATGCCACATCACGAGGACTACATTTGCCAATTTTCGCTCCCATGAGAAAATTTGGATCAGAATGGTATGATTTAGCAGGTAATAATATTTTGACTTGACGTGGCAAAGTTGATCCAGGTTCAAGCAAGTGTAAGGATTCTAGCTCTACTGGCCAATGGCCATAGAGCTTATGTCGTGGCGGATTCTCAGTGTACGTGCGTCCGTGCGTCCGTCTGTTATTTTTCATTCAAACGACATCTCCTAAACTGTTTGGCATATTTTCACGAAACTTAACAGGTATTATTCATGGGTGATCTTCTTTCAAAGTTGTTCCTATCGTTCCGGAAAGCTGAATATGTACATGTAGGTCACTAGAGTTTAAAACAAGAAATAACAAGTTAAAACTTGAAAAATCTTCTCCTCTGATACCGCAATGCTAAGAGCTTTCATATTTGGTATTTGAAATGCTTTAGTGGTCCGTTCAAACAGGAGTTGTCGCACACACGTGACAAATACCCCGAAGCCTAAGTGCTGCCAGCAACATGTCCAGCCCACTGTCAAGATAACCAAATTGACATGCAGCCTTAAATCATGCTAGTTTACATTGAAGGTCAATTGTTTTGATATTGATAAGCCATCTTGTTTAAGTAAACATTTATGCCAGCATGTATATGTTTTAAATTATGACTTCTCAGTGTGACCTTGACCTTTAACTGATGGACACGGGTGTGGAGCGCTAAACACCGTCTTGTTGTAGTGAATATTTATGCCAAGCAATTTTGAAATCCCATTATGCATAGAATAGTTAATTTATAGCCCGACAAGCCAAAATGTATCAACGATGGCGCCGAACACTATAAATGCCGAAGAGCAGAAGAGCTTTATATAAAATAAGCCTAAAAGACTTGGCAATAAGGGTCAATCTAGTCTCAGATATGCTGTAAAACGCTACTAGGGGCTTTCTAGGATTAAACAATGTCAAAAAGAGCATGCTCCCCGGACCCCCTAGCATGTGGTGCGTAACTAGAAATATGGCATAGGCACTCCCATGTCAGTGGAACTATAAACCGTTTCTACAAAATTAATTTAAATACATGCAAAATAAATGCACTAAACGTCAATACAAAGGGTCAATTTATGTTGTTCCTTAAACATTGGTTTCAAAAATTGAACACCATTAAGTCAAAATTGACACGATCTTGAAAATTTTATTTTCAATACACAACTCCAAAATGGCGTCTCAAAACCATTTGGCGTTGCGTGTTCTCCGATGAAATAGATCGTTGCAATCCATTTAAGTTTGCATTTTCAATATTATACGAATGAGCGTGTGTGTAATCTATGTATTCGTAGTGAAAACAGCTCATTTTTCTCTATGTTAATAATACGGTAGTATCCAGTCAACTTTTACAAATACATGTACGTAAACGTGTATAGGCCGGCTCAGGAAAATCAGCGCTTCTCTTAGTTCAAATATATAAACAAAATCGGCTCGTTTCGTGTAATTTAAAGACAATCTTGGAATGATTGGTAAAACAGGTTACTGCCTGGTCATGTGTAATACATCAGGTTCGTCACGAATAAAAAACCATCGCCGTTATATTATTCCAAGCCTTACCTGATATATTACGCCAGAACAGGCACTGCCTTCTTATTCTATATATCTCATAATTTCAGTCATTGTTAACCTGGTGTATGCTAAATATGATATATACACAAATGTTTTAAGTGCGCATATAAACCCAAAAGTGAAAGATTATATGAAAAGATACGTTGCAAAAACAATTTATCATCCTATTTCTACTACATAAAGAAAAGCATCAAAACGTAAACAATATTTTTCCCCAAAAGTTGTTTATTCCACAGAGTTATCTTTTGGTACGTGTGCACAATTTGATAAAATGTTTACGTAGTACGATATGAATATGCAATAACTGCACGTTGGAATCTCAGCTGAAAAGCAATTCTTTTATGCTAAATACAGTAAGTTACATTCGATGTAAAAACTTTTGAAGCAAGCCATTGATTGGCATACTGAAATGTTGTCAGAACCTGACCTGCGCGTATTCGCGGAGATTATTTGTGGATATGACTTTTTTAAATTAGATTCATAGAATTGCTTACGCTGCAAGACATGCTTTGTCTTATTGTCGATCATTATGATAACACTTATGTTAGTATTCCATTGATTATTTTATTGTGGCAACTGTGTTTATTAATTCGTTTTTTTCCCTAGATACATGTAGTTACTGCTTATACGTATAAACACATATGTTAAATTTCATAGAGTTTAAATAATAAATCATAAGCTTCACACAGACAGTGCATAAGCATAATGTTCAATGTTGTACTTAAAATATAATGGCTTGTTGCCGAATAACCCACGGTAAGGAGTATAGAAGCGTAGGAGTAGAAATTGCATTTAACAACACGCATGTATACCACTTAACGTAGGTCATTCGACAACAAAATATCACAGAGACATATTATTTAAATTTTTACACAATCTAAATGTATTTCCGCTGTTTGATTTCCTCTGTCATTTCAAACCCCCTTGGTTAACACCAACTCGTTATAGTCGATTCTTATTAATTATTTGTTCAGATTGTTGTCGTTTGGTCATTCAGCTTTGGGCACTTCTAATTCTAATAAGACACGCGGTTGGTGTGCCATACACAAAGAAGGAAATCATATATATATTATTCTGCAACAAATTATGAGAAGAACCTAATATTTTGAAAATTTTCCTGAAAATCCCAGAAATTATTCAATCAGAATTATATCATAAAACAAGTTTTGATTGATATAGGCAAACGAGAGACTTAAAAGGACGTCGAAGTTCAGAAGTTGTAAAGGTAATTTCTTTCCTAAAATGAATAGTCAATCATAATACAATGCAAAAAGTGTATGGGGCAAATACAACATATTTGCAGAAAAACTAAATATTTGTATTGCGGTATCTAACTGAAATTCAGTGAGTTATTCCGTTATTGTTAGGTACATTAAGGACAGTGATGTATATATATATATCAAAACTATTTACCAGGAACCTAATCGAACCAGAAAACCCACCTCTCTAATATATACGCGATGTCGCAAAATATAGACTGAAACAATGTTATTGTTCAGGGAATCTCCGACAATGCCCATTGGGCATGCCATATATATGGAACTGTGAACAAGCATAACACAAATTGATTAATTAAGACCTTGAAGCAATACTCGCCAGGTCTTGTCTAGAACAAATGCATTGTATTCGCTATTATTACATGTATTGTCATTGGAAATATCATTGATGCACGGGCATTATATAAGCGACCATTAAATAGAATAATTAATGAGAATTATGTGTATATACAAGAGATCTCTGTTCTATCACAGCTAGACTAAACAAAAACAATTTGTAAAATGACACATCCGTTTTTGCTTCATTATCGTTTCATTAAACAGATCCGTAGGATTTTATCCAACCTATCAAAATATGCACAACTATGTATTGGTTCTTTCTTTGTTCATATCCTGATACTATTAAAAAAAACATCGTAATACTACATAATAAAATTAACGTCTTGAATCGATGTATATCGTATAAAGAAATAGTATACGAATTCTTTAGTTGTACTTTTTGCATCTTTACGTTTACTGTAAAATAGTAATTTATGTCATCTTACAAATGCAACCTTTCTGAAACTCGACAGAGCGCCAACCAAGTTAGGTAAGACATACTACACATTATAGTGTATATGTTACTGCCTGTATGAAGAATGACAATTGCCATAATTTGTTCCCTACTATTAAGAACTCAGAAATCTACAATTGTGGAGAATTATAGTTTTCTCTGATTAGTAAAACTGGGGTTTTATGCCATTTACTCGTGATTCACGGAGGCAAAAAAAAAGTTATTTTACAGTTTCGACGAACTAATTTTATTTCGTTGTATTTAAAAGTGTATGCTTATTCCTTTGGGAATGTTATTTCTTATTTCGATTGACATTTTGTGATTTGAATCGTACGTTTTGTTTGGATGTTCTTTACTACGCCAAAGTGTAAATAAGTGGCTCCTTAATATAATGTAATGGCTGTATAAATGTCGGCTTCATATGTCTGTACAAATACAACTCGTGGTTTCCATAGTTTTTAAACTAAATTAAGTCGGGCGCGTTTACATATATTTATGGCAAAACCCATCACTCCGTTTCGGAGAATTTATTAAGTATGTAGAAAAGTCATTACCTTTAAACATTATTTCAGAATCATTATGTTTTTCAACCCTTAGAACAAATATTTTCATGCAAAACCAGAACTAACTAATATCAACGATGGATCTTAGTGGGTGAGCCCAAAGTAATCATTATTCAACCCGTTGTGTATTGTGCGATTTTATAGACCTGTAACTCATTAATCTCTGGTAACGCTCGGCTGTTCTATGTATTACGGCTTAACAGTTATATAGCGTCTAAAGAAATCATATAACAAGAGCACCCATCAACAAGCGTCGGAATAAATAGCCCAGTGGATAGTGCTTTAAACTTTGAATCCCAATAACTGTGGTTCAAGTCCTGCCAAAATCTTTCCTTTTTATCATTGTCTTTTAATTTAACATCATTATCCTCGGGACATGTATTCTTTAGCAGTTAACACGATTAACAGATCATCAAATACCCAATTATGAATCATAACATAACATAGCTTAATGTGTTAATATAAGCCTTGAAACTACATCAATGCTTGCGTAGTACAGTAATATTTTATTGCAGTTATTGTTCTGTGTAACAATTAAAACCTAAATGTATCAAATTCATGAAAACATCTTGCCGTTATCTTCCAATTATGATTCAAACTGAAATGTTCTACACTCTACATGCATCTGTTCTAAATTATCAATAAACCAGTAAATGAATATCTATGAAGACTATAATAAGACAAATTTGCCTAAGTAATTGTCATTTAGTAGAGGTTTGAGTTTAGAAATGTTTCAAAAGTAGCCCAAAATATAGGTTATAATGTCCACACGTTAATCTAAAATTATTTTACTAGTTATTATCTCAAGAAGGTTTAAGCAAGAACGTGTGATAAATGTAAGAATATTGTTTATCATGTTCATCGGTTAAAATTGCGGTTGCAAATAAGAGACTGATAAAAAAGGTGTATGCTTCTGTCATGGGCATAAACGTTACGGTGGATAAAGTCGATAAGAAATATGTATATCAGAATAATATCATCAAACACTAGTTTTGATTGATATAGGCAAACGAGAGACTTAAAACGACATCGAAGTACCGAAGTTGTAACTGTAATGTCTTTTCCAAAGTGAATAATCAATCATAATACAATATACACCGTTAAAGGGGCGAATAAAACATATTACAGAAAAACTAAATAAAACTAAATATTTGTATTACACTATCTAACTGAAATTCACTGTGTTATTGTTAGGCACATTAAGGACAGTGATGATTATTTATTTTTATTTTTGCACAGAGTTGTGTATAAATAATTGCAAACGAATACTAGATCTAGTTAAAAGTATAGTTTGAGAAATATTTTACATACCAATTAAATATACTTAATGTCAAAGAAATTCGTGTATTGTTCACATGTAAATGTGATTGTTTTGAAAGTGGATGTACTTGTTGCACGATCTAAAGATAATGTTTGTATAATAAGTAAATTATGACACTATATTGCAGATGCGATGCATATGTTAAATAATGTATACACATTGTATCGCAGAATTTTCATTTAGTTCATTCTCTTAAATGAATTTATTTTAACAGCAACGTACATTTTAAATAATCCACTAAATCAATGTTAAAATGAATAAACCTATTTACATGCGGTGATTAACAGTTCTCAATCCGGGAAAAAAACAGGTGCGGTCGTGTTGCTTAATACGACAGTGTTACGACCTCCATGTATTCAATAGCATGTGACCTTTTGCACCTGGGTATAGTAACTGCATACGGTTTTGTGACAACTTACGGAATGTGGGGGCATACATTTCCTTTGGATACATGTCTTGTTATACATTTCTTTATTACAATTATGAAAAGTGCGTCTTGTGTAATTTGATCATATTGGCATATCACCATAAAATGTACGTACATTCACATCTATGTTATTGGTTTAAAGTGAATCAAAAACCTAATCATTATGTGTTCTATCATGTAAAATAGTATGCTGTATCAATGACGACACTATTTGATTTTAAATGTTTCTGCAGCAAAAATTAATAGTGTGGAGTAGAGAACCTACTATTGAAGAAAAAAACAAGACCAACTACAGAACATTGTTGTACAAATTCTAAAGCAATAAGCATCATTTGTTATCCAACCATTGCCTTAAATGAAGCATTGCTAATATTGCAATATTAGCTAAATTTACAGATAATTCTTTCACGACACGTTCAACGTACAGTGATTCACGTAAATTGAATTTAATCGCATATCTGTTGCGTTAAAGCCGCAGTCCATAATATAATTCAATACGTCTCAAATTGGCATTAGTTCTCATGGACGTTAATGATGTTTATTCGACTGAAAACTGTTTCTTATTTACGAAAGGCATTTTATAATGTCTATGCTCGAAGGCGCTTGGTACGAACGGAATATACAGTAACGTATATGCTTATTTACTCCAGAGGAAACACCCAACTATCGCATACAGATAACTTTATGATACAACGTTAGCAAAAAGTTATTTTCTTACTGATTTGAATGCGTCTTATTGTAGTTTTATCGTATTTTTTCTGCAAAGTTTTATTGTTATTTACATATTTCTGGACAGCTGCTTTAAGTGTAAGAGCGTAATTTCTTCAATTAATGTTCGTTTAAAACATGTTACTGAATGGCATAACAACAGTTTGTTAAGCTCCACTGGCCAAAGGCTGGCGAGCTGATGCCACGGCGGTTCGTCAATCGTGCGTTCATCCTTGAAGGCGTGTGTAAATTTGTCCTTTAAACAAAACAAGTGGGCCATATTTGATGAAACTTCACAGAAATGTTTCTTGGATTGCCCTCTACCAAAGATGCACAAATGGTTCAGTTTTACTGCAAAAGATGGCCGCCAGGAGCTGGGTCTTTGTACTAATAGCGGTACATTTAAAACTTTCAAAATATTCATGGCAGAAATAATGGCTTGCATTAAGAAATAATGTCACAGAAATATTTCTTAAGTGGTTCTGTACCAAAACACTTTGAATTATTTTGAGAGCGGGAAATTTTTTCCTTGTAAAGCATATCACGGTCATTTTGCTTCTGGCAAAGCTTTCTTAAGCCAGTGGAGCGCTACTGGCACTGGCGTGCGTCATGTTTCTAACCACTTATGACATACACAAATATTAAATATTAAGGACGACAGCTAAAGGAACAAAAGCCGTCCATACCAAAGGAGTATGTAATGCGATACAGCTATCTTGTGCATGAGAAGCATGTTCCCATCTTCTAAATGGATGTAAATTTGAAATTGGCATGCCCAATAACTTTACAGATTGTTAACATCATATTCAACGAGATGCTATACAGTCACATAGTGTATGCATAAAGTCATACAATAATGTTCTTTATTGTAGAGAGGTTGATTAATTTGTTTTTAATTGCGTGTGCAGCTAGGAACATCAATTTGTAGAAATTTTGATATAATGTTGTAGAAATTATGAAACATTTATGTATAATTTGCCCTCCAAATATTGCCTTAAATTTATTATTGCTAGTAGTGTAATGCCTCATAAATTTGCAGATTATTTTTCAACTGAGGGTTGAACGTACAGCAGTGATTCAGGTAATTTGGATTTGCAGCATGACATCTATGCGCGTCTAATCATATGCCTAATCATATTGTAATGACTGTGACTGATATACATTACAAGGTACATTTACCAGGCTGTAAAAGATAAACCAGATATACCTACCCTGAATAACACTCCTAACACGGCACTTTCAAAGTTTATGACAAAATTGTTAATTTTCAAGAAATTATTAACAAATTTGCAGTACAATTATTTACATGATACAAGTTTCCCCTGTACAATTTCATGCATAATAATTTGAAAAAAACAACAACATGTAAAAAGCAGTCGAAAATCAAACTTCACAGAATGATGCGATGATAATCCTGACCAATCTAACTATTATTTAGCGTTTGAACTTTCATCTAAGAAAACTTGATGATAAAATTGATCTTTAGACTGCACACAGCAAATGGGAACCTCCGTTTCCTCGTAAACATCGGATGCCAATGTTAGTGAGCATCCCTGTGATCAAATGTATAAGCGATATGCGAACGGTTCATATCTGGTTGAAATGACAGAGACCCTCAATGCTAACCATCAGAAGATTATTGTATATACTATGGCCTTCCATGACAGAATGTGCTGCAACGTATGTATCATAGATATTACGCTTTTACATATGAACTATTGATTACCATTCCGCTAGTTAAGGTCACATGCTTCCTTAAATTCCATCATATTTGATTGCGGCATTTTTCGAAGTTTTATTTTTGAGTTTATGTTTTATTTCCTTTGGTTTCATCAACAATTTGTTATTGAATAAAATTAAATGTAACAGGCAGACGCTTATGTCATTAATTTAATTGTTGTGCAAACCATTTTATCACGAATTAAATAAGTTATACGTGTTCAAACATATTAATTTTAGCTGGAACCAGTTATATACTTGTTTTGCCTTCGGTTTGCGATCACGATCTCTATGGACATAATGTCCATAAGGCGCAAAACATATGTTTATTGAAGGTTACATAAGCAAAAACATGGGGTAGTAGGTACGGATTGTGTTGTTTTTTGTCATTAGTATGTGGTTAAACTGGGAGAGTTAAAAAACTAAATAAATATTCAAAACATAATACCCTTAAACATTGTTTTGAAGTGGATGTTTATCACCCAGTTATTTAATAAAATGTTCTTATTGAAACATTTTGATTGCAAAACGTGAGCATTGTTTCATTCAAATATATTGGAAAAACGTTTACTAAATGAGCGTATTCTCCAAATTGTGTTATCAAATAAAATAAAAACCAGATACCCCAAACAGTTTTGATTGTTATAAATTGATAAATTTACAACCAAATCACTAAAATATCAGCAGCGTACCTACATAATTGTTGATACAGTAAATAAAAAACAAATTATGGTGCAGGCAACTTGGAACAGGTAAACGTTAAATAAAAAATCTGGGCAACGTTAATTCACTCACAGTTAAAATGTGACATCACGTATCTATGGACATATCATAGCTTTTTTAGCTCACATAAGCACAAAGTGCTCATTAAGAGCTTTCGTGACCGCCCGTTGTCCGTCGTCCGAACGGCTGTCCGTGCGTGCGTGTGTCCGTCGTCAACTTTTTATTCGAACAACATCTCCTCCTAAATCACTTAGCAGATTTTCGCCAAACTTCACAGGAATTATCATTCTGTGATCCTCTTTCAAAATTGTTCAATACGTTCCGGTCCGCTGCATTTGTTGGTTATCAGAGCTAAAAATAAATTTTAAAAGTGAAAACTTAAAAACCTTTCTCCTATGAAACCACAAGGCTCAGAGCTTTCATATTAGATATGTGACATCCTCTAGTGGTCCTCTACAAAGGTTTTTTTTTTCAAATTATGCCTCTGGGTCAAAACGGGCCACTTCCAGTGGGCCACATGGTTTATATAGAATAAATAGCAAACTGACTTTAAAAATCTTCTTCTCTGAAACATCAATGCACAGAGGCTTCGTATGTGTGATGTTACAGCCTATAGTGGTCCTCTACAAAGATTGTTCAAATTTTGCCCCTGGAGTCAAAACGGGCGACGCCCTGGAGGTCACATGGTTTATATAGAATATTTTACAAAATGACTTTAAAAACCTTCTCATTTGAAACCGCAAGGCCCAGAGGTTTCATATTTGATATGTGACATTTTCTAGTGGTCCTCTAAGAAGATTGTTGACATTATGCCCATGGGTTCAAAACGGACCATGCCAAGGGGTAACATGCTGTATATGGAATATATCACAAAATGAATTCAAAAATATTATCCTCCTAAACCGCAAGGTCCAGAGATTTCGTATTTGGTATGTTCATCCTATAATGGTCCTCTTCAAAGTTTGTTTAAATTATGCCCCTGGGGTCAATACGGGCCACGTCCTATGGGTCATATGTTTTATATAGAATAAATAACAAAATGATATTTAAATTATACTTCTCTGAAACTGCAAAGCCCAGAGGTTTCGTATTTTACATCCTATAGTTGTCCTTTAAACGATTGCTCAAATTATGCCCCTGGGGTTAAAAGTGGCCACGCCCTGGGGTCACAGGATTTATATAGACTTAAATATTAAAATGACTCCCAAAAACTTATCCTCTGATACCGCAAGGCCGAGAGGTTTTGTCTATGGTATGTAACATTGTATAGTGGTGCTCTACAAAGAATGTTCAAATTATGCCCCTAGGGTTAAAAGAAACCACGCCCTAGGGTCACATGTTTTCTATAGTCTTTCATTTAAAGTGGACATTAAAAATCTTCTTCTTTGAAACAGCAAGACCCAGAAGTTTCGAATTATGTATGTAACATTCTATTGTAGTCCTCTACAAAGAGTGTTCGAATTATGCCCCTGGGGTCAAAACTAGCGACGCCAAACGGTAACATGATTTATATAGACTTAAATAGCATAAGGACATAAAAAATCATCCGAAACCGAGAAACCAAGAGGTTTCATAATTTGTTTTTAACATTGTATCGTGGTCCTCTATACAGAATTTTAAATAGTGCCTACGGGGTCAAAATTAGCCACGCCCCGGGGGTCATAAGACTAGAATTGCAAAATGACTTTAAAAATCTCCTCTGAAACTCAAAACCCATAGGTTTCATATTTAGTATGTAACATTTTGTAGTGGTCCTCTACAAAGATTGTTCAAATTATGCCCCTGGGGTAAAAAGTGGCCACACCTTTGGGGAGACATGGTTTATATAGACTTATATGGCAAATGGACTTTAACAATCTTCTCCTCTGAAACCGCAAGGCCTAGAGGTTTCATATTTTGGATACATTATTGTATAGCAATTCTGTACAAAGATTGTTTAAATTATGTGCGTGCGGTAAAAAGAAGCCTCACCCCGGGGTCACATGGTTTCTATAGACTTGTATGGTAAGTGGGTTTTAAAAATCGTCTCCTCTGAGACCGAAAGGCCCAGATGTTTTATATTTGTCATGAAACATTTCATAGTGGTCCTCTACAAATATTGTTCAAATTATGCCGCTGGGGTAGAATGTGGCCGTGCCCTGTGGGTCACATGGTATTTATAGACTATACAAATCTCCTGAAACTGCAAGGCCCAGATCTTTATACTCATGTAAGTGGTTTAGTTCCATTTGGCTGTCTTGTTATAATCCATTAAGATGCCTTAAACTCAAGTGAGCGTCATAGGGACATCGTGATCCTCTTATTTAAATAAATCTCTCTAGTGGCAGCGTACGTTCCGATGACGGTCGACCCATCGAGAAATGATGTTCCTATACCAGGCTCATCGCACTGTTGAATCCCAGTCACAGCACTTCTCCACTCGGGGAATGTCTGCGAATAAGCATCCGCGTAACTGCGACTTGACATGTATTTAGAAAACGAAATTTTACAATTGATATAAACTATCGTTTCTTCGAATGAATGTACTTTGGAAACTTAAGTATTATGTTATTAGTTGAAGTGACCTTCTCAGAAATTTTTGACAAATGCTATTAACTGCAATAACTGAAGCATCTGGTCTAACAAATGATGAAAAGCGTTGCACACGATTTTAAATAATTGTATCAATTTCAATTGCTGATTATCCATAAACGACACTATATTTCAGTATACTGTTTGTTATTTTGCTTGTTTATGTATTTTTCTTTTCGGGATATTTGACAACAAAGTTTTAGAAAATTGTAAAAATTTGCCTATGTGTGTACAGATTCCTTTAAGAAATACCTATACCTATAGAAATCATCGGAATAATGTTATGGCTAAAGGGCGCATGAACGGCTGTGTCGAGATCAAGTAGTGACGTCTCTTAGATGTGTGACTTTAGACACGTTCGATGTCGTTGTCCGTCCGTTGCGATGTCATTCACTCAGTTTACACATGGTAATAAC
The DNA here is from genome assembly GCA_027627225.1 of Congeria kusceri. Lineage (NCBI taxonomy): Eukaryota > Metazoa > Mollusca > Bivalvia > Myida > Dreissenidae > Congeria > Congeria kusceri. Next base: position 30,830,063 of record CM051033.1, read on the forward strand.
TGTCTGGAAACCGCCACTTGCCATTCCTTCCACCGTGCACACATTCTCCGCACACCCAACCGGTCGTGTACTAGCAATCTGACTGTAGCGTGCAATACAGCAGCTTCAAGTGCTATCTCCCGCCTGTTCTCCTTTACATAATGTTTCACTGACGTTAATAACGTTGGGTTTACAATTACCGGTCTCTCCTCGCTTTCGTCGTCTTTAATACTAGTGTCATTTTGCCTAAAAAACCGGTACTGCGTGTACACAGATGATTGTTTATTCTGGCATCGTACTCGCCTTCCGTTATTCTTCAATCGTTTAAACCGCGGAGAATCCCCGCAAAGCGCACAACTTGGTTTCCGCGGACTCATGCAACACCATTTTGGACGTTCACGCGAATGGGATTCCCTTTCAATGATTTACCATTGCGAGGGTATGACTGGAAGTGGAGTATTTACCGTTTAGGCATAACTACAAAAAAACGCACATGTTTATGCCCATCTGGAATTACGTATCTTTAAGTGCATTATAAAGTATCATAATACGTCATGATCTTAATATAAACTTTTACGAGATTGTCTGTCTGTTGATGTCATATGTTATATACGTATTCTCGATATGCTGTTTCATTCATGACATGATTGTTCTCAAACTTTATATCTTAAATGCAGAAAACTATTGTTTTGTTGAACACAAATATAAAAATATTTCACTTTAAAAAACTGAAACCAATTGATGCGTTTGGAAAAACAAAAGCAATATTCCGCGGGTGTTAAGCTATCAAATTCCTTCAAATTGGTTTGATTCGAAAAACTAATAGCTTTAAGTGGTACATTTCGACCTCCGATGTCAACGCTTAAATTCAAGCATTGCTGCAAACACTTTTAAAGAGTGTATGTACGATCGTTCATATCAATTATTTTCAAAATTAGTGGATGAAAGTGACATTAAAACTTGAAAGCAAACAAAAAAACATAAAAATATCGAAGGAAACACTTCATCATGGAATAAATCAACTGATGCCTGTGTCGACTTGAACAATATATTTTCAACGTCTGGATGAATACTGCAAATTGTTTGTCATTTTAAACTGAAATCCGATAATACTTGATGGAGAATTACTCTTTAAACCAACCCTATTTAGTAAAAATGTGTCGAACACGTCATTGATCTTCTGTTTGATGTTGCGCTTTGTATGGATTATTGTTATGTTTACGAAATGTTCGTTTATATAGACATTGTTTATTCAACATATTAAACATACTTGAAATAGCATTGAAATTCCGACATAATATACACCGCTGTATGTACGTTAAGTCGCCGTCACCACATGTGCATTGTATTTACATTGTGTAAGTTTAGTTTTATTTAGACAAACAGCAGAGTGTGAATATAGGTGCGTACATATACTTTAAAATCCATACTGTGGCGCGCTTCCATTTAAAACATAATTTGTGGTTGATGTATTTGAATGGTTTAAATGATGTCTTAAGAGTTATTTTATTTATTTTGTATTACACATGTTTATGTAATTTGTTTCTGTGCATACATTAAAATGGTTTGAGTAAAAGCTTTATTTAAAAATGACCTGTTATTTCATTGTATTTTGAATGTGTTCATTTGATCACTTTTAAGGTAAGATTGCGTAGATGGAAGTCAATTTTCGATTTGAATCTGTGAGATGTTAAATTGTGTGCATTTCAAAAACTATAAACATATTGGTGTTAACAGGTTAAAAGTAAAATCTGCAATAGTGTGTTTATTGCATTTTACCTAGAACATACAACGTATGCAATTAATTTAAACAATCCGAATAATGTCACTTGGGTTTGGTACCATTTGCCAGGCAACCGTTGCAGCTGAAAGAATTGTTAAAATTACAAATCTCGTAAAAAAGTACAATATAATTAAATCATTTCAACTGATATTTCACATATATATTGCCCACATACAAACTTCTATATTTACAAAAATGTCTCAAGTTCAGCAGACTGATGAAATTAAAATATAAAAAAAAAGCAACAACAGCGATTTCGTTAGGCTAACCAGAGTACAAAGTGGTCCATGAGCTATTGCTATCGGTTGTCTGTCCCACGTCGTCCGTCGGCCGTAATTCATCAACAAAGAGTTATTGCTCCTTTATCATGAGATACTGCGTAATTGACTTTGTGCTGAGGTGTCAGTCGAAATCAAATATGGGCCAAATTGGACTAGACACACCAGAGTTATTACCTCTTGTTTTTGAAACAAGTAATTTATCAATAATTATTAGGTTGTGGTCGCGATAACGACTTCAATTTTCATTCAATCTTCACAAAACTTGCACAGTTTTTGTATGACAATAACATATTTGCTGTGTTCGATAAACGGGCCGGATAACCAGAAACACCAGGGTTATAACCCTTTTTTATGACAAAAACTGCAAGAATGTACATCTGTATTGTACCTCAATTGTTAGGTCGACATCAAAAGTAGTCTGCACTGTGTCTGTAGATTGCCAGGTAATAACAGGAGTAGTCGTGCTGACGTGGATCAGATTTGTATGCGATGACATTTTGATTCAGAACGTATCTCTGTCGGGTGAGCGCTTTGGGCCATGATGGCAATATTGTTGACAATAGCGTCGATTTGTACTACTAATGTTGTATTAATGTTTGTATCGATGAAGAATACACGGCACCTTATATTGAAAAGGAAGCATTATAATAGAAATATTATGTAAACAATTCCATCAAAACATTGCATTAAATTTAGGATTGCCAATATTGAAATACTGCATAATTTACTGTTTATTATTCAGCGGAAAGTTCTACGTGCGCCAGTAAGAAGGTCAAGTTGAAATACTACTTTACATGTTTGACGATTAATATTTAATCATAACATGTATACTGTTATGAATATATACTATAACAGGAACGATGTTCTTGTAGATATTCATGTATACAATACACATCCGTTAGTTTACTTTAAACATATTAATACAAGCTCGAACCAGTACAGTGTTTCTTTTGAAAAAGGGTTGCAATTACGTGTTTACAATGTTCCGTTTCGATTAGTATATAACTGTTCAGTCGGTAGGATTGTCGGGCTTGAAATTGTAGTATATATAATTTAATGATTGTACACATGCATAGTATTGTAATCGTATTGTAGAGACAATGCAATCCTGTTTCATTCATAATTTAAATCCGATAATGCGTTATGAAGATGTACCTTTTAACAAAAACCAACATAGCAATAATTAATCAAAAACGTTATTGTTCTTCTGTTTTAGTTTGCGATTTGAATTCATTATTGTTCTGTCTGCGAAAGGTTCGTTTATATATCCACTGTTTATTCTAATTATTAAACCCTCTTTTTGTTTTGGTTGTCATTAAAAGCTACAGTCCACAATGCATCATTGATGGAGCTAGTCTTTCTTGTATATATACATGTCATCAATATAGACCTCGGGTTGCTGCTGACGATACCATTCTCAGTATCACTCGTAAAACACCACTTTCTGCAGTCTTAAAGAGTCAATTCATGTATAATTCAAAACGTGCTTTGCCTTATTCAACCCATTTATAAATCCAGAAAAAACTTAATCAAAACTAATAACCAGGAAACTAATCAAACCAGATCACCCACCTCTTTAATATAATCGCAATGTCTCGAAAATATATATTGTTACAAGGTTATTGTCCAGATCATATCTCACAAGACCCATTGGTCCTACCAAATACATATGGAATGTATGTTTATACATACAATGTCTGCTTCCATTACAGCTAGACTAAGATAACACGACACATATTTTATGAATTTGTCAGAAGACTCTTCCGTTTTCTTTTAATTATCGCTTTATTAAAAACAATTTCCTTCAATTTCTTTCCAACGACAGATTTTCTTGAAAATTGGCACAAACATGCATCAATGTATCCTAAAAATAAAACATAAAAAAAAGATAATATAATGCATTTATATTCAAACAAAGATGGAGATTTTTAAATGCATATTTTATATGTTTCGTTTGGCAATATACAAGTGCAGTTTAATGATCAAACGCGCTTAATCTTCAATTATCCTTTAACAAATGACTTTTAATGAACACTTAACGAGGTTAATTATGCACTAAATATGCGTGTTTGTTTCAAGCAACATATTTTGTTAAAAGATTTCATATATATGCGTCATTGTTTACTGAAACTAAAACAGTCTTAAAAAATACCGGCCTTGTTCCAGAAATATTGAGTTTTGAATACAAGGTTATGGTTCTTTCAAGTGATATATTTGTACATGCTTTGTCTGGCAATATACATCTGTATGTTGTTAATAAAAACGCTTTACCTACATTTACTGCTAAAATAAGGAATTTGACTGGACCTTTAAGTGTGTCGAATGGGAACTTATAATGCTTTCTGATAATTCTTTTTATCGAAGGCATATTTTGTTCAAAACGACAGATTTTCTTAAATTTTCGCACATACATGCATACATGTATAATTAAACCAAAACGTTAATAAAAAGAATGGCTCCCCAAATTTGTTTGGGCAATAATGCATTTCATATATGATACCTGTGTAGCCTTTTCCTGTTTCGTTTTAACATACATACACAACGTATTAATAGAATGGACATATTTAACGGATCATTTCTGAACTAATTTGTTTGAAAATACATTGCATTAGTGTTATTATTATTATTATTATTATTATTATTATTATTATTATATATCCTTTATAAACTTTAACTAAAAAATATTTATTTTGCAAGCACATTAGAGATGAAATTAGTATATTGTAACATATATTCAATAAAGAAAAAATGAAGCAAAAGGAGAAATTAACCAAATTATTTTCTTTTTGTTGCGAACGTCTTTAAACAGTTCACTTAAATGATATCCAACCTACCAACAGGTGTACAACTCTGTGTGTTATTTCTTTCTTCGTTGACATTCGGATCCAATTAAAGGAAACCAACGTTAATACTACAACATAACATGTTGATCGATATAAATTGTATACAGACAACTTATACGAATTATTTATAGCGGTACTTTATTTTGCATCTTTATCTGCCTTGTAAAATTGGTACTCATGTGATCTTACAGGACCAATCAGAGAGAAGGTCGGAGCAAAGTCCACCCGTTCAGGTAAGGCATACCACCTTGTTCAGGTTAAATATTTATTCACAAATATGCATGATACATTTCATTACAAGCATCACAGGAATAAGCATATATCTATATATACAGTACAAGCATATAATGTGAAGAAAGAGCATGCCAAACTATAATATATATGATTATGCAAAAGATGTAATTAAGAAGCTAAAACATTATAACAAAAAGACTCTACCAGTTCCCACGAACTTTTATATTTATCAAGTAAATATGTTTTTTGCATAACTGCAATAGCTAGTTTGCAGCTACTTCTAAGGCCATGAATTGTTGGAGTTACCATTTTACGTTTACAGAGATAAATAAAGCGTTTTATTTCGAGACAAAATATATTATACTTTCCAGACAATTTACAACTTGATCCCAATAAAAAGGTTTTACATTCAAAATTAAAGTTATTATCAATGTTTTTGACAGAAGATGTGATGTCATGTACTTTTATATATACTGGGTTTATTTTTATTGCAACTCAATATTGGCTTAATGTAACATGGAATAATAGGAAAACAACAGTCATTAGTAAGTGATGTGATATCCGTGAGCCTTAGAGAACATAGGTATTTTTTATTGATTGTATCATTCCTACGAATTGCAGGAAGTTTACGTTGATACCAAGTTTTGTTCAAATTCTATTCTATTTATAAATGTTCCATTATAATTCATAATGTCTTTCACATACCTAATTCCTCTGTTATACCATGTTGGAACATAAAAAGGTCTCTGCCCAATTAAAAACTTATGGTTAAAGAAGAGAGGAAGCTCTTGAAATTTTGTAATATTATCTACTGGGAAAAGATCAATAAAATCTGCAAAGGATTTTAAAACATCTTTCCAAAAAGGATTGAACAACTTTGCTGTGGCAGATTCAATATAGTACTTTCCAAAGTTTAATATTTTTTCTAATTCAAGTACATTGGTCAGCACAAATCTGTAGCATTTACTATTATATCCTGTAGATAGTCTATCTGACCAGAGTATTTTCAACTTTTTAACATATGCAAAAACGTCAACCATTTTCAAACCTCCTTTATCATAATCTTTAATAAGGACCTTATTTTTTATCCTTGACTGACCTTGCCAAACAAATTCATAAAACATGTCATTAATTCTATTTAATATTTTGTGTATTTGGGGTTTGTAATGTGGAAAATAGGTTTGTTAAAAGAGGTAATAAAAGTGATTTGACAACTGTTATTCTGCCAATTGGCGTTAGTACTCTTCTATTCCATAACCTTATACAGTGTTCAATACTTTTCATTTTATCATTAAAATGTATAGGCACAATGTTTTCCAAGTCTATGTGAAACTGTATGCCAAGTAATTTAAAACTAGTGTTCCCCCAGTCCAACTTCCATTTCGTTTTTATAGAGCGAGTGCTATATTTTAAGGTACCAATCCAAATAACGTGGGTTTTGTCAAAGTTAACTTTTAAACCTGGGTATTTGGAAAATTGATGTAAAATATCTAGAGCGTTATTAACTGTGTTTTCACTTCCATCTAACAACAATGTTGTGTCATCTGCAAATTGTGTTATTTTGTATTCTGTGCCATTGATAAAAATACCTTTAATGTTTTTGGTGTTTCTGATTTTTATGGATAAAATTTCAGCACATAAAATAAACAAATACGGACTTATTTGGATCCCCCGTCTACAGCCACGGCCTATGTTAAAGAATTCGGAAAGGAAGCCATTCAATTGCACAGCAGTAGATGTATTATGATAAAAAAGTGATATCCATTTAGTAAAACTTGGACCAAAATTGAAATAGGAAAGTGTTTGGAATATAAAATCAAAAGATAGAGTATCGAATGCTTTTTCAAAGTCAATCATCATCAGCAATCCAGGTATATTTTGTTTTTCAGTATAGTTCATTATATCATATACTAAACGAATGTTTTCCCAAATAAATCTTCCTTTGATAAACCCTGTTTGGTCTTTATTTATAAAAAGATCTAAAACAGACTTCAGTCTTGCAGCTATAGTTCCGGAGGCTAATTTGTATACAATATTTAATAGAGTTATAGGTCTCCAATTTTTTAAAAACTGCTTTGGTTTATTTTCTTTAGGAATACATGTGATAATTCCTTGTTTCTGAGTTATAGATAGTTCTCCTTTTATAAAAGCAAAGTTAAGTGCTCTTACTACAAAATGACCAATTTTCCCCCAAAAGACTTTAAAGAAATTAGGTGTAAATCCATCAGAACCAGGACTTTTGTCATTTTTCATATTTTTTAAGGTATTCGAAACTTCGGAGAATAACAAAAACCCTTCCAATGATGAAGACTGTTCTGGACTTAATTTATTATTATTTGCATTTTCTAAATAGCTATCAATATCAAGATTATTTATTTCTTTGGACGTCATATATAATTTTTTATCAAATAATTCTGTTTCTTTCAGAATTTCTGATTGATTATAAATAATATTCCCATCACAGGTTTCTAAAAAAGGTATAACTTTGTTGGTGTAGTTATATTTTTCTAAATTACAAAAGAAATTTGTTGGTTTTTCACCATTTTCTATCCATTCAGCTCTGGATCTAATTATTTTTCCTTTAATTTTTTCTTATCTTATCAACTGTAGTTCATTGTGTAGAATGATTAACAACGCATTATTATCCTGATTCAAATTATTCTCAATCGTTTCAATGTCCATAATTAACCCCTGTTCTTGATTAATTTCACACTTCTTTTTATGTGATGAATAAGAAATTGTTGAGCCTCTGATTTCCATCAATAATATTTCCAGAAAAGTTGGTCGTCAATTTGAAACTGTATATCTGCATTACAGACTGAGGAGATATTTTCTAAATTATATACTGGCAATGCATATTGTATTTGTTCGATTGTATCATTAATGTAAGCAAGATAATCTTTATCTAGAAGAAGGGAGTTGTTGAATTTCCAAAGTCCTTTTCCATGTGGAATATTTTCAAAATCCAAAATTAAAGTAATGACTGAGTGGTCAGAACGATAACTAATTCCTATATTACAGTCTCTGATTTGAGGTATGAAATCACTAGTAACCAAGAAAAAATCTAGCCTTGCCTGTTGTATGGGGTTTGTCCTTCGCCATGAGAACTTTTTCAAATCTCCGTGTATTTCTCTGAATGGGTCGTGTAAAAAAAAATTCTCCAATAAAATTTGTTAAAATGTTTATTGCTTTTATGTTATTATTGTTATATTTGTAATTACTGTAATCAAGATTTGTATTTAACACCAAGTTAAAATCACCACACCATATGAAAGATTCATTCCCTATATTTTCAATTATAGTAAAAATATGCTGATAGAAAGTAGGGTTATCATTATTTGGGCCATAAACGTTAATAAGTGTTAATTGTTTACCTTGTAAAGTGAGATTTAAAATTATATAGTTGCCTTTATCATCTGTATAAACTTGGTTAACCTTGACATCTAATCCTTTGGTAAACAAAATCCCCACCCCTCGGGCATTTGATTTTGCAAAACAAAAAAGGCCTCTGCATTCCACAGTGAATATAATTGTTGTTCCATGTCCGATGTAAAATGTAAATCTTGCAAACAAAATATATGTGAATTTGTTTCTTTTACAAAATGAAAAACATCTGATCTTTTTTTTGGATCATTTAAGCCTCTGCAATTATATGAGATAATCTTTAATTTATTCATCTATGAATATATTTGAAAGACGTTATTAGGAAAATACTGGCATCAGCAAAGATGCAGCTATTCAACAATGTTAAAGTTCGCAGAACATTCCTAATTTGTATGTACAGCATGGCAAGCATAGAAGAAAAACAATTTGAAACTGAGGAAGAAATCGTGAAAATTTAAACAAAATACAAAGTGTATATTACAATTAAATTGCCCTAAATATAAGACTAAGATATACGGTTGCAAGTTGGGGATATGATATTTTTATTCATAATACAAAATGATACTGTAATATGCCTATTGTGGATATATTTGAATTAAATTAAGCAATGACAGGGCAAAACAAAAACTAAGGCTGATATATTGTATATATCAATCAAAAATATATACAAGATGAATACATTTACTGACATTAAAAGTAATAATATAGCTCACACACACACACAAACTAAGGCTATATATCGATCAAAACGATATACAAGCTGAATACATTCACTATATATCTCCAGTTATAAAAATGATCTAAAAAAAGCAGAAAAACATTGCAATGAATTGGTTAGAATATAAGACAATTCAATGTATTCGCAATTTAAATATTAAATTTTAATATCGTTATAAGCAACTTAACTAGGAATATACATACAAAAAACATACATAATGTACACACTTGTAACGATACATTGAAACAGACAATAAATGTGTACTTTAAATTAAACTTGTAAAAACAGACTATAATTTTACCCAGTATACATACAAAAAACAGAATATACACATAAAACATGCACTATGTATACACTTACATTGACAATACATTGAAACAGAAAATAAGTGTGCACTATAATTTTAACTTGTACAAGTAGACTATAGTTATACCCAGTAAGCATCTATTACAGGACCTGAAAAATGAAATACTAAACTGGTTATAAGTCATACAAATCTCCTCTATTTATCGGAAGACTATAAATAATTGTGGTCCGCTCCTAAGATCTTATCAAAATGTATCAATGTAATAAAGTATTGACATACATATTTAAGGTATTTTTTCAACTTCACAAACATAATATTTTCATGCAAAGCCTAAACAATACAAATCAGTAATGAATCTTACTGGGTAAGCGTTAGATATTGAACAACAACAGCAACAACGACACGTTGTTGTTCAAATTTTAAAGCAAAATCAAAGTGTTTTATCCAAACATTGCAATAAATTAAGATTTGCAAATATTGCAATGTTACGTAAATTTGCAGATTATATTTAAACGGAACGTTCCCCATACACCAATGATTCTGGTGTGTTGAATTTAACTGTTGCGTCACAGTAAGATAATACATCATTTAATGTATGGTCCTTTAAAACATATGTTCACGGTTGGCGCAAAAGCAGCACTTTTCTCTAACCACATATGACGTACATATATATCAAGGACGACAGCAAATTAAAAAAAAGTTCATTTAACTAAATCCTTCTATTCATTTGGTTATGCGGAAAACTTTGGTTGCAATGGCAACCAAAAATATAAAAACTGTAAAATCGTTCAAAATGTATTGCAATAAACTACTGGCTGTGTTTCAAAATAGTTTTCACAGACATGTTTCTCATATAGCCTTTTAGCAAATTCCTTCCAATCATTATGATGCGTTACATGGCCGCCATGGGGCGGGGCAGATTTCCTTATATACCTGTATAGAAAATTTTTAAAATCTTCTTATAAGAAACCGCTGACTGGATTTTGAAATAGTTTTGCATAAATGTACATTGGGGGTGACCCTCTACCAAATTCATACAAACTATATTGATGTGTAAAAAACACGATAGCCTAGGGGCGGGGCAGTAACCCTTATATTGCTATATAGAAACTTTGAAAATATTCTTGTCAGTAAGAACTGACGGAATTTCAAAATGTTGCAATAATGTTCCTTGGGTGCGTTCCATTCCGTAATTTACAAATACATGCAGGGTATTTAATTTACTTTAGATTATTATTATACAAAAGTAGACGACGTGTCATGTAAATGTTCCATGCTTATTTATCAAAGGTCACGTTCACAGTTTAATGTCAAATGTCAAATAGTATTCTATTGTTTACGTCTGTACTAAATGGTTTGTATTGCAAGTCTTTTTTCCTCTAATGTGGGTAGTTTTGTTAATTTTTTCTGACCACGTATATATGGCGTTCACACATGGAAAGGACGACAGAAAAAGAAACCCGTCCGTACAAAAGCAGATTATAACACTTTGCATGCATGTTGTCCGTGGAGAGATATTTTTTATAATATATGGAGCATATGATACCCGTCTTCGTATTGTGCTAAAATCTTTTACATGGTCATCTCTACTCGTAGATGTGCAACTTTAAAAGTTTTTCTATGGTAACCCAGGCATGTGTTTTGCATAAAAATACACGTGTATATATTGTCGCGAATGTTTATAAATTTGTTTTGTTTCTCTTTTAACCTTTTGAATTAGACACTTGATAATGACTTATGTTATGTGCAAACTTGGTCTGAATGGTATTCACAAATGTGACTGATTAATGTTCGGATAATTACTTGTGCATGTAAAAGAATATGAAGTTTCTTTTGTCATCCTAAAAGGATAAGAATTTTGAGTTACTGAAGGGTCTGAAGTAATGTTCAATCAATGCTTGAATGTGTTTACAATGCGCGGTCGTGTATAATCTATTTATGCAGTATTAACGGCATAAATATAAAATCATTTCAGATTATGTCGACATAGAGAATATGTATTTCTTTCAGTTTAAAGTATTTTTTTATTCAGTGAATGATCAGATACAATACATTTTTAAGAGTGGTGCAAATTATTATTTAATTATTTGTTTTCTTTGACCACGTATAATTTCGTACACACATAAAAGGACGACAGCAAATGAGCTGAATCCCATCTATACAAAAAAGCAGTGTGTAACATTATGCATGCATGTTGTGTCTGAGAAGGTATTTTATAGCATAAGGAACAGATGATACCCGTATTCATAATGTATTTAAAATTGCCATGTATATTGTTCAAAGAGATGTGAAACTTTAAGGTTTGTTTCTATGGTAATCTCATGGATAGTATCTGCATAAATGCATGCACGTGAATATATTGTCGCCAATGTGTATTTTTTAAAGTACTGAATTAAAAAGGTAATCTTTTAAGTTCCGCAGTTTAAAATGACTAATGCAATTTGCAAAATTGCTCTAATTGGTATTCACAAATGTGACTTATGTGGGTTCGAGTAATTCCGCGTGTATGTTAAATGAACATGAAGTTTCTTTTGTAGATTTTTTAAACAAGAGCAATTTGGAAACAAGAGCAGTTTCAGAAATATTCTTCCGACTCTTTAATACATACAAGATGTCTCTAAAATGTAGACTGTAATAACATATTGATCAGATAATCTCTGACAAGGCCCGTCGGTCATGCCATATATATCTGTGAACAACTTATAACCAAAATAGGTAAATTAAAGATAATATAACCGCTTTTTATTCAAAATATATAACATAGTTGAAATAACATTGAAATTCTGATATAATATGTACTGCTGTATGTACATTAAGTAGCCCTCACCACATGTAAGGTTTCTTTATTGAGGCAAAAATATTGTGAATATAGTTGCGTACATACGGATATACTTCAAAGTCCATAGTGTGATTCAATTGAGAAAATAAGTAATATTTGATGCATTTGAATGGTTAAAATGTTGTCTGTTACAGCGCAAACAAAACCTTCCTTAAGCTAAGCCTCTTTTACTTTTTCATCATTTAAAGCTATGCTTCAACATGCATCAGTGTTGGAGCTTTTAGTCTTGTACATAAATATGTCCTCATAAACATTTCAGGCGTCGTGGTATTTGCTGACGATACCAGTCGAAGAATTATTTTTGAAACGTCAATTTCTGTAGGGGTTAACATTAAATTCACCTACGATCTCAAACCTGCTTTGACTAATTAAATTCTGAAAAAAAAAATACAAAAAAACCTGAATAACTGAATAAAAAACTATAAACCAGGAACCTAATTAAACCAGAAATCCACCTCTCTAATAAATACTCAAAACTATAGAATGTAACAAGCTTATTCATCTCCAGGTAATCTCCGACAGGGCCCATTGGTCCTACCATATACATGTATTGGAACTGTGAACAACGCATAACAGAAACTTGATACATTAAAGACCTTGAGGCAATACTCGCTAGGTCGGGTCTAGAACAAATGCATTGTCCTTGATATTATTACATGTATTGGCATTGAAAATATCATTGATGCAAAGTCATTCTATTAGCGACCATTACATAAACAAATTAATGAGGTTCGGGTATATACATCAGATGTCTGCTTCTATCACAGCTAGACTAAGATAACAGCGATCAATATTTTCTCAATTTGTCAAATGACACATTCGTTTTCGCTTCATCAGCTTTTCATTGAACCGATCCGTACAATTATATCCAACTTACCAAACTATGAACAACTCCGTGTGTTCGTTCTTTCTTCGCTCACATTCTGATACGATTAAAAACAAACAACGTTCAAACTACGACATAACATTGATGTGTTGATTCGATGTATATTGTATAAAGAAATAGTATACGAATACTTTAGTTTTACCTTTTTGAATCTCTACGTGCCCTGTAAAATTTTATTTCGTGTGATCTTGCAGATCCAATCAAAGAGCAAGTCGAAATGACGTCCACCCGTTCAGGTATGATATACAGCCTAATTAGCCATGTAGTGTATATCTTACTGCCTGTAAAATGACAATTGTCATGTTTATTTCCAACGAACTCGAAATGGTACTTTGGTGCAATATTATGTTTTTGTCTGATTATTAAAATATCTTTTATGCCATTCACCTGTAATACAGGAAGGCAAATTATGAGACATTATAATTATTATTCGTCGTATTGAAAAATGTATGATTATTTATTTAAGAATTTGAGAAATATGTATCTAGGCCAACCAATAAAGAATGGTTTCTATAATAATACGTAATGAAGTAGTTATTGCCGCCTTCATATGTGTGTCGTTTCCATAGTTCGAAACTTTTTAAGTCATAGGTAATTGCAAATATAAACGATTATACTCCAACAAGATTCTGTATGTACATGGTTAAACCCATCATTCCGTTCCGAAGAACTTAGTAAGAAATGTAATAAAGTTATAAACTATCAATGCTTGTAAGAATTATTATTTTGTGAATTTTGAAAAGAAATACATGTATTTTCATGCAGAACCAGAATTATACAATATCGGTGATGGATGTTTTTGGATGAGACTACGATGATAACTATTATTATTCATCCATGTGCTTAAAGAAATTTCTTTCAATTGAACGGAATAATTAACAGGACAGAAAATAACAAATCCTGAATCATAGCATCACATATTTTATGTGTAAATATAAGCCCCCAACCTGTATGAATGCTTGCGGTACGATTACAGTAGCATTGTATTTTATTTATTGTTCAGTGTAACAATTATAAACTAAATGTATCAAATTGATAAAAATAATCTTGCCGTTAAGTTTCCATGACGGGCTGTTGTAATGTTATTTAATATTTATTTATGAATCCAAAGGCACATGAATTCAAACCGATTTATTATACACTATACACCGCATCAGTCCTGTACTAAATTAATATTATTAATAACCCGCAGCATGAATATCTATAAAGACTATATTCAGACACATTTTTGTCTGTTTCTAAAAATCTTTGTGATTTAGGAGAGGTTTGAGTTTAGAAATGTTATAAATATAACCTAAACGATAGATTATAATGTCCATACGTTTATGTAAAATTATTGAACTGATTGTTCTCTGAAGAATCTTAAAACAAGAAGGTGTGATTCATATAAGAATATTGTGTATCATGTACATCACTCCCGGAGGCCCGTTGTTTCTAAACACATGTCCAAACTTACAAGGAGCGCAAAGTGCAAGTAACTTTAGCGGCGCGGTAAGAACATTCGCCTCTCACGCCGAGGACCCGGGTTCAATCCATGGCAAGTGCTGCAATTTAGTTCATGAAATGAAGAAATATCTCAATAATCGAAAATTAATGAATCATTTAAAACACTAAATAATTTATCGTTTTAATTCATTATTTATTACTAACAAAACGTGTATTTGAAAGTGCATTACACAAAGTTATATAACAAGGGGCATAAATTACTATTTTGATTATTCACATTGCTTTGTATAGAGAACTGAATACAAATACTAGATTTAATTAAAATGATAGCTTGATAAATATTTTACATGTCAATGAAATATACTTATTGTAAATTTAATACGAGTATGGTTTACGTTAAAATGTTCTTATTGTACTGTTTTTCCTGTTTTTTACTGACATTACAAGTGACTGTTTAGTCTTTGTTTTGGTAGGCGCAATGATAATTGTTTTAATTTTGCCCCAATCGACTTACGCTTTCTTCGTAACGAAAGAAAATGAATACATTTTTTACAAACACAATATTTGATATAACTAATAATATCCAGAATTATGCGAGTTACTTTACATATGTTTTAAATGCTAATATATACAAATCGTCCAGACTATTTAGATTACAGCTTAATCCTTCACATTGATCATTTGCTATTTTGTTCTGCCGATTTATCTTTTATACGTATACCTGTTTGTGATTTTCAATGTTGATAAATATTGGACACGGTCAATGTGATGACGTATTTTGACTAACCAAGTAATATTTTACGAAAATGTATAATACAAAAAACGTTTTTTAACGTTGAATTTGTGCTACGTTTTACTAACGTTAGCATAATTGCAATATGTTGATTTTTTGTATGGGAGAGCCGAATTGTCTCTAATTTACCGTGTATGCATATTATTTCTATATTAATACATGGTATGTTTATAGAACATTCAAGTTTTACTGCATATTCATTTGTAGATGTACATCCAGTCGAAACAGTGAAACAGTTAGGGAAGAATCACCCGCGATATTATACAGGTAAGTAACACTCGAAACATTTGAGTGTAGATTTGATGTGAAATGACTTGTCACCAGATTATTAAAAAAAGTCTTTATTTAAAAAATATATACCGAATACAAAACATTACCCATCAAACAGACTGATTCGTTTCAAAAACGTAGCCAACAGTCAATTATATGTTATACATCACTGAAAATAACAAACACTAATACAATGTATAAGATTGATATATATGTTGTTCATTTACGAAGATGCAGGAACGGACTATGAAGACGGTACGTGGAAATAATATATCAGAATAAGGTAAACAACTCTTCTAGCAACATGGACTTAAAGTTATTATTTGGATGAGAACATAGCGGTGCATTCGTAATGCCACATGTAACTTACTTACAAAGGCATGACATTGGTGACAGAAGGGTAAATGTTTTGTGGCGGCCCGATTAGCTCAGTGGATAGAGCGCGCGCCCTGTAAGCGAGGGGCCCGGGTTCGAGTCCTAGCTGTACCAATGTCTCATACTTTGACGTTTGGCGCCCTATGTGGGTCATAACCCGGGTTATCTATCCAACGGCCCGTGGTAATTATTTAAAAAAAAAAAAAATAAAGTTTATACAAATATAAGATTATTTTGTTCCGTCAGCGTTACATTTTTCTTGATTTTTTGGTAATTAAGTGCAAACAATCAGGTTCTATTTTCCTTTAACAATCCTGAAAAATGGCTATTTGAATTGAGATTCTGTGGAAAATCCCCTGTTAAAATAGACTGATTTACCCCTGATTTAGAACTCGAATTCACATTTGAGCGAGGGTTTTCGAACCGGACTGGCTGCTCAATGTTCTCATCATGTGGCACCAAACACAATTGTTTATGAATATAAAATGAGAGACGTTGTTTATGACAATTACATATATTAATTCAAATAAAATATTTAAGAATTCTGCTGAATTGACATGCCTGGTGATACTGACGGCGCTTGATTTGATCATTGTTTCAATTTGCAGGAAATACCGCATTTTAGCGATACAGAACTATGAACAGACATTGGGTACCTGGAGTTTATTGTGTAGTTCAAATACTTGCTGCAGTGTCGGTACATTTTGTTCTCACTTTCGAAGACTGACGACATCGTAGTTCAAATGTTTATTGCTTGTGTCGTACCACTTGGAAACGTTAATGTGTGCGTATTATAATACATTATACATTATATTGTGTGATTGATTAATTGATGTGTGTAACTGTACATGTATGGCAATTTTGTTGTTGCTCGAACAGTAGATCATAGTTATTCATTCTCAGTACATTAGATATACTAGATCTACATGTATGTTCATTTGTACCCTTATAAGGCAAGGAAGAGCACGCGGATTTGAAGCATAAATGTTTATTGAAATATAAAATATATATGCATAATTTAATCTATAGATGGATTACTTCATCAAACAACCATTACAAATGATTGTCCTCGTTTCTTATAAAATTGGATAATATGTTAGCAGAAGTTTGAATTTAATAAGTATGCCAACAGTTTTAGATGTAAACGTGTAGTCTTCTGGATTACTTGAATAGCAAGCTTAAGATGTATGTTGGGCACTTTATTTTAAGCATGTTCTCGTGGATGAGTGTTTACAGTAACCAATATTTAGCTGTTGTTTTGTTAAAATGATTGTATATTGCAATATTTAACAGTCGCTTGTTTCCTAAAATTGTGTTTAAATGTAAATTAATTATATTTTAATGTAAAAGCATATTTATTTGTATATATTTGTATATATTTGTATAGATTTCATCAACTTTAATTTGAATATTTAAAATATCTACTAAACTGTGTTTGAAACACTTTGATAGCTTTAATTTTGATTTAAGAAAAATGTCAACAAAGTCAATAATGTTAGAGTTTCCTGCAGTATTAAATAATTGGCGTGTGTACTACTTTTAACGACTCAATTCTTTGTGTCGTGAGTTGTAGAATATTTAATCAGTATTTTTCTTGTTTTATGCATGCGATAGGGAATTCCGGACTATTGTATTCAATACAATACTTTTTGGAGTTTGGCAATTTGCATTAAATATATTTTTGTAGGAGCGTTTTTATCTATTTTAACATTAGTTTGTTAAATCTATTATGTATGTACCGTATTTACCCTAAGTATTGGGACACCCCTTATTTTTGGAAAAATAATTATTTTTCGCATCCCTTAAAATTGGGATTCATTTGAAAGTGGAATTATTTAGAGTCCCTAAATATTGGACACCAAAATAACACCTTATGTTGTTACTGTATAAACATTCCATACCCTGCCAGTGGTTGCATAGCGACTTGTGACACGGTATATAGTGCGTGCTTATCTCTACAACATAATGTCCACCATCAGGGTTTTTACATGTTGTTGGCACGTTGTGCAAACTGTGTACTCTACTGGAGAATTGTCTTTTCAATAACGTTCTCAATTAATAACCATTATGTCCCAGCAAGCAATAATTGATTTTATAAACATCAGTATACTAAAAAAAAATCCTTCTAAAGATGTAAAATTAAATATTTAATAGATATTAGAAAGTGATTTTTATCCCAAAGTAATACACTATTTAATTGATTCAAGACATAAAGGTATGGAGGATAGATTGTATAATATATTGCCCTAAATGCCCTAAATGTTGGGACACTATTTTGAGAATTATTTTCTTATGTCCCTTAATATTGGGACAATACAAGATTTAATTATTTTTAAGTGTCCCGATACTTAGTGTAAGTACGGTACGTAGTTTGTTTCCGCTTTTCATGCAAGGATTTTAAAAATAACAAGAAAAAACAAATTTAAAAGTAGTTCCATATTACCAAAAGTGATCAAAACTGATCAAACGTTAGCATTTCACTCGACCTTGAGTACTTGTTCGGGTAATCATTTACTGGTATTCTCCACTCATTCACTGCATAGCATGAAATAAATATAAATATATAAGTATATATGCCATCCAGGCTATAGCGAAATGGCAGTTATGCTTGTGTGTATTAATTTAGAAAATATTAATGAATTGTCTGATTTCTAAAATTTTAAATGTGTTTCATTATTGTTTTCTATAACATTTTAATTAATTATAATAAGTGTTTTTTTTCATGATGCACAGTGTTACGTTAGTATATAAGTGTGTGCAATTTTGGCGGACCTGAGCACGAAGTGCTCGATAAGCAATATGTACATGTATATGGTACTATTCCCGCGTTGCCCGTAGTCCTTATGCAGCTAGCGATTGTAACGTATGTAAGATTTTGATTGCGTTTTTTAGCCAAATTTATATATAACCATATGATGAACGACAACCTCGCTCATATGTCAGATCTAATCGGAAACGCTAGTCTTTACGTTTTTGATGAAGAAAATAGTCGATATTTCTGTAATCTCTTACAGATACAGAGAGTATTTTCACAGCCAATATTGACCATTTAGAGTTATTCACGAGATCAGCACTACATTTTATCAAATATTTAAAAAAAAATAACGTTGACCTTCTGTTGTCAGCGATCAAGTGAATTGTGTGCAAGACTGTGACTTCATTTAAAGGCCAAATACGCTAGGTTTACGAATGACCAAGGGTCAGTTCTATTTTACACCGGAAAATACAGTGTAGATGTATTATTTTGTTGGGGAAAAAATCCTACTTTTTTCTCCGCAATATCTCTGAGATCAAGACACTATTCTTTGATCGGCCTTTGAACTAATGTGGCCTAACTTAACATTTTAACATTTATGGCCAGAACACCAATGATATCATGTTTTGAAAAAATGATACATTTGATTGATTTATAGGGATTTAATAATCCTATGCATCTTGGGCGATTCTCAATTGGTTATTTTTCTATATGACGACGAGAATTTCCCCGATCAGTCAGTATTTACCGATGCGTTTTGTGTAGATTTATGTTTACAATTGCCTAGTATTCATTGGGACACAAAGGTGATACATCTATTTGCAGGCATGATTATCATATGTTATTTGTATGGTTCAGATTGGATAAAGAATTCCATTTTTGGCGAATTCATAGTGTTGCCTGCATTGAAGATAATTTATTTGAATCAAATAATCTTTTTGCCAAGGAGAGTATTTTGATCGCATTGTAACATCTTGTATTATTGTCCTGTGTGTGTTGTTTTATAATATTTAGTGAGGCATGCTTTCGATTATTGAGCAATTAAGTATCAACAGTAAAATTGTTATTTTTGAGGCTTAATGCATATTCTATTAATAGTTTGGTAGGCATGTGGTCAATGTCGATTAATACAAACAATAACTATTCAGAAGAAGGGACAACGTCTTTAATTGTGGCAGCATTTTAAGCCGTTATATGTGCCAAACATTGTGCATTTGAGTATAAGCTTCATATATTAGTCTTTTGAAAATGTTAGAGCCGAATAATAGTATTTAAACAGATTTTAACAATTGTGTATACGACGTAATTTCAACAAACAAATATGTGAAATGTTGTGTATGCCTAATTTAAGTATTGTTGTGAAACTGAAAAACAGTTTAGGTTAGTAATCAGAACAAAATGAGCAGATATTGTGCTCTTTATAATGTAGTCATATATGTAAATGTATTATATTAGAACATATATTTACACAATATATAATGTATTAGTTAAATGTTGTTTTTTGTTCTATGTACAGTTATGCAATTTTTTTTTGTATTCATGTTTTATTTTGTTTGCACCAACCGCCTATTCATTTACTGATTTAAGCGTGATAAGTCATTTGTTTGCATACATTTTTAAACCTTACTTTTTTATTCGTGTTGGTGGGTGGACGCTTTTCTTCCACTCAATGGTACAACATCTGTAGTTTCGTTTACATAACATTAACACGATTTAACCGGATTTCAACATATTTATCATTATCAATATGTAATATTTTCATTCAGAAAGGTCAGAGTCAGGTTAGTATTCCCGAGCTTTTCTTACTTTACTTATACCATCCAAATTTTAGTGGAAATGTACATATGCTTACCGCCTTGCATTATGTACATGTATTTTATGCTTCCCGAATGTCGCCGCCTTGTCATTCCATCTGTCTGCCCATCTTCCTTTCGTCCCTCTGCCCATCCGTTGCATTCATCTCCAGGCTATTTCTCAGCAACAATGCAGAGAATTCAAATTAACGTTTTGGAAGCTATATACCAAAAAAATGTTGGCACCCGTTTCAATAGCTTTTATTGCAATTAAGAGCCTTTGATGTTAATTGCAAGTAGTATATTATTCATGACTATTGTCCGGGATATTGCTCGGCAACCACTGGCAGGAATTCAAAAAAACTAAGCGAAGCTGCATAACAATAGAATGATTGCATGCTATAACGACGTTCCGCTTTAATATTTTCTCACAGCCATGTGCCTTTGATGATAGCTGTCAATGGCAATTATTCAGAACACGCGAGCTTTTCAGTTTCTCACCATATTTGGATTGTCATTCAGACTGTCGGTGAAGTTCCAGTTTAATGAACAAGTGTTTGTGGTATCATGTTGTTTCGCTTTTGTGATATTTCTTAGGGTTCTGGGCCCATAACATTGACATAAATTATTAGGATTATTATAACCTTCTGGGCCGTTGATAATAGTTGCTAATAGTATGCACTGCAAATTATTTGTCCAGGATATTTATCAATACTTAAATGAACCTTTTGGGCAGTTTCATTACTATCAGGAGGCGAGCACTATATAAGGTCGTTTTATTTTGATGCTTTGTCTTGGAATTATTTGTATCTGATCATATTATGGAAAAAATATATTGTGAACCATTATTGTCCACTTTATTTCACGTTAAGGAATTCAAGAAAATGATATGAACGCACCATTGCTAGAAGTGGATGAGAATATTATTACAGTTTGCTTTATTGTTTTTGTTGAGAATTGTTGGCCTTTGAATGCTTTTATTTTTATCTCCCCGGAATCGCTAATAGAAATCAGTAATACCTCCATGATTTTATTGCAGTTGATGACCTTTGATGTTTAAAAGATTGTGAATCATCTGCAATATGGTATGGTATTGACTCTTGGACAGTTTTGAAAGATGATTAGGCATACTAGTTATAATAATTAATGTTTTTCAAAAATAAACATGCCCTTCAATTTCCATTTACAGTTTATGGCATTGTTAAGAACATTTACTATTTGTACTGATTTGAGTAAGTAAAACTATATTATTTTGTCTTGAAGAACATAACGCAAGATGTGTGTTTCTTTTCTACTCATATATTTTGTCCCGGGACTATAACGTATTCGGTTTATTACCAAGGTTTCGTTGTTCATCCGTTATAAATATTCACGGACATTGCTTGTGTCATATAACTCATCCTGACATCGACATAAATCAAATATACATGAAATTCGTTTATGTAGCGCATACATCTCTCTATAAGTCAATGATACACGTTTGCACATTGTCCTTTTACATGATTTTACTAAGATTTGTTTGTCAGCTAACCTTCGAAGTCAAAATTTATTAAAAGAGATTTTTTATTTATAAATGTATATACATAAGGAGTTAAGCTAATGATCAACCTTTCGACAGCTCAGATTCCAAAGCAATAATTACAAATACACTGTAGACTTGATTTATATATTTTTAAAATGTGGATTAATCTTATATTACGTGTTATTACTTAAATACACAAAAAAATGTAAGTTAAAGTTACAATTACAGTTTGGGCATTTTGTGATGATGAAGGCATGAATGAACACGTAATTAGATTATGCCCAAACTGCAATTGTAACGATTAACTTTTTTGGTTTCTTGTTGTTTATGTTTTGAAATGTGAGACCATTTGATAAAGTTCTTCTACATGAAACTGTTGTCCAAATCTTTTTAAGTCCACACCTTGTATGAATTTCATAACAAACAACAAGAACCCAAAACAATATCGGATATAAATGAGTCGCATATATAAGTGTACTCAACCAGGGGTGTGGAAATACCAAAATTGTGTACATGTTCTTGTCCATGGACAAGTTCATTGCCAAATTCTTCTTGTCCGAAACTAAAAGTCAATTGTCCAAATAAACATATAGCTTTTATTATAGACCTTTCTGAGTTATATTTTCATTAAATAATAATACAAAACACAATTGTTTATTCAAATGTATGAGTATATCATAATATGATAATTAACTTTCAACATGTACATCAGTTTTACACCGTGAAATTGTACTTGTCGGTGGACAAGTAGACAAGAAAAATTTACTTGTCCGACAGTAAAATTACCCACGTCGGACAAGTCGGGCATGTGATTTCCACAACCCTGTGACTTAACCCTTAGATCGTATAATGCCATGCATAAACGTGTAGTTTGCTTAGATATGTATTCATTTTGTATGCGTATTTTCTTAGTTCTTTGGAAAATCTGTAATCAGCTAATAAACATTTTAAAACTATTTTCTTTTTTGTACATGCACTGACGTTTAATTGGAACAAAGATATGTATGTATTTCTGCACATCACGCGTTGTATTATCAGCATCACCTTTTCCAACAATGAACACCTGACATAAATGCAATGGTTTAAATGCAATGAATAATGAACAAATAGGTGGAAAATGATATCAGCCCTTGAACACGCTTTATAATCAGCACTTTCTTTCTGTCTGTTGTTTCTTTAAATGCATGTGTAAGTTTCTTTAATTAAACTTTTGTTTGCAAAATAGGTTCAAATCAAGCAAACACAATTGCAAGGACGAGTTTTCCTTAAGTACCATATATTTACCGATGAACAATACAATGACCGTGATTCCTAAGTGTCTGATGCGATTTGTATGGTTATCGAACATGGCAAAGATGTTAATGACACAAATATTTGTGATCAGTTTTGGTGAAAGTCGAATTATAACTGTGGGACTCAGATAGCGCACAAGGGTTTAAATAATTCAGGTGCCACCACTCCGATATGTCTGGGGCGATTTGGCTGATTCTCAAACTTTTGCCGATACTGTAACTAAAAACATTGCAACCATGTTTTGAGAAGTTCGGATGAAAACTTAGAGAGCGGAACAGAGTTAAATGTAACGACAGACAAACGGACTGACCAACCGACCGACATTTGCAAACCAATATCGATGTACGCTTCGATACGGAGATGGGGGTCATACAACAACAAATATCCATTCGAATGTACCACGCGTCTCATTTTAGTGCGAAAATATTAACCTGCAAAATACGAATACATTACACGGTGACTGAGTGCGCTATTTTTATTTGAACCGATCACCCAAAGAATTTCGTCATCATTTAAAGCCGCACAAAAGGTGCAAATGGCCAAATGTAGATTTTACCATTAAACGGTTATCATATTGTCTTAGCATATGTTTACGTTAGTATACAAGCTTCTTCAAAACATGTGGCTTGTTGGGTATTAAAAAATACTGATTATTATAGTGCGAAATTATTAACCTGACACTCATGAATGTTCCGTATGTAATCGGGATTTATTTATCGATCCCACAACATCTATCGAGCGTAGCATAGGCAACACTACAATGTAAATTGATACCGCATTGGTTTGGATATCGTACAGCGCGAATGGGGTATTTGAATAGATGTCACTGTCACACAGAATTGAACTTGGTTCGCTGGCGTGAAGCGCCAGCACTTATACCACACGACCATTAAATATCACCCTCACTATCCCGTTTTTAAATCTATATCAAAATAAGTTCGTATAACAGAAACTCGTGAAAAAATACGCAAACAACCGAACGCACTTACGGTTTGTCACGAAGATTAATGAGTGTCAGGTTAATAATTTCGTACTATACAAAAACACTGATCCTCCAAGTAAAACTGTTTACAAACATTAACTTTATTTACTGCCGAATTACGTGGCGATGCGGATTAAATCCGACTATTCACCGTTAACATTCAGCGAGCTGCACGATATTTTACATGAAACATGAGAAACTTCGACTATTTGCGTAGAGTTGAACATGTAAACACCAAACCAAACTTCAAACTGTCCAAATTTCATTTAGTTAAGGAAAATGTGTGTAAGTTTTTAGATCATAATGCATTATTAATTTATTTTTTTAATCTCAACATTAAACTTGTAATGTTTAGTTTAACGTGTATAACCGTGTTAGAGCCTTAAATTTAAATTCAATTGGCCATCTGTAATGTTAAGTTCATGGGACTGAACCATGTTTACACCAGCTGTAATAGTCCAGTGGATAAAGCTGAGCTTGTCTACAGCTAGGGCGAAGGTTCGTTCACAGGCTTAGATAGCTATTAGTTAAATATTTTCTCATGGCAACAAATATGTTTTCATAATTTGATCACATTCTTGCTTTTCGTATTATCGTCAATAATAGTAAAATAAATAAATGGAGAATTAAAAAAAGCTTTGAATAAAATTACCCGTACCGAAGTTCAAAAAATGAAATAAAATATCCATATCCTTCTAAAATACAGCGATATTCGTTTTCCTTAATATGAAACAGGAACGTGTAAGACTCGAACTCTTGACTTATTTGGTGATTTGCAAGGTGTTTATGCCGTAACTCCCTGTTACCTACTGCACTACTAAGAAAATTGCACAGTAGACAGAAGAGTGTTCCCTTTTTAATCAATGTTTTTGTAAAAACAATACTTTCCACGAGGAGCGAGGAAAGCATATTCTTAAAATAGCATGTTCAACCATTGCGTATTGTAATCATGTTGGGCAGGTCACTGTGTTTTTAAATTAAAGGAAAATATAGACGGTATGTCACAGAAATGCACATATTAAAACAAGATACTTTCCTATTTATCTATATACTCCAGTTTCAATAATATATTGATAAAATCTTTTAAAAAAAATACAAATACATGTACATGGAGATACAACAAATGCATTTTGGATACACTGATCCTACAGGTTTATAACTCACGTCTACAAAAGCGTGCACTTAAAAAATACATCACATGATGTTAAATATCTATTAATGTCGCGCATGTGCGCAGCGATCAATAATGTAAATTTAATTCATTTTGCAACTCCTGCTTTCACTCGCCATCGAACACGTGTCCTTGTATGATAGCCATTCTTATACATGAGACTGCGAAAGTCCGCCGCCATTTGATGTTGAACGGTAAACCTCTGACAAGAAAAATAAATAAATACTGTATAGCGCAAAATATCTGAGGTGCCAACGGTTTTAACAAGTGACTTGAAATGGCGGTGTCATAAGCTG
Source organism: Congeria kusceri (assembly GCA_027627225.1). Lineage (NCBI taxonomy): Eukaryota > Metazoa > Mollusca > Bivalvia > Myida > Dreissenidae > Congeria > Congeria kusceri. The sequence continues at coordinate 30,856,013 of CM051033.1, forward strand.
ACGCAAATTTTAACAACCGCCAAATTAAAACCATCACCAAAGAAATTTGCTTCCCCTTTTTGGTATGTAACAATGGAGAGAAAGTCAAATAGTTAAACGTTCGTTTAAATGGACGTATTCACAGATTTTCGTATTTTTGAAAAGTATCATTAATTGTCTTCAATGTTAAACCTAAAGCACCTGAACTAACAAAAACTAAATATTATATGACGAAAAACATCAACACGTTTGCATCCTCTGGCATTCGAGGCTATGACTTCCGGCTCAAAAGTCTGCCACGCTAACCTCTAAGCCAGCCGGACTTGCATATATGTAAGAGTATTTTTTTACGCGATGTAAATGTTATAATGTTTTCCAAACATCGACGAAAAGCGTTACTAACGCTATATAATTTGAACAATTTCAATGGATGTGTATTTAACAAGGAAGGACACCTAATTCCCAATGTATGTCTTTGTTGGTAATGTTATTCTGATTGTTTACATATATTGTACTTCCGCTTATAGGAATCTGTGATATATTTTTGGAAGCTTCAAACGCCTTTTGGTAAAATTATAATGTTTTTTTTTCGTTTTAAAGCATGTGATAAAAAGATCTGACACTTATTGTCATTTCATACCATTTTTTTTAATAAACTCGTCCAGGAAATTCATTAGTAAGCTCGCCAAAGGCACGCTTACTAACTCGTGTCAGACTGTATATATGCAGTATATTACACTTGCATGCAACACCGTCATTTTGTAAGACTGTGTCTAATTTATTCGGTTGATGGAAATCGGTTTAATTTCAGAAATAGATTAAATACATTCAACTTTAAATCGGCTTTGTCAGCGAAAAGGGCCCCAAAGGGGCAACTGCAGTAAAAAATCTGAAAACTAAATATTAATATTGGCATAATTTTAATAATGGTTAAAATAATGAATATATAATGGGAAAAAAAGTTCATGCATTCCGAGAAAAAAAATCATCATATTATTATAATATATGTCGTGGTTTTTTTGGCCCTTTTCTTGTATTCACTTTGACGTCAGATTTGTTGGTGTCAAATATAATCATAGTATGCACATTTCTTTCCACGAGTCAAACTAGCGCAGTTGATAACAGTGCTGCCTACTGTCACGAATTCGTACGACTCCGTCGTCGTTCTTTGGATGCCCACTCTGGATTTTCTTTTTTTAAGTATTGTTCTTTCTTCGTTTTTATCAAAATGCTCATAATGTAGCAAATTATTCATAATTTTATGTTATTTATTGTATAAATCCTTGTATTGGTCATTTCATGAACATAATAACATTAAAATTGCTGATGGAGATCAGTTTTTCGTTGAGGATTTAAAATTTAATACCGTGACCGATGAATCATACAGTGAATGCGCACTTTGGAGTCATAAGTACTTTGGTGTGTTGACTACAACATTCAAATCCCAAAATGCGTTTTTTGTTTCAATTTGTAAAAATCATTGGAGAAACATCATGTAGACGAACGCACTATGCAGTGTACAAATAGAAATATTTAATTATTGTATGCATTATATCTGAATTTCTGCTTTGTATATCATTTCTATCCTCTTAGTTCTATTGGATTCTTAAAGACTAGCTTATGATGACTTTATATTAAACATATGAAAGGGACTTATTCGCATACTGTTAAATTACCAATTTCGGAACGTTACATGTATTCCAAATATAAAGTATCGTATATACAAAACGCAAAATAACACTTTTGCCACAAACACATCATTAGACATTAAGTGTCGTCAATGAATAGCCTAATCATCAGTTAGAATGGATAAAATTATAAATCGTTTGTAACGCAAAACGACTGAATAAGAGGAATACTTATGTTCTATATGTAGAAACCGTAGAAACCGAGCTCCAGTAAAGTTGGTGCTACACACAGAGCACTATATTAATATATCGTATAGCTACTATTCAGGGTGAACTTGAATGTGCACCTAATTAATATGTCAGTTGAACCAAGCATCTATTCACAAACAATATAATTTAATACACCGCTAAGTTTTCGTACGATTAACATGATAAAAAGAAACGTGTTCTTTTATTGAATTTACGTACCGAGTTTGGTAATTTACCTTGCCCTGTCATTTTTATGTTATAAGACGCCCGGAACCAGACTGCTGCGTCCCATACAGAAATGTAAGTGATGTGTAACCGTAGTGCATCTATTTACTTCCGCGAAGACAGACGTGTACACATTAACACAGAAACATGGATATTACAGCTTACCTTCCAGAGAGAATAAAGAAAATACCTACACATATGGTATAACTTGTAATTTTGCATATGTATTGATTTCTATTTGTGAAACATATGTAGAGTTTGCGAAACATATGTTTATTGTTTAACTAGTAATTATTTCGGACTATAAAGGAATCCGAATATTAATAATTAATATTCGGATTCCTTTATTATTAATAATAGCAAAGTAATAACAGCTGGTTAAACTAATCATGTTACTATGTTTATTTAAAAGTCAGCTTGTATTTATGTTATCAAACATTTAATAGATTAAAAAAAAAAATTAGACAGACTCGTTGACATAAGCACTGAAGTTTAGAAATTAAAACTGGCAAATAATGAGGGTTTATAGAATGGGGAAAGAGTGTATGCATTCTGAGATAAAAATCAATTTATAATATGGGTTGTGTTTGTTTGGCACTTTTCCTGTTTACATTTTGACGTCAGAATAGTGAGCATTTTAACCATATAGTTTACTCCCGAGTCCGTACCCAAGCATGATAGCGCGGTTTGTTCAAGCGGGGTCTACTGTCATTTCTTTGTATGGCTCCTAAGTCGTGAGTTTCATGCCAACTTGGGGTTTATTTATTTTTTTTAGACTTTTGCAAACTTGTTTTCATCAAATATATCTTACTGTGTATTGTATTATTTTTATGCCCATGTCCTTCCGTCCATGGCAAGATTAAGTAGATTTTACTGTTTCGTCTAGCAACAACACCACTTACTTCAACACTTGGATATTTACACAGTTGTTGCTTATGACCATTCCCTATCCACCCATATCACCCAACCTCACCTTGACCTAATTGGGACTTATAATAACTCAAAAGTGCCATTTCTTGGTTTACTAGATTTTACTGTTTCGTCTTGCACCAACACCGCTTACTACAACACTTGGATACTTACACATTTGTATCTAACTGCTGTTCCCAATCCACCCATATCACCCATCCTCACCTTGACCTACATTGGACTAAGAAATGGGCTACCCAGCACCAACCGTGTGATAGAAAGCCAATTTTTCATTGACATAGTCCCTTTAAGCTGCGATATTTGTGTTGTTCACACGTCTACTTTACATTGACTAACCTCTGACTCGATCGCTCAAATTTTATAAATTGCAAAATGTGTGTTCCTTTGTTTTGCTTGAGCCAGACTTTACATCTTAAGCATAGGAGGCGTGTGGTGGGAAAATCGGGCTTAATGCATGTGCGTGAAGTGTCGGCCATTTGCAGTCCGCACAGGCTTATCCAGGACGACATTTTCTGCTTTTATGGTATTTTCTGTTTTGGTGTAGTCTGCTTTAAGCATAATTCCACTGTAGGCGGAAAGTGTCGTTCCGGATTAGCCTATGCGGACTGCAGAGGCTAATCTGGAACGACACTCTACGCACATGCATTCAGCCCGGGTTTCCCACGACTCGCCTCAAATATACTTAAACATACAGTCTTCTTTTTAACATTTAAGAATCAGAAAATGAGGTCATTCAAATCTCACATGGGATTTAGGTATTTTGGTTTTTGTCTAGGTAACATCTTTTCATCGTATGCCTTTTGCAATGTACTGAACAAATAAAATAAAAAATTATGATGTTTTGTATTACATATATTGCTATGCATTATGTAGACTGGGTAATACCAATTACTGGGAATTAATTTTCTTCCCGGCTTTCAACGTATAACAAAAAAAGAAATAAATAAAGAATGCTTATTATAACAATACAACCTTCTTCTATCAAAATAATTCAAATTTATCAAAATCACAAGATTGAACAACTGTTTTGTCAACAAATTGTGCATGTCATAAGCTATCTATGTTCTGGCAATACACCTATTAGTATTACCGTAAATCTGAATATCAGCCACTCAGAATTCAGAAAAAAAAATCATGTTCAGGGTTAAACAAATGATACTGTACAAAACTTCAGTCATATTGCATTATTTTTGCTAAAATTTTAAATCTATTTTCTTTAAATGCATAATTTTTGACTATTCAACAGCACTTTAAGTGCTTTTCAAATGTATAAAAACTGGCGTGCTTCAAGTCGCTAAATAGTGGTTACTATAGATACCACTAAATCTTCCATCAATTAAAGAAAACGAAAACGCATTATAAAATATCATAGGATATGTTTTATAAGAAAACGAAAACGCATTATAAAATATTATAGGATATGTTTTATACAACTTATTCATGTGTTTTTATGTCAGTTGATTGAAAAATGAGCTTTTGAGAAGAGATTTCTGCGAATTTATGAAACATCCCTCGTATTTATTGTAACTGATGATTTATGTTAACAATGCTGTTGAAAACAAACTTTTACAAGACTTAGACCTTTAATTGAGTTTATTTACCTTTAAAAACGACATAATTGTATGGAAACCAAAGTTGACCGCGACAAAATTTTTACGATGACATGGAATGTGACAAAAATTGTAATATGTTTGCGCATGTTAGCGATATTTATCAAGACTCATGCATGATAAAATGTGAAAAGTTACCAAAAGTGCCCAAGAAATATTTAATTTGCCCTTCACAAAATACCCATAGCGTTGAAATCTCAATTGTTTAAAGATACACAATTTGTTAGGCTTCAATTTTATCAGTACAAAAGCAAACATAAAGTGTTCTATATGTCTTTCCTTTTATTCACTTTGAAATATAATGACTTTATTACTCATACAATTAATGATGTATCTTCTTTTTTAATGGGATGCATGTTTTGTTTTTGTTGATTTCAGGATTTTGTAGGTCAGAAAAAGGCTGAGAAGATGTTTCAGATGATTATTATATCATTTGCAGTAAGTTAATTGTTTTTTCTTATTATTTATGCGTGGAAATCAAAATAAGATACTTATGAAGGGTTAGCTGTTTTTGACTCTTTTGTTCTTTCTCAATACTAAAATATTAACTTATTATACTGAAATATTGCTTTGATTTACATGTAGCTGGATCAGTTGAGGAGAATGGGAATGAAGACTGTTAGTGAACCCTTTGTGGGTACATAGTAGTGTCCACCCATAAAGCAGCAATGGTGAAATCAATGGTCTGTATTGCCCAGCTTGTCCTAGAGCAAGTACTGTGTATGACGTACATGTACATTCCAAATTTTGCCAGAATCTGCTATATAGTTACTGTACAGAAAAGCATTAAAATCATCATTTGTCAAAAGTGGACAAGTAAGGACTATATTTGATTTTGCCACCCTGCCACAAATCGAACTCCCTGTACAAGCTGCCACTGTTTGTGTGTTTCAGGTGGTAGGCTTCATCTGGGGCTACATCTGCCAGCAGTTCTCACAGACCATGTACATTCTCATCACTGGATTTGTCATCTCTTGCCTGGTATGGGTATTTTGCAGATTTTTTTGCAGTAGGAATGTGTCTGATATGCTTCAAATAGGGAATTTCTCATTGTGAAATCTCGCAATTGGGAAAAAATTAAGAAAGAAATGTAATTAATGAAATACTTAAACTAGTGTTTTGTTGGTTGAACTTGGTAATGAATGCACTGAATCCCAGTTAAAGGGACATTTTCACATAGACAAATGTTGGAAAATTAAAACAAAGCAACTGAACCATAAACTTTATTAAAATCAACTTGAACACCAAACCGTACATAAAATAACAACGGGGTCACCTAGAAATATCCGATTTTCATAATATTTGCATAATCATTGACACACTGATATTCCAATGTCAGGTACGTTATATTCATTTTAACACATCAATACATTGAAATAAACTCGCACAGTTTCAATTATTATTTATCATTAAATGTGGTAATGTGTGCTAAACAGATTCCCGACTGTTATTTCATTTTTTGATAATCATTTGAATTTTTGTCATCATTTTTCTAAAATTACTTAACAAAATCATCGATAGTTTTAAAAAGGTGTGTTTGTTAAATCATGCTGATCATTAAAAGGATTATATAAATGTACAACGTTGGTTTAAAAATCAAATTCAAACATACATTTTTACGAAAACATCATTTCTTACAAGGAAAAAATAATATCTCAGCCAAAATCAAGTATGTTAACAACCTTGGTATTTTTAACGTACCTGACCATCAAACGTACATACGTACAATTCAAAGAATCTTTATAAGCATGCCTAATTCGTTTCATTGATACACATGTTTTATACGAAAATGATAAAAATCTAAAAGCTGAACTTGAAAAATCTTTACAAACACGGAAAAACATAGATTTAAAGAACTCTTAACGTACTTGACAAGTCTATTTCGTTCCTATAGACAACGTGCAATTACAACTAAGTCAAATACGTTTACATTTTCAAATAACAAACATTATGATTAAAACGTTCACATTTAATAAACAAAACCATTTATGAGTTCTACAGTAGTTTATATACGTACTTCTTAGAACTATTTTCGAGTCCACGTACCTGACACTTTTTGTCAAAACAATCAATTAACACAAAACAAACTAAACTGGTGTCAGAAAACGTGCAATCGGCATCTTCAAGTTTAATCTGCCTTTTGCTTTTGCTACAAGCAATTGGCTATTGAAAGTGGTGTCAAAAAAACGTGTAATCGGCATCTTCAAGTTTAAACTGCCTTTTGCTTTTGCTGCAAGCAGTTGGCTCTTGGATTTCACGTACAAACTGTTCGAATTCAACTTTTTGTACGTCATCTCTTAACGGCCACTTAAACAGTTTCAAATCCCCTTTCCGTCGAGCTTCCTCCATGAATAAAACTGTCGCCTCCTGTTTATCATCATCAACCTTGAGAACTTTCCCTGGGTAGACGATATCATCCCAATTTACAAGATAGTATGCGTCTTTGACTGGTTTGATCGATGGGGATTCATTTTCATCTGAGACTTTGGGCAACACATTTTCATCTGCGATTTGTGAAGAGCCATTTCCGACTGCGCACGTTTCAGGTACGTTTAGCTTCTGTACTTTGTTTCTGTTTTCATCGACATTTCGTTCATGATGTATCGACTTCCGTTTTAGTGAACATTCGCGTGTGCTGGCTTCGTTACTTACATTGTGTTTTTCTGGTAAATTGTCTATTTTCCAGTGTCCACAGTATTCGCCTTTTAAACAGGCGTCACAGTAACACGAGACCTCGGCGGTATATAACTGATTGTGTGCAGCAAATAACGCATGCAACTTCATGGTTCCCGAAACAGGTTTCGGGTTTTTCATCTCGAGTTCTTTGGCTGTGGTTTCATACTCAGTTCCATTATAGAACACATACTCGATGCTTTTCTTTGATTTAGAGGCCCAGTTGAAAAAATCTTTCGCATCCTGGATTGTGACTTTTCCTTGTTTGCATGCTTCCATAGCTTGTCGTTTTGCCACACCCCCCAACCCGTCACAGGGGCCCTTACCGTGACCCGCCTCAAAATAGTTCCACTTGGCCTCAGTTCCAAAGATCTCAGTGTGATGGCAAATTATATCAAAAATGTACTTATTCCTATATTGAGATGAGGGGCTATCGGTCCAATAATGAATAGTTTTCAAGTCAGGCACAAGTGCTTTCATGTCAGGGACTATTTTTTTCAAGATCGTGACCACCGCTGTGGAATTATGGTTTGTGACATCAGAAACAAAAATCAAATTCTTGTGTTTCAGCTCTTCATCTTCCTTATAGTAAGCAACTACCGGGTGCAGTGTAACTCCTGTGCTGTTCCAATAAGCGCTTTGAACTTCGTCGGCGTTGCTGCATGTGAAATTTTCTGCAAAATCCATATGGATCAATATTTCATTTATTGGCAAGTGGGCTTTTAGATTTCTTATGGCAGTATATTGCGTCTTCACCCTAGAAACATGCTGTAAAAAATCTCGGAACTGCAGTTGTGTATGTTTGATATACTCTGCTTTCGTGTACTTGGATTTAACTATTTTCATTTTCTTCTTACCCTCTATTTCTACGCGTTTCCACTCCTCAAACTCGACTTCTGTGTCATCCTGTATTTGATTGCTTAGCATATCTGTCATGTCCCGTTCAGATACTTTCTTGCTAACCGTTTCTGGGTTTGGTGAAATATCAATTCCTACAGAGCGAATGCTTTTTAATTTCATAGCGAAATTTTGATGTTTGCTGCATAGACATGTATTTCTGGTTATCAGCTTTGTCAAAAGTATATAGTCAGGACGCAAGCGACAAAAAACCGATTTTGATACCTTGGTATGTGGGTTTTCAGCACAGAACTTTTCATATAAATTTGACAGATAGTCTGTTAGCACTCGTATCTGTTTCTTTTCACCCTTCACCCCTGTCTTATCATTCTTGCAATCGTTCTTCCCGGGCATATTCACACTGACGTCGTCTCGCTCCATGAAGTTGATCACCTCTCTTTTAATTCTTTCTCTTTCCAGGACCTTTCTTCTCTTTGGAATAGCCGTCAATCCCTTTGCATTGGCCCGTCCTAGTACTTTTCTCGAAATCCCTGTTTCTTTACTTAGCGTGGAAATACATTTGTACTTCTTAAGGATATTGCCGCTCACAATATTTGCAAGAACACGTCTCTGCTTCTGAGTTTTGTTCTTCTGGTTCGACATTTCTACTTCAGCTATCATAGCATTAGCCATTACTAATTTCCTTTTCACACTTTTAGGGACATTGTTGGGTGTCAAACCTAGATCCCGAATTTCCGCATTGGCTTTGGACTTGGGTGTACAAGGCTTTTTACTCATCTCGGAACTTGTACTTTCGGTGTTATCATACTTCATTTGCTTTGCTCTAAGTCTTTCATTTCTCTTGCGTAGCTTTTTGTTCTCTCTTAACTTTGCTTTCAACTTAGCTTCCAAAGTTTGAATAGTTCGGGAGGCTGTTCTTAATGCCTTGGATCTTTTTTGTGATCTTTCTCTTGGTTTAAAGTCTAACTTTACTGTTAAACAATCTGACATGGTACGGGTACTGATTGAGCCCTGTTCGCCGTTCGAATTTTCAGTTTGGTTTTCTGTATTGCATGGTATGCTATCATTTTTCTCTTCTTCTTGTAATTTGAGTCTCTTTTTGTCTCTACTTATCATTTTCCATATTCTGTTTTTCTCTCGAAGTTGTTGCTGTTGGTCTTCATTTAATGCTCCAATAGGCTGTTTATAACGCTTTGTTCGTTGTTGTTCTTTCTTTAAATAGTCTTTATCATTCTTTTTCTTCCTTTCCCGATACTCTTTTTGATACTCAGCCCTCGTTTTCCCCATTATTTCAACTGAAAAAGAAAATGTCAGGTACGTTAACAAATGTATCAGGTACGTGTACTGAAAGTAATAGGACATTTCTGCTTTATATTTTCAAATAATCTACAATTTCATTCTCAGTTAATTTCATTAATATTATAACTTTGATAAAATGCAAATTAAATGAAAAAAATATATTTAACTTACCTCGATGTAGATGGATAAAACCACAAGGTTCTTTTTCAATATTTAAACTACTCCCGCAATGTAAACATCGCTAAACACATGCTTCCTGCGGATGTTATAATTACGTCGTATGCGCATGTGTAAGATTCTATCATTAGAACTTATGTAAACAGGCTTTAAAGTGTTTAAACTTGGTTTGTTACACGTTCATGACAATTAACGTACTTGACGGAAATTAAAATAATTATATTTGAATACGGATTAATAAAGACCAATGGTATTGTTTTTAAGTTAGCTAAAACACTTATTTGGGTGTTTTATGACGAAGTAAAAGATACAACTATGCGATATAAGAATCGTATATTACAGCAGGAAAACTGTTTAACGTACCTGACAAACTCTAGCGTCTCAACTTCAAAACTGAACTTCCCGATTAAAGTGTGACGATTTGCATTAAAGTAAATGATTCTTTTTGTGTTTTTCGATATATTTCATTATTGCTTTCCATTTTGTACGCTATATTTTCATTTATTTCTTAGGAAAACGCAAACTTCAACGCTCATTAAAGTAGTTAACGTTCTTGACCGAATTTTTTGCGACAACGGTAGACTGCACATCAGCGTGTCAATTTTAGGAAAATGTTGAAAAATGTTGATTGCTCAAAATATCCATCACAATATCCTTTAGGAAATACATTAATTGTTATGATTTGAAACTTCTGTCACCCTAAAATTGTATGTAAAAATGGTGAACAATGCTGTGCGACAGTCTTTTTTTGTGAAATTGTACGTCTTTTTGTAGTCTATATAAGACATTTTGGAAATGGAAAGTGTTATATTTCACTATAATTCATGTTTGCAATTATACTAAGTTGTTAAATAATAAGCTTTCCAACAACGTATTTCATTTATTAAATGGAAATTACACTGCGACACACATTTATTGAAAATGTCCCTTTATCTGACATTCAGTGAATGGCGCTTTCATCACTTCATATTTGGGAAAAATCAGCTATTTGTTTAACATTGGGAATGGACACTTTTTACCAGTCAGTATCAAACAAGGAAAATGAAACTATTTTGTGATTGATAATATATGACCTTAAGTAAAAGGCTTTCACTTTGTATGGCTCACTCTGCCATTCACCACAGTCGTCAACAGCCACACATTTGAACATTGGTGAATACAAAAAATACATTTAAGCAAAGGTGAGCCTTGGAATAGATGAAATGCCTTGTATTAATTATTTACCGGGTGAATATATGAGATGTTTAGACGGTATCATGGTTCAGTTATAATATGTGTTGAAAATTAATAGTTATATAAAATTTAAAGTGTTAATTCCCCGTAATGATCTAGGATAAGAAAAGGGGCAGTGTGCTGCTCAAAGTCAAAAGAAGAAGGGGAAAGCAAGATCAGTTCTTCGACATTTAATTAAAATTTAACCCATGTTTTTTGTCAGGTTAATGTTTCTAAATTATGTTTATTCATGGTCATTAAAAATTTGCTAAAGTATTTAAATTTGAAAAAAATTAAGCATTGCTTTTGTTGACCAGCCCAAATGGGGTGTCATTTAACAGCAGTAAGATGTTTTGCGGGCAAAAAGGAGCATGGTTCAGCACTGTGCTATTTTCCCTTGTCATTCAACCCCGCTTCTTCTTTTTCCAGCTCACACTGCCACCATGGAGCATGTTCAGGAAGAACCCGTTACCGTGGCAAAAGGCGAGACCGGAAGCGGAAGATATAGGAAGCACCACAGCGGCATCTGCTACAAAAACAAAGAAAAAAAATAGACTTCTGTGACATGTTCTAGTCTAATGAACTTGTAGAGAATTTTTTTAACATATCTGTCTTTTCATAACGCATATACGTGTGTAGAAGATGGTATTGTGTGCATTATTTAATGATGTTTTCAGTGCCGGACATTAAAACTTTAAGGTGTACTTGTTTACTAATTGTAGTTGTTGTTTAGCTCCACTGACCGAAGGCCAGCGAGCATATGCCATGGCCGTTTGACATGCATGCGTGCGTTAATTTTCTTTAAACAACTTTTCTTCTGCAACCACTGGACCGACTTTAATATTACATGAGAGAAACGTTCCGTGGGTAATCATCTACTCAATTGGCTCAACTGTACGGTGCATAAAATGACCACCAGTGCTCGAACAGTTCCTGTCCGTCACACAACATGCCCACCCAAGGTTTCTTGCATGACCTTTTGGGCCTCTTGTTTTATTAGCTCACCTGAGCACGAAGTGCTCAAGGGTGAGCTATTGTGGTCAGTCTGTGTCCGTCGTCAACATTTTTTTTCAAACAACTTCTTCACTGAAACCACTAGGCGGATTTTAACCAAACTTAGCAGGGATATTCCTTTACCAAATTCCTTCAATTTATTAGAATATATTGCAATCTCTGGTTGTCATGGCAACCAAAAACTGGAAAACTTAAACAAATTATTGTCCGAAACCACTGGCTGGATTTGAAAATAGTTTTCACAAAAATGCTCCTTGAGTGACCCTCTACCAAATTGCTTCAAGTCATTTTGATTTGTTTAAAAACATGGCCGCAAGGGTGCGGGGCAGTTTTCCTTATATGGCTTTATTGAAAACTTAAAAAATCTTGTCTCAAACCACTGGCTGGATTTCAAAATAATTTCACATAAATGTTCCTTGGGTGACCCTCTATCAAATTCCTTGAAATCATTTTGATTTGTTAAAAAAAATGGCCGCCAGGGGGGCGGGGCACTTTTCCTTATATATCTATATTGAAAACTTTAAAAATCTTATTGTCTGAAAAAAACTGGCTAAATTTTGAAATAATTTTACATCCATGTTCCTTTGTTGACTAACTACCAAATTCATGGAAATCATTTTGATTCCTTAAAAATAATTTCCGCCGGGGGCGGGACAGTTTTCCTTATATGGCTATATTGAAATCTTAAACAATCTTTTTGTTAAAAGCCATTATGATGCATTACACTAAGGTGAGCGACCTAGGGCCACCTTGGCTCTCTTGTTTATCTTACATATGCGCACTATGTTATGTAATTGACATGGCTAAAGCGACATAGTGAGTTGTTTAATGAAAATCACCGAAAGTATTTCCTGATTTTTGTTTTGATTGGTGGCACATATACTTTTATAAGCAATTATTATTCAGTTGTAATACTAATAAACAACCGAATTGTTTTTCGTCTATGTGTACTTTGAAAGTCTCGCATCTTCTGATCACGTATTTTCTAATTGAAATAAAACAAATGACACTTTGCCGTAATGTTCGACAGTTAAAGCTGAACATGAAAATGGTATGGAACTACTGATTTCTCTGGAAAAAGTGCCGTTAATGTGACCTTATGCAAAGTCATCGGAACCGTTATCAGACAGTAGAATGATGCGCTGGACTGGAGATGAGAAAAAAATGAGAAGGTTTTGAGAAAATATTGCACCGCTAGTTAAAAAGCAAGCAATATGATACTTGAAATATATGTAGTCTCACAGTTTCCGACTTGAAAATGAATTGTTTAGCATCATTGAAACCGTCAATGCAGGTATGTATCAGTGCTGAAGCGACGTTTTCTTTACAGTTTGGTGGATTCGTAGGTCATGCCTACGTCTAATAACGCGTTTATTAAACTAACAGCTTGAAATGATATTAAGACCGACAACCCACGACGGCAAGACATAACCTACTTGGAAGAGGTAATTATTTCCTTAAAAGTGAAACCAAAACCGGGTCATGCATAAACCCCAATGCGTTGCACTGACCGTTCCAAGTCGGTGACCCCATTTTTATTCATGTAATGTTTTGTGTCGTGTTATGAGTATTGCCCTGTATTTTATAGGCGATTGGTTACTTGCCTTAAATAAAGGACCAGCGGATGCTGATAAGGCTTATTCTCCTGGTGAAGAATTTGACTTTCTCGCAAAACAAGTTACTTTAAAACAAATGGAAGAAAATTCTTAATTCATTCATTCTCAATTTCCATACAATAGTACAATTGCTGAATTTGTTACATTGAAACGTCATATACATGTACCCTTTTCTTTCAAATATACTCCGGCCGTACATTCAAATTGACGTTAGCTACGGCAATGCCACTGGGTCTACAAAGCATACCGAGACGTCAAAAATATATGTTTGTTTCAGGCAACCCGACCCGACCCTAAAAAAAATGCCCCGACACTAGAACATTTTTTATTGAATGTGTCAGATTTTTTTATAATATTTAACTTTTTTTAACGGTCTCAACGTGTTTTGTTTTTGATAACATCTAATTGAAAACAATGTTAAAGGATATTACTGATATGTTTTGAATATTAATTCAATTTTAGAATCTTCAAGTTGACCATTTACTAAATAATAATAAAAATAATAAATCCCTACCTACCTTTTTTGGTCATGTAACCTGACACAAACTTTATTTTACGCCTGACTTGAAACATTGTTCTGAAACTATTAATAGTGTTACCAATGAAATAAGATCACATTATTATTTATAAGTGTAATGTCTAACGGCAATATTTCAGTTAAGCTTAGCCCTGATCGTATAGTGGTTAGTACTTCGCGTTGTGGCCGCAACAACCCAGGTTCGATTCCTGGTCGCCGCAAGGTCGCTGTCTCGACACTGCTGACAATCATTTGAACTCGAATATTAGATGTTCTTGTTCAGGTTTTTGTTTAAAGGTCTTAAAAACTTCAAAACTACATAAGGTATTCACTAGAAACTAGGAGTATACATCTGTCATATGCAACGATCCCAATCGATCTTTTTTTTAATTTGTTTGATTTATTCCTCCTGTTCATTTACGTATTATTCAGGTGACAAAGACTGTTCTAAATCCATATATAACTTACCTAAACTCCATATTTTATACACTTGAAACTTTGACTACAACAATGTCACCATTTGCTCAATTAATATGTATTTGAACAGGTTTATACCTATTTAAATTACAAATTCAAGTTAAGGGTTTGAGTCAAAGCTTATAGTTACACATTAACGTTTAGTAGCAAAAGGATTGTAACCTTCAAAACTACACTTAAAACTTAGAATATTTTATTTTATAGGTTATTCACTTAAACACATTTATGACCTTTCTTGCAGCTTAGAATATCAAGTTAATGTTACATGTAGCACTGTCAATAGCTACCGATATTATTTATATATAAATGTATACTTTACTTTTTGTAACTTTATTTCAAAGTCAACTACCTTTATTAATAAACATGTCTATTTGTTTTGGCATTTTTTTTAAAGTGAAACCATATTTATTTCTCACATCAAATTTAAAAAATGCACCTACTGGAATTCTTGGAAATTTCGACCGAAAACTCTTTTCATTTGTTTATACTCGTATTTATGTTCCACATATTTTATTTTAAAATTTGTAGTTGTTTATTTAGAGAGGTTTTATAAAAACTAGCATCTTGCGATTTTATGATGTATGCTTTTGAACAAATCCAGGATAAGTCATGCGTTGTACGTTTTTTATGTTATTTTTATCGAGACAGTTTTCACGAAACGGGCTCACAATTTCGACTTATATTGAATAATCACATATTTTCAGACTATACCAAATGTTTGTAAGATAATATTAAGTACATTAAACGTAACCCATATATAGTGTGCTATCTAAAGCAACAACGATTTTGCAAAATCTCTGTGAGTCACCAAAGAAACAGAACGGTCGAAATGAAGTTACAAGTGACAGTGACATCTTATCAAGAAAAATGACATTAAGTAAACAATATTAGGACTTATTGATTCCACAGCAACGATACAAGCACACGAACAGACAACAACAAACAAACTACAACATGCATACAGAACATCAAAGTTTAACAAACAATTAACACTAGATATGTTCGTGCTAGGTGAATTGATGAAACGTGTTAATGTAAAACTTGATACTCGCTGTTAGGTAAATTGATGAAACGTGTTAATGTAAAACTTGATAACTCGCTTTTAGGTGAATTGATGAAACGTGTTAATGTAAAACTTGCTACTCGCTATTCTTTTCGCAAAACAAAGCAAGTGCAAAACAGTATCAAATAATGTATGGGTTTCCAACAGATATATAGGTCACTATGCCATATAATACAGCATTCGTAGTGGACAGGTCGCAGTGCCTTCTGATTTAAGAAAGCGTCACCGCATTTGTGTTGTTGGGCGCTAACGCGATTCAACATCGATTTGAAAGTCTCGCTGTTTAGGGCCCGTATTCACCAAACGGTTTTGAGACTTCAGATGTAAGAATAAAAAAACGATTTGGTAAGTAAATAGGAGACAAAGGTACCAGCATATTCGCGAACACTAAAGGACTTTTTCTTCTCTCTAACTATTAAGTCCGATCATGGTTGGTGAATACTGACCCAGATTTTTAATACACTCGAACATCGTTATTTCAAAGTCGTCGGGAACGACCAGAAAACTTGAAATAACGATGGTTCGGATTAAACATTTTGAACTTTAGATCACCGTAAATATTGTTTGTTTGAAAGTCGCAAAAGGTTACACTAAACCTTTATTTCATTTAATGCAGAATTCATCCGTTTATTGAATTTCGTTGTTTATATTATGATTGAATAAAAACTGAAAAAGAATGAAAACAGAAACATGTATTTGTTAGCGTAGTGGGGTGGGGTGAAGATTAACCAACACCGTCTCGAGGTTCGAGTTGTGTAATTACGACGCCGACAATATATCGGAATTTATATATATATATATAACATAAATTAAAAAACTACAACAAATAACATAGAATTACAATATATCACAATATTCACAAAACAAATACAAAATACAATATACGAAAATTCATGCATTTCATTCAATAAATTGCATTTACAATAAAAATACATTAGTAAATGCAAATACAAATTAAAACAAAAACAAGCACACTCACCAGGTTGGATGTATAAAAAAACAGCAATGGAAGCAAATCAGCAATGGAAGTCTTGCGACTTGAACGCTTTACAAAAAATGGATAGAAGGCATGGTCAGTAATTTCACATCTCTATCACATGCTTTTTCCAACCTGACCAATCAAAATCTTGTTGATTATAAACCTTTCATACTGACTGGACAATACATGAATGACATCACAGTACATGGCTGGACGCACACAGGACAAGGGACTGAATCTCACAAATGGACACATACAAGACAAGGGACATAAACACTACAAAATACCAGTAGACAAGGGACATAAACACTCTATGATACTTGTATATAAATAGATACAATACAGAATACAAAATTGACCATTTCTACATTAGTTATGGCAGTTCTGTTTTTAGCTTGGACACGCTGCTGTAGTTATCGTTTGCAAGCTCCTTAATGATCGGTAATTGCGCCTGCTAGTGAATAACGGCCACTATAAATGACCACACGGTAATTGCGCCTACTAGTGAATAACGGCCACTATAAATGACCACACGGGCCATTCAGCGAAGGTGTGAAAACTGGGTTTCAATCAAGACCGCAAGTTCGAATTAACAATTGGCAAATAAGTGTGGTATATCGGCTTGGGGCCGCATTTTAGACTTCGAAATACTGATAATTCGTCAGCGGATTCAATGCCATAAAAATGGTAAGATATTCTGGTGAACGCGCCAGTGCCACTTTGTGTTTTACAATGCTTTGTTTGACCCTCTCTAGTCAACTATATTAACATTAGACATTCAACAGCCATTCCCGCCTGTGATTATTTGTATTGCTGATGATTTCTTCTGACGTACATTTTACCCATGGCAAGATATGAAGATTGGTCGCCAGACGTTATATTACTATTTCAGAGCGATAACATACAGAAGCCTGCTTTGAATACGCAAAATAAAAAAGTAATGACATTTTATTATGCATTTCGTAACAAAACATGGATACAAACTCGCTAAGAGCTGAACGTTTGAGAAGCCCTAGAAAAATTCACACAAGCACATGATTGTTAGAGAACAATGATTTGTTGCACAAGAACAAGGACGACTCACAACGATGCAAAATGTCTTCGACATTTTAAGACATGGGAGAATAAACATGGGATAAGATAATGATAGCTGTAGTAGGTCTCCAATAAAAATGCACAACTTCATATTTAATTTGGTTCATGTCAATGTTCTTTCAGAGTAATAGAGTAAGAGGAAAAAAATGGTTACTATCGGATTTAAACTGGCATTACAAAGACACGTTGAATATCGTATTAGATTTATGAACGTTTGATTCAGTTACTGTTTCTTCTTGGCTGCACATATCTTTCATGGCCTTAATTTAACACAATCTACGTACTGTATAATACGAAATACAATGTGGGTGCTCTGGGGTGGTCCGGTGGTAAGGATTTGTGGCATTTTATCGAGAATTTAAGCAAACAAAGCATCAAAACCAACACATGGATTACCCAGCTGCAGATACTAGTAACTATGCATATTAACCTCCAAGTTGGCTTAATCGTCTTTTATTCAACATAAGAAATGAAGCTCATCAAAATAATGTTAAACAAGTACACTATGTATTGTGGATGCTGTGGGTATTTGTTTTTCTTACATATGTTCACGTTGTCATATAATAAATAACATTTCTCATTTGCAAGGAGCGCTTAAGAAGGCGTTGTTGAACACGTTATCTGGTAATAGTGTTGTTGTTAAGAACGTAAAACACGAAACAGGTATTTAGAATGTCATTTCCATGTTTCTGACTCCCTGATGACGGAAATATACAGTTATTAATGCCGGACAGAACCAAGTCAGCATCGAACAGACGATACTAGTTTCAATTCTGCTCCAAACCAGAAATTCTCAACTATTTGTATTTCATACTCTTTTATATCAATGTACGGTTTCCGATGATTAACATATATCGATCCAATGTGTTGTACTTGCTCCATTAAAATACAACATTGGCATTTAGTTAAAACATTATATAGACATTTACAAATATTAACCCAATTACATAAATTTTAAATGTATATAGTTTTGCATTTTTACATATTTCAGCTCTCATGATATTATCCAATTTTCATTTTCTCGTAGACAAAAACTTGTTAGGTTGTCTTTCTCCAGGTTTACGTGTATTGATGTCAAAGACATATAACAGCATTTTGTATAGTAAACACATTTCTTCTTATACGAATCAATTAGGTTTTCTAGGAAATATGTATTTGTATAAATTTTCTTGGGTTTCCTAAAGTTCAACTCTTCGCGAGTTTGTTAAAACGACGTGTTAAGTAATGATAATCTTTGCATAAATGAAGGTTTTAAGTTTTGCAATATTAAGTAAGCTGTACGTAAACAAAGGAAGCTGTTATTTTGTACCACTCTTTAATCATGTTAATAATAATATTATGCCCTACCTACCTTTATCTAGCGTTAAATACCGGTCGGAAACAAATGCAAGAAAGAAAAATAATATCTCGGGCGAGAAATTGAAATGTCAAATGTTAAAATCATTGTCTACAGAAATGCAAACGAAGGATTGTAAAAGTAAAAAAGCCATTGGATATATATCACTTGCATATCTTACATTTTTCAAGGCCTTCAGTCTGTGGATTGTGGGTTAGCAAACCTTGGAAAATACCGTACCTTTAAATTTAAAATATCACCTTAGTTATGACCTTAGTTAGTTTATTTGAAAATACTGTTCTAAATAGAAATAATAAAAGTATAATAGGAACGACATCAACAATAGCTTACTGCTACATGTAATACTGCTGTTTTGGTTCCAGCATGATATTAGCCATTCATGCAAAATATATTAATAATTTGCACATGAAATACGAAGTAACTGTTATAAAATGCTGCATAAATCAATCCTACTATTAAGTCCATGTTTGTCCTTTTTGACAACAACAACATGAGCTGGCAAAGATTAGTGTAAATGCACTTTCTTGGTTATAAAACATTTTACATGTAATATGCCTAGACACATGCCATTTTATGAAGGAATATATATTGCTAACAACACGCATTCAAAATACGTACATTTCACAGACAAAAATGCTTATAAATATACTATTCGTCGTGTCATTGTTTCAATGCCGATTTAAAACCACGAAGGCCTCTTTAAGGCAACATAAGTATTACAAATCTTATATTTCTCATGTATGTAACGTAAGATATTATATCTAACATTAAATACATGCTGTTTGTTAACTATTATCATTGTCGTTGTTGAATGGATAGAACATGTATTATTAATAAACCTCGCTTGATTATCTCTCTATATAATGCATATAAACTGCAGCGGGCAACTATTTGATATGTCGCCCGGCAATGTCGCCCGCTACCGCTATGTCGCCCGGTACGCAAATGATACGGGATTTATTTCTTTACTTTGATTTTGTTCGGTATAATAAAATAAATGTTGACTTCCTTGAGGGTGACAGTGCGTCTCGTCAACCCACGACAATCACTCGCGGTGTTGCCTCGGGTTGACAAGACGCACTGTCACACTCACGGAAGTAAATATTTATATAATGTCGTTTCCCAAAATAAAGTAGGTCCAATACAGTTGACAATCTTTAATCAATATATAGCCGACGCATAGCATGTTTTGTGGCCAGATAGTGTGCAAAGGTGACATGGCATATTTGGTGTTGTTTCATTGCTTCTACTTTATACATGTAAAGCATCTCGAGATTGCTGACAACTCATTTAAAAAAAAATAAAACTACATACATGTACGGCGAATGTTTTCTTCTTTTCTACAAAAATCAAGTTCAGCAGTGCCGAGACAGCGACTGTCACAGACCTTGCCGTGGCCAGGATTCGAACCTGGGTTGTCGCGGCCACAACGCGAAGTACTAACCACTATACGATCACGGCTAAGCGCGCTAAACTGCGAAATAGTTGTTTGATTGTAGGGTTATCAGTTAGCGGTGTTCTTATTCCGGTATTAGCCGGTATTAGCCATTTCATATCACGAAGACTATTAAGGTCATCTTCGACATTTTACGTATTTAATTCTTAAATTGCAACACCTCCTCAGTATTTTCTGGTTGAGGAAGGTCTTTAGAACGCTCCCTTAGTCGGAAACAAACTCGCGATTTCACGTTTGCAAGATTGACTGATACTAGAACAGTGCTTTTTATTTACTAAAACCATTTGAAGGTGCGCTACTGAGTACATACAACCGCGTAGATATAGCATACGTATGCATCAAAATAACTCTTTAAACAGAAGTTAAAAGCGGCGTGTATGGTATCAAGCAATTTCCTTATTTAAATGAATACTTAAATATAATCATACTGAGACAACATACCTCAACTTTTCTGTGTCTTCCAATAGAACTAGTATGCTTTTAAGACTAAGACTAAAGCTGAATTTCCAAGAAATATATTTAAAATAAGTTGTATGGCCTGTTTACAATTAACTGTAATTTGCAGGATATTTACATGTAGCTGTTTGTTTTAAACAAATTTACAGTCTGTGTTTCCTTATTTGCTTCTTACCTTTTGTAGTACAAACTGTTAACTCCTTATCGAGTTCACAAAACTGATTTCAACATACATTTACGATCACAGTAATATCGAACGAAAAAAAAAGAACTTGGACTAGTTGTGGTGTTTTTTCAGTAAAAAGCTATATCAAACGATTGAAGTGTATTATACTTTGAGATTAATTTCATTTAAAAATTGATCTTCTCTGTTGTCTGTTCACGCCATAAATAAATGCCCACGTACATTAAAGATCTAGAAGTAATGAAAAATACGAGTATTCGAAAAATATCAAGTATTACAGGTATCTGCGAACTAATAGTTCTTGTTAGACTGTCACATTCAGAGCAACATGCATATAGTATCCAGGTGTGTCTGGTGTTTTGCAGCTGTCATTTAATTAAATATTGTAGAATATCGATATCTAACACGTATTTGGACAGTGTAAACCTTATGTATGTCCTTACTAGTCACACCTTTGCCTTTAACAGTTTACAATTTACTTTTACTTTACTGAAAAATGCATGTTGCAAAACGGCAATTGAGTCAAATGTTCTACTTTAATTTAAAGACACCCTTCATTTTTCTTGACGAAATACCTTTTTTAAGATTCTTTGGACTAACGTTTTAAATTCATCCGGAGCTCCTGCAATGTCTGTAACTGTCGCTGTCTCGGCCCGACTGAGCAACTTTTTGCCAGGAACAATATTTTGTTTTATTTGTCGTCATACATACATCACTTATTAAACATGTGTACTGGAATAAAACAATACGCATATTATATTATTCATACAAGACCGCACACGTGTTTTCAAATTTGTTTACTACATTTACTTAAAATGTACATTACCTTGTGCTGAAGCCTCGATACACATATAGATTTTCGTTATTATACAAACGAATAGTTTATAGAAATCGATATTTGATATTACTACATATATTTCTATATTAATTAAAATAAGTTTAAAAAATAATCTAAAATAACATATACATAATGAGTAGCCATAACTAGATTAATGGGGTACTTTGTCGAATCAGTTCAGTCATTTAATTTCATCTTCGTGCGTTTGGAAGTAAAAATTAAACACTATTTCTATTTCGAAATTCCCACATGGCATGGCTTCGAGAATTCAATTATTTGCAGTAATGGAATAAACATTTGGTCTCAATGATATGACATGCTCACTTGTCATTGGAATTGCGATTAGTTTACTGATAAGTTGACCAGCAAGCGAAAATAAAGCAGTTCAGCGCGCTTAGACGTGATCGTATAGTGGATATTACTTCGCGTTGTGGCCGCGACAACCCAGGTTCGAAACTGGTCACGGCAATGTATGTGACAGTCGCTGCCTCGGCACTGCTGAAATAGTTTTTTTCTGTATTTTTGTGTTCGACTTCTTAATTAATATTGTAATTAACAAAATCTATTGGTTTGACATACAATATCGAATGACGATGATAATAATCCCTTTAATTGAATATTTTTAATAAAAACTGTCGGAAATGTATTTGAAATCGATCCAAAATGTATGGGTTTTTTTTTGTATTTATGCCGTTGTATGCACCAATGTGAAGAAATGTATCGGAAAACAATAATTACGATGCTTTACAAGTGCATGTATTTAGTAGAAGCAATTATACATCACAACTATGGAACCCGTTCTAATCCTTTGACAGCAAGTCAACGATACTGAGACCTTTTAAATAAATGTTACTCTTGCAGATTAACAACAAAATAAATAAACAACATTAAACATACATGTAGCGTAAAATATATTTGTTGAATGGATGGACATGGTTCAATTGATCAGTGGGCACACTTTTCAAATGTGAATATGACGTTCGATGTGATTTTTCCTCAGTCGTTTATTATGTTTTGTCGTTCAACCGATATAAATTACAATGCTGCAGGGAATTAGTTATACCTGAAAAATAATTATATTTGAAATATTTGTCTCATATATGCTGTCTTAGTCGAGGTTATTGTGGTTTCAAATCGGCCTTGAAACAATGGCACAACGAATATTTACAAGATTTATTAAATATATTGTCTGAAATGTGCACATTCTGTATATGTGAATGTATAATTCAATCTGCTGAAATTATTATCAATCAAGATAAAACAACAATCTCTGTTTGGTGCGTTGTATCTTGTATAGTGTACATACTACAGAACTAATTAGACTTGAAATATTTATCTCATATATGCTGTCTAAGGCGAGGTTATTGTGGTTTAAAATCGGCCTTGAAACAATGGAATAACGAATATTTACAAGATGTATTAAATTTATTGTCTAAAGTGTGCATATTCTGTTTATGTGATTCTATCTGCGTTCAAGTAACTACCTAGGTTTGAACGCCACGCGAAACCCGCAAGTTCGCGATATGCGACGAGCCGATTTTATCGCCAAGCGCAAAGCGCTCGCTCGCGATGTCACGAATGTTCGCAAATTCTCGTGACGAAAATTCGCGCGTGTTCGCGAACTTTCGTGGCGTTGGATTTTGTCCGCCACAAATGGTGACGATAAAGTAATTAGTAAAACTGCACACCTGAACGCAATATTTTTGATATATTGGCAATAGTCGTATACTGATTTCATATATCCACCAAATTCCTAATAGTATTTGCATTATCCCCCTTCTCCTACTTACAGGTTACGGTATTTTACTATACTAATGCATAAGTATCGTGTTGTGTTGTGGAGTAAACTAGAACAGAAACACGTATTTACAGGTTACGGTATTTTACTATACTAATGCATAATTATCGTGTTGTGTTGTGGAGTAAACTAGAACAGAAACACGTATTTACAGTTTACGGTATTTTACTATACTAATGCATAATTATCGTGTTGTGTTGTGGAGTAAACTAGAACAGAAACACGTATTTACAGGTTACGGTATTTTACTATACTAATGCATAATTATCGTGTTGTGTTGTGGAGTAAACTAGAACAGAAACACGTATTTAAAGGCCCAAAACATGGTGGGGTGGTATTACGTGTACGTGTATATACTAACTCTCTGAAAGGACGTCTTGTTTCAAACTGTTCTCTCACACTAACCAGACTGTGGGTTTGTAACGCCAATGATAACAACAACTGGTTCTGCAACTGTTAGTGTGGACATATAGTTGGATACATTTAAATTTAGTTGCAATATTTTTGCTGATAATAGTATTACTGCCAATAAACATTGTGTAATGCTATTATACTAGGGTATTTGTATTTGGTATAATACGAAATATAATTAGTTATCTTTCAAAATGTACAAGAAAATCTTACTTCGCCTGTTTGGCTTCTGTAGAACTCTAGGAACAACATACAGTTCCTAATAATAAGGTAATATTTTTTCGTTCGCTTATATTGCTAAGTGTTAATGTATATTACATGTCCAAACGAAGGTTGAGACCTCTACTACTAAAAAACATTTCTAATACGTGCGCTGATAATAGTTCTATGTCTAGCGTCATAACAAAACTGGTACGAGATAATAAACAAAATTCGCAAGTGTTTTGCACCACGCGTGAACTGTCAATTAATGAGCATCGCGGATCTCAACCTTAAAAAAGAATTATGAAACACATAAACGCTAATATAACATATGTATAAAGAAATGACTTTAAAGAGAATGACCAATAATACCACAAGAAGAAATGAAATGCTATTTGTTTAATGATGAATCAATGAAATAAAGAAAGTTTTATGTTTTTGCAAAACTTATTGTACTACGTATAATGTCATAGTCTTGAAAAATTCTAGTAAATAAATTGCTTACAAAGAAAAAACGTACGCATAGGGTAACAATGGTATGAAATCATGTACCGTTAATATGACACCACAAATGCCATTTATATCGGTAGACTTTGAAAACGTTTGTCGCAGATGTCTCCATTTTAACGCACTTCCGAATCTAACGGTAATGTTAACGCACTTCCGAATAAACGGTAGATAATTTGCTGCACTTTAAAAGTCAGAGCCGCTTGTAAATGCTGTTTAGTGTCACATTTACGAATGTTATGCTTTAGCCCATATACAATCAAGAAAAATAAGCATTCAGTCTTAAAATACCTTGGTCAACAGATGAGCAGTTTTGATGTGAGTTCAAGTGCACAGCCTTTGCTGTAATGACTACTGAAACGGCTAAATGATCCATAATGCGTCGCATCGACTGTTCAAATTGGGGACACCGGTTTTAATCAGATTTTTATTTGGGTGTTTAGTGAGCGTTTATGCTTTGCTCGTTATTGGCAAAGGGCCATATTCCAGAAACATCTTAAGTTATCTTAAAATATTTGCATTTAAGTTCCCGTTGGGGTAAAGCAATATTTTTAAAACTGCATATGAAGTAGTGAATCAATTTACAGTTAAGTAAATAGCAGTCGATAATAGGTTGATAATGAGTGAACACTAAGCTAGATTTCGTGTATAAATGGAATAAAATGCTTAAAAAACAAATTTAAGGCTGCGGTTAAGATTCACTTAAGATGTTTCTGGAATACGGACCCAAGTCGTACAAACGGTTCGACAAGTACCTTCAATACAAAACCGAACATTGTTATTAAGATTTTAGTACTCATCACATAACTGGTATTTCACATCGGAAGAGCTGAACAAATTGCTTTGTAAGCAGCGTCAATTTTAAATTTCATCACAATGACGATTATATCATATATAATTCAATGTTCGTGCCTTTTGATGTCGTAATTACAAGTTATATTTAGTCAACGTCCCTCTTTGGTTTCCATGGAAAACTTTGGGACGGGACCCCATTATCGTATATAAAGACATGACTGTCATAATTTATTATTAATTTCATAACAATATACGGAATGAGACGCTCAGCATTCCATGAATATTTGTACAGGCTGACCTGGGTATGGCTTAAATATTTAAATTGCCCTCTGTATATCTTAATTAACTGACTCGGAGATATAAACATTTTTAATATCAGCTGAATTGCAACAAGTTTACAGATATGTTAACTACCTAGACACTGAATCAGTTCAGCGCAATTAGCCGTGATCGTTTAGTGGTTGCGACGTTTTTTACGTGGGCCAAACCCCTCCCCCTCCCCAGGTTTGTTTGAAAAGCAGACGCAATAAACGGGCTGGAATTTTATAAGGGTATATCCTTTGAATTTCCCTTTTTTCGTTGCAAAATGAAGAAAACCATGTGCAGTTTTTTCATCTTTTATTGTACATAAATTTAACCAGGAATAAATATTTCAACAAGAGTTCTCCATTTTAATTGTTTATTTAAAATAGCTCTTAAATTTACGAACAATTTTATGGGAAAAAAAAAAGTTTTTACTTCGTAAATTGAAAAAACTATAACCAATTCCATATCCGACATATTCCATATATGACATTATTTCAGCTTTGTATAAATACAAAGTACTTGGAATAGTTAGAGTTCATCAATTTTCAAAGTATATTTTTTATGAAGTTCTTGGAAATGTTCAAAGTTCGTAAATGTACTTAATATAAAGTACTTTAAATGGTTTTATTTTGTTCAAAGTTCGTAAATTTACAAAGTACTTAGAATATAAATAAAGTACTTTGAATGGTTTGATGTTGTTTAAAGTTCGTAATTATACTAAGTACTTAGAATATTGAAATTTTGCAAATGTTCGTAATTTCACGAATTAGTTGGAATATTAAAAATTTTGCAAATGTTTGTAAATTTTTGAAGTATTTGGAATATGTTCTTGTAGTTAAACGTTCAGGAATTTATAAACTGTTTTATTTCAACTTTGTTAAGTGGTCGTAAATTTGTGAAGTATTTGGAAATGTTTCAGGATTGTTAAGAGTTTGTATAAATATAAAGTACTTTGAGAGGTTTCATTTTGTTGAAAAATCATAAATTTACGAAGTACTTGGAATATTGAACATTTTGCACATTTTCGTAAATTTACGAACTATTTGGAAACATTTTAGCATTGTTAAGAGTTTGTATATATATATCCAAACATTAGAACGTTATAGGAACGGACTTATGCAATAGCAATATATAATTATTTTCGCGCTGCGCAGGTGTTATTATAGTATATTAATATTTTTTCGTTTGGGGATCAGGGGCTGTATCCACATAGCTATTAAGGCAAATCTTATCTTTGGTCATATTAATGTGAACATTTCAAAAACAATGTTGATTGTGAAAATCAATAATTTCTTTCTGAAAAATTGTACTATAAGAAACAACTGTTGATTCTGTATCAGATTTAAACCATTTAAAACGAAATAAACTTTTAATGAACTTAAGGGCAATTTTACGATTGGAAGAAATTTACTGAAGCTTTCACTTACTTAAAGGAGCTTTGTGGATATGGGCCCTGTATATTAAATGTCTGAAATAGGTTTCAAACCTGTATTCACAGAATTAAAGTAGTCCAAAATATGCGCCTGATAATAGTTCTATCACGTGCGCCATAACAAAATGGTATGAAATAATATGTAGATGCTTATGTGTTTAGCTACATACGTGATATGTCAATTAATGTATATCGTGGATGTCAAAAGAGAAAAGAAAAATAAACTAAATATACGCTAATGGAATATATGTACAAGGAACAAAGTCCAAGCGTCATGTTTTTATTATTTGTTTGTGTTTGTTCCGTTTCTTGGAACTTCATACTCAAGTTTATTCAGCTTTATTTTTGTCTAATTTTAAGATTTGGACTTCTGTCATGTATGCACTTTTATTTATGTTTAATGTCATGGTCATCATTGTCTGGAGCAATTCCAGAAAAAAAATGCCAATTGGCTTTCTGAAAATAGTAATATCATCAATTTACCGATAGTATGCAATTATAAATGTCAGTTCTATTAGGAGATACTGAACCCGTTCGTAGAAGGCGTTTTAAAGTTAACGCACTTCCGATTCCTACTTTAATGTTAACGCACTTCCGAATCTAACGGTAATCAATTTGTTTCATTTTAGGGCTGCATGAAAGTACATCTAAGCGACATTTTCCGGACTTGATAGTACATTTATTATTTAGTTTATAACATTATCTGGGATGAGACGCACAGCATTCCATTAATACTTGTCGACATCTGACTAGTCCGGGATGAGACGCACAGCATTCCATTAATACTTGTCGACACCTGACTAGTCCGGGATGAGACGCACAGCATTCCATTAATACTTGTCGACACCTGACACAGCATTCCATTAATACTTGTCGACACCTGACTAGTCCGGGATGAGACGCACAGCATTCCATTAATACTTGTCGACACCTGACTAGTCCGGGATGAGACGCACAGCATTCCATTAATACTTGTCGACACCTGACACAGCATTCCATTAATACTTGTCCACACCTGACACAGCATTCCATTAATACTTGTCGACACCTGACTAGTCCGGGATGAGACGCACAGCATTCCATTAATACTTGTCGATACCTGACTAGTCCGGGATGAGACGCACAGCATTCCATTAATACTTGTCGACACCTGACTAGTCCGGGATGAGACGCACAGCATTCCATTAATACTTGTCGACACCTGACTAGTCCGGGATGAGACGCACAGCATTCCATTAATACTTGTCGACACCTGACTAGTCCGGGATGAGACGCACAGCATTCCATTAATACTTGTCGACACCTGACACAGCATTCCATTAATACTTGTCGACACCTGACTAGTACGGGATGAGACGCACAGCATTCCATTAATACTTGTCGACACCTGACTAGTCCGGGATGAGACGCACAGCATTCCATTAATACTTGTCGACATCTGACTAGTCCGGGATGAGACGCACAGCATTCCATTAATACTTGTCGACACCTGACTAGTCCGGGATGAGACGCACAGCATTCCATTAATACTTGTCGACACCTGACTAGTCCGGGATGAGACGCACAGCATTCCATTAATACTTGTCGACACCTGACTAGGTTATGGCTGAAATATTTCAATTGCCAGCTGTGTATCTTAATTGACACAGAGGCATGAAAGGTATATTTCTTAATGTAATTACGATACGTTTACATTGTCAAATAAGTTTACCAGCTAACGACAATAAATCAGTCCAGCGCGCTTAGACGTGAGCGTATAGCGGTTAGTACTTCGCGTTGTGGCAGCGACAACCCAGGTTCGAGTCCGTACAGCGGTTAGTACTTCGCGTTGTGGCAGCGGCAACCCAGGTTCGAGTCCGTATAGCGGTTAGTACTCCGCGTTGTGGCAGCGACAACCCAGGTTCGAGACCGTATAGCGGTTAGTACTTCGTGTTGTGGCAGCGACAACCCAGGTTCGAGCCCGTATAGCGGTTAGTACTTCGCGTTGTGGCAGCGACAACCCAGGTTCGAGTCCGTATAGCGGTTAGTACTTCGCGTTGCGACAGCGACAACCCAGGTTCGAGTCCGTATAGCGGTTAGTACTCCGCTTTGCGGCAGCGACAACCCAGGTTCGAGATCGTAGGGCAGTTAGTTCTCCGCTTTGCGACAGCGACAACCCAGGTTCGAGACCATATAGCGGTTAGTACTCCGCGTTGTGGCAGCGACAACCCAGGTTCGAGTCCGTATAGCGGTTAGTACTTCGTGTTGCGACAGCGACAACCCAGGTTCGAGTCCATATAGCGGTTAGTACTTCGCGTTGCGGCAGCGACAACCCAGGTTAGAGACCGTATAGCGGTTAGTACTCCGCTTTGCGGCAGCGACAACCCAGGTTCGAGACCGTATAGCGGTCAGTACTTCGCGTTGTGGCAGCGACAACCCACGTTCGAGACCGTATAGCGGTTAGTACTTCGCGTTGTGGCAGCGACAACACAGGTTCGAGTCCGTATAGCGGTTAGTACTTCGCGTTGTGGCAGCGACAACCCAGGTTCGAGTCCGTATAGCGGTTAGTACTTCGCGTTGTGGCAGCGACAACTCAGGTTCGAGTCCGTATAGCGGTTAGTACTCCGCGTTGTGGCAGCGACAACCCAGGTTCGAGTCAGTATAGCGGTTAGTACTTCGCGTTGTGGCAGCGACAACCCAGGTTCTAGTCCGTATAGCGGTTAGTACTTCGCGTTGCGACAGCGACAACCCAGGTTCGAGTCCGTATAGCGGTTAGTACTCCGCTTTGCTGCAGCGACAACCCAGGTTCGAGATCGTAAGGCAGTTAGTTATCCGCTTTGCGACTGCGACAACCCAGGTTCGAGACCATATAGCGGTTAGTACTCCGCGTTGTGGCAGCGACAACCCAGGTTCGAGTCCGTATAGCGGTTAGTACTTCGCGTTGCGACAGCGACAACCCAGGTTCGAGTCCATATAGCGGTTAGTACTTCGCGTTGCGGCAGCGACAACCCAGGTTAGAGACCGTATAGCGGTTAGTACTCCGCTTTGCGGCAGCGACAACCCAGGTTCGAGTCCGTATAGCGGTTAGTACTCCGCTTTGCGGCAGCGACAACCCAGGTTCGAGACCGTATAGCGGTCAGTACTTCGCGTTGTGGCAGCGACAACCCACGTTCGTGACCGTATAGCGGTTAGTACTTCGCGTTGTGGCAGCGACAACCCAGGTTCGAGTCCGTATAGCGGTTAGTACTTCGCGTTGTGGCAGCGACAACCCAGGTTCGAGTCCGTATAGCGGTTAGTCATCGCGTTGTGGCAGCGACAACCCAGGTTCGAGTCCGTATAGCGGTTAGTACTTCGCGTTGTGGCAGCGACAACTCAGGTTCGAGTCCGTATAGCGGTTAGTACTCCGCGTTGTGGCAGCGACAACCCAGGTTCGAGTCCGTATAGCGGTTAGTACTTCGCGTTGTGGCAGCAACAACCGTATTGCGGTTAGTACTTCGCGTTGTGGCAGCGACAACCCATGTTTGAGTCCGTATAGCGGTTAGAACTTGGCGTTGTGGCAGCGATAACCCAGGTTCGAGTCCGTACAACGGTTAGTACTTCGCGTTGTGGCAGCGACAACCCAGGTTCGAGTCCGTATAGCGGTTAGTACTTCGCGTTGTGGCAGCGACAACGCAGGTTCGAGTCCGTATAGCGGTTAGTACTTCGCGTTGCGACAGTGACAACCCAGGTTCGAGTCCGTATAGCGGTTAGTACTTCGCGTTGCGGCAGCGACAACCCAGGTTCGAGACCGTATAGCGGTTAGTACTCCGCTTTGCGGCAGCGACAACCCTTGTTCGAGACCGTATAGCGGTTAGTACTCCGCGATGTGGCAGCGACAACCCAGGTTGGAGTCCGTATATCGGTTAGTACTTCGCGTTGTTCCAGCGACAACCGTATAGCGGTTAGTACTTCGCGTTGTGGCAGCGACAACCCAGGTTCGAGTCCAGGGACCATATTCTCCAACCTATTCTTTGACTTCAGAATAAAAAATAGACTAAAAAAAAGTACTTCAGCTTTTGCAATTGTACTGGGTACCGATCTCGATGATCATCAACAGATTGTTATAAGTAAAGAATGACGCAATTAGAAATTGTGAAAACCAATTGGAATTCATCATTTAAGAGCTCTTAGAACAGTACAGTTTCAAAAATGAGGCGTGTCGTGGGAAAACCGGGCTTAATGCATGTGCGTAATATGTCGTCACGGATTAGCCTGTGCAGTCTGCACAGGCTTATTCGGGACGACACTTTCCGCTTTTATGGTATTTTCTGTTTCAATGAATTATCTTCTAAACATAAATCCACTGTAGGCGGAAAGTGCCGTCCCGGATTAATCTGTGTGGATTGCACAGGCTAATCCGGGACGACACTTTGGGCACCTGCATTAAGCCCGGTTTTCCCACGACACGGCTCAAATAGTCTTTTTTCTTAGTCTAAAGTCTATGAATAGGACGGTGAATGCCGGCCCTGGTATCGGCAAAGTCTGGACAGGCTTATTCGGGACGACACTTTCCGCTTTTGTGGTATTTTCTGTTTCAATGAATTATCTTCTAAACATAAATCCACTGTAGGCGGTAAGTGCCGTCCCGGATTAATCTGTGCGGACTGCACAGGCTAATCCGGGACGACACTTTGGGCACCTGCATTAAGCCCGGTTTTCCCACGACACGGCTCAAATAGTCTTTTTTCTTAGTCTAAAGTCTATGAATAGGACGGTGAATGCCGGCCCTGGTATCGGCAAAGTCTGGACAGTCGCTGCCTCGGCACTGCTGAGTTCCATTTTGTACTTTTGGTACACGTCATTGTTCAGCATATATTGAATATTGAAATACATTGGTATTATTGCTTTGTTTGTTTTTCCATACACTATCGAATAACAATGTTATTTTTCGTGTTGATTGTATTTTTACTGTAACTCGAAAGAACTGAAAATCTAACTGTAATCAAACAATAACGCTTGCTACACTTGTTTATGCGGTCTTTATTGAACACATTATTCATAAGCAGTGTACATGTAACGGAAAAAGACTGTTGAGAATTTGCATGTACGCGTATTAAAAAGAAGCAATTAAACAACAATACTATAGAACTTGTATAGATTTACGATAATAACTCAGCGTTATTAAACTGTAACATATATTGAACTCATTTTGCATCTGCAGGAATTTAACATTTATTGACATCCTACTTCCTTCATTTCAGGTATGTGACCGATAGCCCATACAACACAGCTTAGTATACAACATAAACTACGGGACATCTAGATTTATGATGATAATTCAGCGATATCAAAATATAAAAGATATTGAGCTCCTGTATCAGCAGGATTTAAACCCTTATTAACATCCTAAGGTCCTTTATTTCAGGCAAGTGACAACTTTCGCATGCAACAACGAAGCACCAAACAAACACACACACACACACACAAACCTGAATAGAACAGGGGTCAACCCCTTGGAGCGGTCAATGCCAGTAATAAGGGGGTTAAAACCGATTGAAGGGCTTTGACGGCGCGCCCAGCATCACACGTGGGCTTGAAAATAAACAAAAAACTTGTATATCGTTCCTTAAAAGCAATAAGGTTTCTGTTCACATATGCTGTTAGACCCATTGGGCTTTCAAGGGACAATCTGTTAATAACATTAAAATCATAGCCCTGTTACTCAAACTTCAAATGCAATGAAAGATAATATATTATTCCAATATATTATTGGACTTCAACAACAAAAAAACAGACCAGAACCTCCCGCGATACGAGGAAATGAAATAAAAACTACTATCTACTACATCTCTTATTGTTATCAAAATTTCAAGTAATAACATCATATAGTACAATTCTCAGATCATTTCCATGCAATTAAGATCTTTAATAAATTGTGCCGAATGTAACAAAACAACCCAGAACAAGACAGAAACATTAATGGAACATATAACATATATTTGTGTTTGTGGAATGGGTGGACTATTTAAAATTTATATGTTATTTGTTTTGCACATAAGAGAAGGCGCATTACATCTGAGACGTATCTTCATATATAGACGTAGGCAACAGAGGACAAGATCGTATCTAACACTGAAATTTAACATTTATTTCATGCTTTTGGACGATAAATAAAACAAAATGCGCGAGATATGTTGAAACGTCAAAAGTTTGTATATTCTAACGTCAAAAATATGACGTCATAATTAGTCCAAAATTGATGCTCACTGTTGTGGTGGGAAATAGTGCCATGCTTTCTGCGTCGTTGTCGCTCAATTGTATATTTATTGAAATTTAGTATTTGTTTTCTGTTATTTAAAAATGCCGACGACGATTAGGTTCACATACTTCCAAAAAATAAACATTAAACACTAAATAGTTCCATATAACCTAGAGTAAAATGATGAAATGTCATCATTTTACTCGACCTAGAGTGAAATGATCGCGCTATCATTCACTGGTATTCCCCACTCATTGATTGCATTAAATGAAATAATATATAATGTGACTCAATGAAAATGCACATTGGTGTGAAAACCTTGCAGACGGAGTGCGTTCGGTGCAAACATTGAATATAATCAAACCTCAGGTGTTTTTTTATCAGTAGTTCATTATGCTTTCTCATGCTGCCAATATAAATTACAATACAACAGAGGGAGATACGAGACAAATCATTGTTCAAATAATATACTTACAGATGTTGTCTAAAGTGTGTGTCCAAACCGGCCTTGTCGAATATTTATGAGTTTTATTAAATGTTTTCTCTGACGTGTACATACTTTGTATGTTTTCAGTCTATCTGCACTCATGTTTGCCAAGGATTTTATGTTCGTGTTACCGCCGGTTTGTTGTTTATCCGTGTGTTGGTTTGCCTATTAGCAACTTTACGCATCAAGTCTTCAAAGGATTTGCATGACATTTTCCTTGACGTTTGGTAATGGACGGTGATCCGGATCTCCATAAGGATCAAGTATTGTTTTAACAGATTTTTTTTATATTTATGAGATACGGCTTGTGAGGTAACCAATCACTAAACAATTCAATTGTTTTGTAGTTTTCTATATGGAGGTCCACGCACTTGTAGTGATTTCTGGTTAATAACGTCATATAACAGATAATATTTACCATAGGCATATACCAATGGAAACGTAAAACCTGTCATATTTTGTTTACAAACCGCCATTTATAACGGGGCAATCGTGAATATAGTATCAATTTATTAGTGTGGTGTTTGTCTTGGTCATTTAATTAGTAAGATAATTTAATATATTATAAACACATCTATGATTTGACAACATGGATGCCAATGGATTGTCATATATTGTTTTATTACAACAAATATGTCGGAAATTCCACACCAATATTCAATATTCGAATGTCCGTATATTTATTCTAAAACTGATGTTTTTGCTTTAGCCTGTGATATTTGATTTGCATCGCGTTGAACTTGTATTTGGCAGAAACGTAAATTTTTAATACGCATTTAAGTTCTGGAATGACGTATTCATTTCTAAACAGAAAATATGTACATCTTAACACTATTTTTTAAATGTGTGATATATTTAAATTAACAATTCTTATTTGTTTTTCAACGACGCAAGTGATTTAAAAGTTAATAACCCGACGTCAAATGAATCGGATTAAGATGGCACCATGTGCACAACGACATGAAACTGAACTTATTTCATGCTATGCGGTGAATGAGTGGGGAATCCCAGTGAATGGTAACCCGATCATCCCACTCTAGGTCGAGTGAAATAAAAACGTTTGGTCATTTCACTCTTGGTTATATGGAACTACTTTTAACTTTGTTTTTATGTTTTTATGTTTATTTTTTGAAAGTATATGAATACCCTAATCGTCATTGTAAACATCGGCCTTTTTAAACAACAGAAAACACACAATAAAGTTCAATACAAATATAAATAAGCGACAACAACACAGTAAGAGTGGCGCTATTTTCCTACCACAACAGTGATCGATAATTTTGGAAAAATAATGACGTCCTAAATATGTGACGCGTGAGCATATCTCGCGCATCTTTTTAATGTATCGTTCAAAAGCATGAAATAAAAAGAAAATTTGTTTAATACAGTGTAAGATCGTAGTTTATTTCATTCGTGGTCATCGAAACTAGATATTTTCACTCGTGCTGCGCCACTCGTGAAAATATTGTTTCTATGACCACTCGTGAAATAAAATACGATCTTACACTGCATTAAACAAATATCCTCTATTTATTATATACTTTGAAAGTCATCAAAAATCTTTGGGTCAAAATGTATTTTGAGTAATCATCAGGACGTATTTAAGGCATTGTCCTTTACTTAAGAGATCTCTCTCGTTTATAGTTATATAATACGGGTACAGTATTCGTATCAGAGTAGCATCAAATACGCGAAACGAGATTCGAAACTTGGCTGGTATTTGGGGATATATGATCGTTAACACCGTTTTGCACACGTTTTTTACACACCGTTTGAAGTAGATATAATAATACCCTGTAATCAATTGTATTAATCAAATACAGGCCTCAGTTTGTATGTTGATAGTTGAAATAACAATAATAACGACTCATATATACATTCAATAATTGTTTATTTTACAACATCGTTAAACTCATTACAAATGTGTCAAGTTTAAAGTTAATAATTAATTAAATGTAATGTGTAATAAAAAGGAAATATCCAACACTAATTAAGAGGGTATCAATTGTTTGTTGTTTATGGTCTCTATTGTTTGTAAAATCAGTTGTGTCCAGTAAATGACAAAGAATACAAACACTGTATGTGCATGAGTACAACAATTCGTGATTAAACAACACAACACAACAATAAGTGCAAGTGGCAGTAATGGATATGGCGCCCGCCTTGTGATAAGGAGGTCGTGAGTTCGATCCCTACTCGGGGAGCGTTCAAATGATCTTGCTCATACTACGCTAAGTACTGGCTCTACCCAGGGAACGGACTCAAAAGCGTCTCAATAAGCTTCAGGCTTTCGATACAATCAAGCAAAAATTAATAGGTTTAACCTAGCAATAAATGCAGTATTAGTTCAAAGCTTACATTGTTTTGATTTGTATTATTGTATTTATTAGAAGTTCGAGCTTGAATCGTTCTCTTGCGATTAAGGAATCAACAGGTTGTTCTTTATTCACCATATTTCAGATGTAAAATATTAATTATCACAATGAAAAATGTGTGCAAAGTTTTCCCTAAAATATGACTTAAATTAAAATTTCCCTTAGGAGCTTTGGATATGGCCACTGATCCTGTGTTTCGACAATAATCTTCTACACTCCAACCTTTTCTTCATATTAGTCTGTACCATACGAATTCAGCATCTACATGTCATTACACTGTTGGCATGGTGGTAAATAAATGAAGACAAAAAGCAATGAGAGACAATATTTAATCTAATTGTCGAGAGTAAATTTACATTCATTTCAGCAAATCCCTCATGGGGCGGACATAAAGCGATTAGATACGTGTTAATGGATTATAGAAATATGCTATTAAGAAAACAAAAGTACATACGGTTTACGATATTGTGTGGGTTTTTTGTATGTTCAATTTATACAGTTATATAGTTATACAGTAGTTTTCTTGGTAAGGACATAGGACATAAAGATTTTGAAGTTCATCGTCATTACTAGTAGAGAAACTTTATGGCACGTAACCGTACGATGTTCTTTATTAAAGGCATGTACAACCCCGTATCCATCACGGAAACTAACTCACAAACACGAATTTAAAAAGTGTGGTCAACGCAAAGCGTTGTGTTTTTGAACTGGTTCAAGTTTGCGCGGGAACTCACAAATTCTATGAGATACATTTACTTTCAATGTACAGCATGCGCATTTTGTACACATCAGCTCACATATGTAATAGTCTAGCTGGATGTAATATTGGATTGTACTAAGGTAATGGTGAATGTCTTATTTTAAACTAATAAAAAAAGAAACTATACATTTTTTTCAATTACCTATTTTCAAATTTTGTTAGATTGAAAAAGGGATGCCTTTGGTATTTGCAACTTATTAAATCACTAATGTTGCGTTTGGATGACGATAACGTTTTAATAATTGATTATTTTTTAGGCATTCATATTACTTATTAGTTCCAACAACATTTAAAAAAACGAAATTAAAAAATGACCATTTTCTTTTTACTATTAGTATATATTAATGTTGTGTTCATTTTTACTTCTTAAATTTGTATATGTTAATTATTTTTAAAGGATCATCATTGCCATTTAATTTACTAGTGTATGTTTATTCGGCAAGCAACATACATGCTCAAAATTTGAAGGAACCTGTTCACAGATTGGCAAATTCACAATTTTCAGGGTTTTTTTTGTCATAGATCCCAAATAGAAAAATAATAGTATATAAACTAGCGAAATAACACTGCTGACAATGAAATATATAATGTAAATATAGTGTCGTTTATGAAAAAGCATCAATTGAAATGAATAAAATTATAAAGCGTTTGTTATGCTTTTCATCGGTATGTTGGAAAACATAGCGATAAAAATTCACTTATATGATAGAAGGTCAGGAAGACCGAGAGGTTAGCGTGACAGATTGTTGATCCCGGCGGTTGTAGGTTCGATTGTTGATCCCGGCGGTTGTAGGTTCGATAGTTGATCCCGGCGGTTGTAGGTTCGATTGTTGATCCCGGCGGTTGTAGGTTCGATTGTTGATCCCGGCGGTTGTAGGTTCGATTTCCAGGATAAGGTTTGCGTGACAGATTGCTGATCCCGGCGGTTGTAGGTTCGATTGTTGATCCCGGCGGTTGTAGGCTCGATTGTTGATCCCGGCGGTTGTAGGTTCGATTGTTGATCCCCGCGGTTGTAGGTTCGATTGTTGATCCCGGCGGTTGTAAGCTCGATTGTTGATCCCGGCGGTTGTAGGTTCGATTGTTGATCCCCGCGGTTGTAGGTTCGATTGTTGATCCCGGCGGTTGTAGGTTCGATTGTTGATCCCGGCGGTTGTAGGTTCGATTTCCCGGATAAGGCAAATCTTTTTTTTTTCTTGACTTACAGAAAACAAATTTTATATCAAGGAAAAAAATACTTAGTCATTTAGTTTTTGCAGTTAAGGCTGTAAATGACAATTTTAACCAATACGAAAATCTGAGAACGAGTCTCTTTAATGCTTAAATGTGGTAAATGAACATAGTCTAAATAACTAGTCATTGCTTCATTTGAAGTGTACCTAACGCATAATCGTCAGTAGCAAAAATATTACATTAGAAATACATTAATTAATTAATTGTCTGAGGTGTTAATGCTTATTGAAAGGTCATATTGTTTGAAGTGCTCTTAACGCATATTTGTCGGTAGAAAAAGAAAACCATATTCTTAGAAAAATATACAATCGATTGTGGATGGTGTTAATGAATATTTCACTTTCCAGACATGATGCATGGTAGCGAATTATTCGCTGAATTATAGTGCTACTGCTCGCATCAAAGCAGAATTAGCAAAATACAGGGCACGTGTTCTTCTATAGTCTTATCGTAAAGAACCTACAAATTACAGGCGGCGTGAGCTAAACGTTTATGATCCAATCCATCAAAACAAACAAGACACGTAGACTCAAAGGGTGGTGTGTTTACCAAGGCTGTTCTTTCGAAACCGTTAGTTTTCATTCCCTGTATATTGTAGATAATTTATTGAAAGACTGTTTTAAGGCCACAAAACAACATTTGAACACGATTTCTGGCGAACGTATATTTAAAAAAAAGTATTTATATTTATTCAAAAGTTGATAACATGCATATATATTGTAGCATTAGCTCTTTGAATTTTGCGATAAAACTAAAACAGTATTGAATGTATTCCAAACTGAAAACTCAATCAATATAGATCACAAACAATGGACACACGTCATAATATTAAGGATATGTATTTGTATTATTTGAATTGTCAGCGCCGTTCCGAAGTGATGTCTTTGAAACCGCGTTTTCTCGACTTTTTGGCGCGTTTATATGTTATTTCTACTTTATAGTATGCGTGGAGTATCACATCTTCGAATGGTATACATCTATCCCCGTATACAATCTGAAAATAAATAAGACAAAAAATGTAGTGGTTAGTAAAGCCTTTGCATTTACCTTCAGAAATGCGATCTTGTAGCAAAATTACACTGAATGTTCTATCAACTTAAGGATTGGCACAGTGATACAATATTGGGCTTTGCATGGTGTTACCTTCGCGCCGTGTCACCGCGCGGGTAAT
Source organism: Congeria kusceri (assembly GCA_027627225.1). Classification (NCBI taxonomy): domain Eukaryota; kingdom Metazoa; phylum Mollusca; class Bivalvia; order Myida; family Dreissenidae; genus Congeria; species Congeria kusceri. The sequence continues at coordinate 30,895,595 of CM051033.1, forward strand.
TACAACAGCTGCTGCATTGTGATCATTTAATTGTCATAATATGAGCACCTTAGATATAGTGTGTATATATATATATATATATATATATATATATATATATATATATATATATACACCATTTTTGCCGATTGACAATTTTAAGGTTTGGTGGCTGACATCACAAAATCCTGTGCAATGTGAGGTCTTGCTCTATTGGTGTCAAGGGTGCAGCGCGGGAGTCAAAATAAGTATGTTTGTTTGAAGTGCAATCAATATAATTTCCAATTACAGTGATACAATAACCAACACCATTTAGTTATTTGTGCAAGATACACGAGTCAAGGAATATTGATCGCTGCACTTTTACTGTTATAATACATTTATTGTTGCATATAGTTTAAATATGATTATGTACGCTTAAGCCATAAACAAGAAACATTAATATATGTACTTTTACAATTGTGTTATCTGTGTATGTAACGTAATATTTTTATCAGCGTTTATGACATACTACAAACAGTTGTGCAATACAGGTGTCATTTTTGAATCAGCTGCAATTGGTTCGTACTTAGCACATATACCGCATTAATAATGCTGTTATATATTATTAATATTATTAATATAGTACGGACAATTGTGTACAGAATTGAGCACAACGTGTGGAAGTTTTATAGCAATTTGTAATTTAATATTTTTGCCATATAAGATCTATGTATTTAAGATTTTGTTTAATTTAATATGTCATTACTTTATAGCTTGAATTGATATCGCAGATGAAACTGCATGCTCGCATTTATGGAATTATATCGCTTTTGTTACAAAATGATAATTTGAGACCTCTTGCGAACGATTAACGAAATGGCACCGGTTCTAAGCTGTAAAGTTGTATTCTATTTTATTGGCCATACACGGAAGACAAAGTGTCTACATAAGAATTGAGCAAATAGTTGTGGGGCAACATAACTAAAACAATGGGGCTTCAGTTATGAAGATCACGACACTTACCTTCCCGTACATGTTACTGACGGTGATCATCCATACGGCCTTTTTCCGGTTGGCTCGTCCTAGACCTCTAGCAACAGTGAAGCAGCCTTCCGCATCTTCCCAGTCTAGCATGACGTTAAACGGGACTTCGTTGTCGGTTCCGTTACGTTCCATGAACTGTAATGTCGCCTGGATCATTGCGTCCATAACTGTCATATGTGCGCCGAGCAGAACGGTCTCGGAGTATTCCTCGCCTGGCGTCAATGTGTCGTTGATAATGACGCTAACGTCAGGCTGCAAAATAAAACGTTACAAATATGGAACAATCATGTCTTGGGTCCATATATACCAGAAGTGTGTCAAGTATTCTGGGAAGTGTTTTGAGAAAATTTGACTGTTTTACCGTTATGAAGCATACATATGTGTTTTACTGATTCCAAGTTTCCCCTGGAAACATCGAGATGACGTTGCTATGGCAAAAGGAATTAGCGTCCTATTAGTACTATGTTCAAATAGAGGCAATTATTCTATAGAACATATAAGTACCTATATGTTTGGATATATTCATCAAAAACTATCACAATATAAAGAAGTTATGGTATTTGTCCCAAACACTCTCGTATTTATGGTAAGGTATGATATGGCATTCTGCATGTTAAGACAAATGACGCATACAACGTACAAACAAGTATAAATTATTATGCGGAGGTTGAATTTTAAATTTCCAACGATAATTTAGTAACATTACCAGACATTACATAGACACACATTGGTAAAAAGTCATTTTAAAAGAAACAAAATGTTTGTAACCTTCAACTATTATTGACGACTTTCACGTTGGAATCTGATAAATAAATGTAATATTAAAGATTGCACATTACATTTAAAATTTGAGTCTTTCAAAAGAGAAAATGTATTATTTAAAACAGTTTCATCTCTTTGACATTTAATACAAATCAAAATAAAAAACCGCATATGTGTTTATCGATTTTAATGGTTAACCGTTGAAATGTTAACATGTAAAAGTGACTCCTGCAAAAGCGTTCTTTCAAAACCTATATATCACTTTTTTATCCGGCTAGATGTGTGCTTTTACGCTACATTAACTGTTTTCCATTCATTTAAAGCTTGGATAGCCTGGCAACGAACACAGTTGCAGTGGTAATATATTTGTTTTAAATGTCTACTAAGCGATACTATTGTCCACAGAGGCAATAAGAAACATTTACTTAACTACAATATTTGGCACTGATATAAAGTTTGGGTAATGTGTCAACCAAAATAAGCCTTGTGGTATTATATTTTATATTTTATTAATCGTCAATCAACACATAATATTATTTCACCAAGAGCAGTCAGAATCATAAATGTTTCCGATGTAATACCAATGCAATTGACTTACTGGTGAGTTCGGCAACCACATGTCTAGGGTATTAATAGCTCGTTTATCCGCCTCATTGAAATCCTGCTCATTGTAAACACCTTCAGAATTATCTGGTTCATTTTCACCTAGACCTAGTTCAAGCTCCGCTTCATCAACATCAATTGCTTCGTCTTCGTCTTTTTTACCATCGTCGTGTGTGTCTGGTTTACTGACTGCTGCACCACGTACATTGTCTTCAAAACTTGTACCGATCTTTTGAGCTATCAGCCTTTGGCTAACCAATGATCTGGGCTGCTTTGCCGTCTCATCGTCAGTAATGTATCGCTCTAATTTACGTGTTTGTGCAACCATCGCTTTGTTAAAAACAGCACGTACAAGTAGTTTCGAAAGTTGCTCTTGTTTATTCGGAGCTGCTGACTTTATAATTGGGGATTTAAACAGCTTCTCGAAAGAGTTGTGTCGAAGCCTAAGGTTTGATATTGACTCCAGCGGATATAGTTTCTCTAGATCGTTGTCATTGATATCCTCCATTGACTCTACGTCCGTCAGTCTGTCTACTGTTTGCGCGTCCGGCCAGCTGTTGTCATTAAGATCGTTTTTAGAAGATTGATGGTCGTCAGCAGTGTTCAGAATTTCAAGGGAATGAAACTTATTTGTTATTTCGTCCGTATTTTTGTTGCCTTCAGTGATGATATTTGACATGTCCAGCTGCGAAGATAAGTGGTGTTATATTTATATATGAAGAAATTGTAATTAAAAGAATCACATTTACTGCAAGTTGTGGGTTTCAACATTTACAGGAATTACTGTTGTTTTTGTTTTTTTTAATTATATATATATAACCGATGTTTGAAGTGCATGTATTTCTTGTTTTTTTTTTTAACTCTACAGGGTAAAAACTAAATTCTCTTTTCAAGAGATTTAGAGTCTTCGAGTAAATTAAAAACAAAATCGCTCATAACGCCTACTGAAATTCGATTTACCTTCCAACCTGTTAACTTAGAGCGGTTTCTAAATAACAAAGTGTAATGTTGTTACATGCACTCGTAATCTTTACTATAATCTTTCTCTTACAAATAAAGTTTGTACAAAAAAACTCCTTTTCCTGTTTCCTTTTAATCAGGAAAACGGTCGTCAACCGAAAGTTTAAATATTCGATGAATGATGCATTCAATGCCTTGCATTAAAAATAATCAAACAATAAAGAAAATGCAAAAAAAAAATGTTTTATCTAATGTAACAAAATATGAAAGAGTAGCACACCCTAAGATCAATACACGTGAACATAAAGTTAATTACATGTATTATATTTAACATAATTTCAGAATGTGTGTGTTTCCCTTTCTACATCATTATGGTGTGCTTGTTTTCATAAATACATTAAACACATCGTACATATTGCATATGTGTATGTGTCTACAATAAGAAATTATACAAAACAACATATATTTGAATTTACACATAAGTTGCGAAATAATAACATTGTGCCAAATGCCGCCCAAAACCGCTATACAACTAAGTCTTCCTCAGTATAAAAGTTATGGCGAATTTCCTGAGCCAAATGTAATCCATAATATTTAAAAGTGACAAAATAAAAATGTATATCTATTTTAAGCATAACAAAATAAATGTTGGTCAAAACAAAAGTGCAATAAACTAGTTCTTTAAATCATTACAACACTAATTTACCTTTCTTGTTCCTTTGACATTATTATCTGTCTCTGTATATCCTGACTTTATAAATATTACGGCGACCAAAACCAAAGCACGATTCATTTCAATAATGCTGAGTTGTTACGGTGTGTTCGTACAGCTGGTCATGGAATTCTAATGCAAGTGACGCGACCTGATGCTATATATACCCATATACGAACCAGTAAACCAATGTTCACACTTTGCAGAGAGTATATATACCTGAGCTATCGTGGACTGGCGTCATTCCAGGAACAAAAGTGAATGGAACGAAAGCAAAACGCGTCAACAGTCCACATGACCGTGCTATTATTGCTTTTCTATGTTTGACCTACGTACGCTCGAACGCGGTTTATATTGAATACTTTCATTGTGTCTTCGATAACTATGACCATTGACACATAATTGATGTTATTATTATTATTATTTGTTTTTTTTTTTTTTTTTTTTTTTTTTTAATTTTTGATGTTCCATTTCTGATGTTTACCATCGGTGTTAGTTTAAATTCGCATGACAAAATTTGATTTGTTTACAAAAAATGCTAAATTAAGTATGTACTAAGCAAAATGTGTCGTTTGGGTTCTTTTTCTTTAGTTTAATTTTTAAAATAGATCTAAATACCCGCAATGCATTTGTGCTTGAATATTTTAGATTCGCGTTCCACGAGAGTTGGCAGAGGTATCTACTAAACCGTGTAAGTGCACTAACTATGTGTATGTATAGATAATGGTGTTGTATCAATCGCTGTATGTGTCTTGCTTGCTGTCAAACAAAAATCACACAACAGTATACATTTATTTTATTTCATATGTTGCTTATTTTACGGAATCATGTATGGCAATGATTATAGTCCTAACATTTTGAAAATGTCGTGTCTCCCTGTTTTACCAAAGTGCGAAAACGGAAGAACGTGAACACTAAAATTGCACAGTTTCGCATTTTTTCGCAAAATCGTTAGCATATTGTTATTCCAGTTTAATTTTCGTCTATTCCGCACCCATAATATTTGTTGCCGCAGTCCAGTCATAGCAATTACACACAATTCGTGTGAATTGACGTGTACGTATCCCGTTACCTGTACATACGGTGTTTATACGGCAAACGCTCTTGACACTTCCTCGGAAATAAGGAGTGCGTTCTGTATTTCGAATGCAACACTAATTGTACTTACTGACTACTACTTTTACTGCCGCTACTGCTATTGCTACTGCTTCTGCTTTTGCTACTACTTCTACTACTACTACTACTACTACTGCTACTTCTACTACTACTACTACTACTACCACTACTACTACTACTACAGCTACTACTACTACCACTGCTGCTGCTGCTGCTGCTCCTGTTTGGTATGGTTCCTTTGCACTTTTAAGACTAGACCAGAAGACACCACTATTGGTAAGAGGTCAATGGGAACCATGTTAATTACTATAGATACTCAAGTGTGATTTGGCAAGTGTCACTAGCGTCATAGCTCACCAGCGCCTAACGTGTTAAAGAAACATCATGTGTAACAACTATGTTATTTCATACAGTGAGGATCAAATGAAAAGCACGAACCGAGCAAGATATCGTAAATGAAGTTGTCAACCAATATGTTAATGACGCAAAGGATTCGAATACGTTATCGTATTTCTGTGAGAATACAAATATATGCAACTCCAAACAATTTTGTATTAAATGTCATATGATTTTAATACTGTCGGTTACTATTACGGGTGTGGCCGGATTTATTAATGGCACACCTCTGCGTGTAACAAAAAAAAAACAAGTCTAACAATGAAACGTTTGGAAATATTTGCACTTGGAAGCTGTTGAGTTTATCTCGGTTAACTCAATGACTTCATTAATGTTTATATGCGCAGAAGGCGTCTATTAATAATATGTTAAATGTTATGTTAACGTAATGTATTTTAAGCGGTTCTGTATACGTACAATTAAATGTCCTTACATGCGGTCAGCATGAATTTCGAATTTTGTTGTCACTGTCTGTAAGTACAAAAGCACCTCCTTACGGGCAATTCCCGTCATGCATAGTTTTTGTCCAGTTAGTGTAAAATACAAATAAATTTGGACATTTTTTTATAGAAATTCACTTCTTTGCAATTTTGCATCCAGTAAACAATTCTTATATCCAATTTGAATGTAAGGAATGTATTCCAGCTGGAAATTATGAATTTTGCAAACAGTCATATATCGCCAAAATTGTTGGTGCAAAACGTAAGGCCAAACAAAATAAATTGTGTGTTTCGGGCAACGGTCTCAAAAAACTTAGGTAGGGTCGGGATTGAGTTCTTTTTTGTAACTTTTTTTAAAAGACATATTTTGTTCAAAATCATTGAATATTATCTTAATTTTGACGAAAACGGATTTCACGGAAAACAATGTTGCTAAAAACTTAAGGGTTAGGGAGCTTTCGCTTTGTAGGGTCGGGTTGCCCAGAAACACAGAAAAGATTTTGTTTGACCTAACCACACCACGTTACGTCTCTTATTTTCACTAACAATTGTGTTCTCAAACACAAACCTCACATAATAAGCAAATGAAATAAAAATAATTAATTGTGTCAGTACATTATAACTATAATAATGATATTCATCAAATATACCTTATACAAAAGGTGCAAACGTTGTATTTGCCACAACAATACCAAGTCAAATCAAAATAAATATATACGATTAGTTTTGTACACTAGCTGAAATGTTCATAAATACAAAACTGCACTTTAATTGACTTATTTTAATCCATTGTAAATATATTAACATGTTCTTTTGAAAACAAAATAAACAAATGGCAGTTACAGTACTCTTTGTACCATCATATAATTAGCAAAAATAAAGTTGTTCTTATTATTGTTCGCGTTTTAACTTGTGTAACATGCCCCAATGACGATAGTGAGACAATAATGTGTTCTATAATATATTATATTGTTAAAATAGTCGTGTTTCCTTGACAGAAAACAAATATCACAAATGAAACTATGAATGACTATTGCAAATGTCCTTGAATTGTTATTAATGAATGTATTTAGTAATGGATGGTTGCGAGCAAAATGAACAAAAGAGTGAGACATAAACTCGTAAAAACCTTCAAGCATTTATTTCAGCACTAGGTTTTATCTACACGGCGCATTTCCGTAGGCTTCAATTTAGAATCGTTTCTGAGCCCAAGGCTTCTTGCAGACAACATTCCGGAAACGACGTCTCCAGCCCTTGTCCCGTGACCTGCACTGTCGGATTTGATGTGTTGCTCCATTCGGTCGGCAGTGTACTGAAGCAAATGGCGTGCGTAGTTGCTGTATCTGTCAGGCGACAGAGCCAAATGTTCACCGAGTAGTCCACGTTGCGGATTAGACATGGCGTCTGAAAGGAAGAACATTTTTAAAGATTTAATAGTTATAATTTTATAATTATGTGAGTATGTTTCAGAACTTGTGCTATGTGTTTTAAACGACTTTACTTACGTAATCAATATGACTTAAAATATGCATTGTAATATTTAACCAGGGGCGTGCATGTGTGGGGAGGGTACGGGGGACATGAACCCACCCTTGAATATGTTTTCGAAGGTACAGTTAAGAGGCAATGGATTTTTTTTTAATATGTCCATTTACATTTGGAAACAAAAGGTTATTAAAAAATTCAATATAATCTTATAGTAAAGTCTTCCATTTCCAACAACGATATTTCACATTAAAATGCTTAAAATCTTTTTGACATTTAAAAAGTACTGATTATCTTGTTTCATAAGACTTTGCCACTTACGGTGAAGTTTCGTTTGAAAGGCGTTTTTGGAAGTGTTGTTTTTTATTTTTAAGCCAAGTGTACGCATGTGTGTTCATGCCTATGCCTGGACACGCCCAGGATAACAATATGGAACCGCCCATGAATGAATAAGAGAAGTCTATATAGTTGGAATGGTAGACCAGGTAAATAGACATTTTGACTGAATCATGAAGCAAAGTATCACATAATATAAAAGAAATAATAAAAAATATATCAATCGGTGTAGAAAAAGAAATAATAAGATTACAACAATCGGTGTAGAACAAAACAGAACTTTAACCTAAAAACATTCACATTTATAAACAAATGTTAGACAAAATAATAAGAAATATTTATTATGTCTGTCGGAATGACTCAGACTCAATCTCATGTATAGTTTCTATTTACGAAAAAAGAAACAATTGTCCCAAGGTAATATGTTTCAATGTTAATATAAATTAAGGAAATAAATCGTGGTCATGAGGAAATATAGCAATAAAGTGAACAACTTGCGTCATGGGGAACATTTCGCCTACATTTAAAATTTCAATTTCCGTATCAAACGAACGCTAAGACGAATAAAAATAAATGTCTTTATAAACACTTAACCATTTAATGTTCTTGTTTAATATGCCAAATGTATGTCTTTTTTGTTTCGTAGTATTAGAAGTGGTAGTGGTAGTAGTAAAAGTACACATGTTTAAATTACTTTAACGTTGCAGGAAACAAAGTTGTACATGTGTATGCTAGTTTGAAATAAAATACGGTGAAACCGAATCGTATCCAATAATCTGCAAACATTCACGATTTGTTTTTCTTCGACCTCTTGGCCTTCTTTACCATTTTGAAGAAATAGTATATTGTTTCAAATGGTACCTATTATTATGTAATATAAAGCTGACATGGTAAACTCGCAATTTATTTTCTTTGCTGCCTACATTTGTTTTAATGTATGGTTAAATATATTTTTTAATTAATATTTCATCACGAGGGACGTTATAAATATTTTTTATTCAAAAGTACACATATCCTGAACTTTTCTGTTTTTGTCACGTATACACCGATACACGTTACTTTTACAATTTAAAAAATACTGTAGGGTGATCATGACTTTTAGATACATTCTTTTTATGCTTGTGTTCATGTGTAGGCTTTATAAAGACAAGTTCCCTGAATGAAACAGCTGAATAAATACATTCCACAGCACCTAGTTTGTGGTTGTTTGTCATATGATACATTTATAGCTCGTTTACATTTGCAGATGTTATGTTTACAAGTTCATTACTGGAACTATTAATAGAAATATTACACATCACCTGTCAAACGAGCCCTTTTTGGCTGGTTCATATCACTGAACAAAATTGTCATTGTCTACATTTAGAGCGTCAATACACTTGATGCTGTGTGTATTTTCAAAGTAGCATTTAGGTACAGTCGTCAAACCAAAGCGTAATTTTGTAAAACCGGTTTGCTCCAGTGAGGCAGTACTTTTCTATACAAATGCTTCTACTTTCTTGAGCAACACGTCAAGAATATTTGCGAGCACTGTGTATTGAGCTACCCGTTGGACAAATAAGCAACACAACTCAACCAATAAATGTGAAGCAATAACAAGTACATGCACATGTATATGTTTGCGTATTTCTTCTTCTTCTTCTTCTTCTTCTTCTTCTTATTATTATTATTATTATTAGTAGTAGTAGTAGTAGTAGTAATAGTAGTAGAAGTAGAAGTAGTAGTAGTAGTAGTAGTATTAGTAGTAGTAGTAGTAGTAGTGTTAGTAGTAGTAGTAGTAGTAGTAGTAGTAGTAGTAGTAGTAGTAGTTGTTGTTGTTGTTGTTATTGTAGTACATGTAGTAGTAGTAGTAGTAGTAGTAGTAGTAGTAGAAGTAGTAGTAGTAATAGTAGTATTAGTAATAGTAGTAGTAGTTGTTGTTGTAGTAGTTGTAGTAGTAGCAGTAGTAGTAGTAGAAGTAGTAGTAGTAGTAGTAGTAGTAGTAGTAGTAGTAGTAGTAGTAGTAGTAGTAGTAGTAGCAGTAGCAGCAGCAGTATCAGTGGCATTAGCATGAATGGCAGTAGTAGTAATAGTAGTAGTGTTGGTAGTTGTAGTCGTTGTCATTTGTTGTAATTGTTTTTTGTAACCGTAGTAGTATTTGTACCCAAGGCAGTCGTATGAGTGGTAGTAGTAGTAAAAGTAGCAGTAGTACTAGTAGCGTTGAAAGTTGTATTTGGCCTTGTTCTTACGGTTGCATTGGTAAACGAGTAGTTTCATCAACAAACGTGTGAAAATGTTTACCGTATGCAGGTGAGATGGCTGATCGGTGGGATAAGACAGGAAATTGTCCCAGTGAACTTGGCGTATTGGGTGACCATGGAAAAGGTAAACGTGGTAACCATGACAACATCGATGGGTGGATACCGGCAAGTGGTGACTGGAACAGATTTATGGTCGGCGGAAGTGATGTCATTGGCTCTTGTCGATGACGCAATACGTCGAACATGCGCACAATGTTCTTTTCCTGTTTTCTCCACTTTGCCCTTCTGTTTTGGAACCAGACCTGAAACGAAAGCAAAGACATTCCAGTTTGGCAACTACTCATGAATTCGCAAATTTATTATTTTGGTTAAAGCCTAAAAACGCAGAATAGTGTTAATATTCTGTATCACGATTCAGCAGTTGAAGTGTGAATAAACAGTTGTCTTTACGTCCAATGCCCTTTTACCCAAATGCGTGAAAAGTGCCTGGCTAGCAAGGTTCGTTGTGTGAACATTTGGAACTTGCCAATAAAGATAAGTGTGCACAGTATATCGTATAATAACACAATTATGTATTCATAATGAAAATAGTACGGTTAAACAATTCATAAGACATAAGTTTAAGTTATCAAATTTATACCAAATAAACTCCTTTAATTTCGTTAATTTTTATTTTGAGTCATTGAAATTCCTGTATTTCAATTGTGATTGGTTTGAAGCAAAAATGTGAAAACACTCATGTTTTCAAATGTGAAGCAACCTGTTACAGGTCATACATATACAAAGGCGCTGCTGGCAGTGCACAGCTGGTTAACTTTTTTTTTATCGATATCGTTTTTGCCTTAACTCACCAGAAGCAGTTTTGTTGTTATTTTTCTTGTGTGCATTTGTAAATAGAAATGTTTCAAATGCGAGGTCAGCTTAAAGTTGCAATGTGAACATTACCTAGATAACAATAACATGCTAACATCATTATGTATATTCGATGTGTTCGCTACTTGGAAAACAATAAGATGCTAAATTCCCCATGTGTATAAGATATATTCGCATTTTGTAAATGTTAAGAGATTGCCAGGGAAAAAACTGTAGACATGTTAATGTATGTAATTTCATCGAAGCGAAACATTACACGAACAGTAACGTATGGCTGCAGAGGAAATCAATACAATTATATTATGTAAGGCATGTGACCTTCAGGAAAGGTACAACGCCATTTAAAGGGACCTGTTCACATATTGACGAATTGACAATTTTCCAACTTGTTGTCACACATTCCAAAAATAAAAGAATATTGAATACGAAAGAACCGAAATAACACTACGGACATAGAAATATACTGTAAATACCATTTCGTTAATTAGTAATCATTAGTTGAATTTGATACTATTATAAAGCGTTTGTAACGCTAAATGATGGAATAATTTGGAATGTTTCGGTTGTTTACGTTAAAATTGTTGCCAACACGCGGATCATTTATATAAAGTAAAAATTGACGATCCATGCAGGATATCCTAATAGCCGAGTGGTTAAGGCATTAGCCTTTTGATCCGGAGGTCTGAGGTTCGAACACCAGTGGGAGCAACTTTTTCTTTTCTTGCTTTTTTCCTGTTCGTGAACTATTATACTTCAACTCTTTAGTTCCGATGCTTAAACCTGTCAAGTTAAGACATTTAATTGCATACTTCATACAATACAAACATGTGTGAACAAGTCCTTTAAAAGGTAACTGTTAATGTGAAAACCCAACATAAATGAGTACGTACGTTCGACTCCGCATGGTATATATTTGTGCAATCATTTAAAACATAAAATGAATTACTGATTATAAATAATGAAATGATTAAAATTGCGTTAGAGTAAATGATTATTTGTATCATTGGAAGAATTACTTTTTTATCAAACTCATTAATGTTATGACCTTTTTGTTTAAGTGAATACGATAACGAGAAACATGTTGTTGCTCAAATGTCCAATCATTCATGACCAATTTTGTGTATGTTAATGTTTTTGTGGAATGAAAAAAAAAACAGAAACATCCAAGCAACTACGGTGGCATAGAGGAACGTGAGTGTGTGTGTTTTTATAATTCGTTGTCACGAGATATTAAAGCCTTGCCACGAGTTAGTATGTCGAATTAGTATGTCGTGACCACGAGTTAGTAAGTCTTGGCCACGAGTTATGAAAGCTTGGTCACGAGTTATTAACTAATGGCCATTAATTATTATGTCGCGGCCACGAGTTATTTAATCGTGGCAACGAGTTATAATGTTTTGGCCACGAGTTATTAAGTCGTAGCCACGCGTTATTATTTCGTAATAAAAGACACACACAAACATGTCACCTCTATGCCACCGTACAAAACATATATTTACATTAAATAACTATTTTCAAAGACAATGACCGATTTATTGAAAACAATACGTGACTTCCTTGAGAAGAGATTAATACCTCGCCGAAGTTTGCATTTCATTCAATTATCATATGAATGTTTCGATAATATATTTGTTATATACATCAAAACGTGTATAATACACATGTTTTGTCTCAATGCATTATGTAACTGTCTTCAAAATGAGCATCATTTTCCAAACGTACTGCATTCTGACGAAAATGCTCCGTTTGTCTTCGAACAAAGATCAATAACATACTTTGATCTAATGACTCGATTCAGTAAGCGATGCTTTTCTTGAGGAAACAGGTTACCAAAGCAAGGTAATTAAAGTTTTAACAAACACATGTCCTAACAATAGTAGAAAGGAATCTGAAAAATCTGTTTATGTTCATTAAAAACAAGTCATAGACGCCTATGTAATAATACTGATGGTTTGGAATTTGTTCAAATTAAGGCAATTTGAGTTTTTTGCGAGGATTACTGTTCAAATATTGTTATGATAGCATTCCCATTATTGAAAACGGCAGTGCAAATCGCTTTATTCAAACAAGACGCTGATAAGTTGATTAGACACGGGCAATGCCGACTGAACTAGCCAATTAAGGAAAGTACATAATGTAAATTGAATAGTAAGGATTAATAAAGAATCGTAACAATGTCCCAGCTCAGGGGATTTGTGTAACGAGGAATCGGATTTGTTACGTGAGCTGCTGTAACACGAATTTAATGTGTCCAGACTGAGTTGGACTTGAACAAGAAAGAACCTGAATTTGGGTACGAATCCGTTCAAATGACTCTAAAACAGCTATAAGACGTCCTCGGGCATTTGTTATAGACATAGAAATCAAGCGCAATCAAAATAAAATTAATCAACTATTGATACAAATATTATGAGTGGCAAAAAGTCAAAATTATACCATGATAGTTAAAACTCTTTAGTTAAACCGATTCAAACCAAAAATGCTTTGCATTGTCTGTTCAATGGCGGTAACCCCAGGTTATATTCGTGTGTGATTTGTGTTTGTTACGTGTTTTGTATTGCACTGTGTTGTTTTTGGCCATTATTGGTCACTTGTCGTAAATTAAGGACATTGAGCTACTAATGAGCGTTTTCTCCTGCTGCTGCAGCTGAAGTTTCACATTGTTTATTTATTTCATGCTATGCGGTGAATTAGTGGGGAATACCAGTGAATGATAACCCGATAATTTCACTCTAGGTCGAGTGAAATGATAATGTTGATCATTTCATTCTTGGATATATGGAACTGCTTTTAACTTTGTTTTTATGTTTATTTGTTTAAAGTATGTGAATACCCTAATCGTCAGTGTAAACATCGGCCTTTCTAAACAACAGAAAACACATAATAAAGTTCAATACAAATATAATTAAGCGACAACGACGCAGTAAGAGTGACACTATTTTCACACCACAACAGTGATCGACAATTTTAGAATCATAATGACGTCATATTTATGACGTCCTAATACACAATACTTGTGACGCTTCAGCGTATCTCGCGCTTTTTTATTTATCGTTTAAAAGCATGAAATAAAAAGAAAATTTGTTTAATACAGTGTAAGATCGTATTTTATTTCATTCGTGGTCATAGAAACTAGATATTTTCACTCTGCGCCATTCGTGAAATTATTGTTTCTAAGACCACTCATGAAATAAAATACGATCTTAAACTGCATTTAACAAATATCGTCTATATATATTTGCTAATTAATAGACCCTTATTCCGTTAGTTTCTTATGATTGTGATTGAAGAACTATAATTCTATGTAAGCACCAGTGAGAACGTGAAAAGCCGGTACGAATCTCTACCAATGACCCTTGAATATCATCTATCAAACGTTTGTTTTTGGCCGTTTGTTATAAGGCACAAGTGAGAAAGTAAAAGCGTGTACGGATCTCTTCAAATGACGCTTGAACATATAGATGGCATATTCGATCATTTGTTTAGAAATGCCATGGGTAAAAATAACATCAAATTACTCTTCAAAATTAAGCTGGCAGACTCTGTGTATTGAGTAGCCTTTAACAGTTTGCGAACATCGTATAAAGGGTTTAGCATATCAGAAAGTCTGCATGTAGATAGGAAGTTACGCAAAGGCATCAATAGTTTAGATTTAATGTAAATATCTCCACGTATTAGAGTTAAATGCACACATTTATTCAAACTAAGTATTTTACGTGTCTTTAAATACAGTATGGCATAGACGTTGATTGGCCATGGAACATGTACGCCTTAAGTTCACAATGGGCATACATGAAACTGTATGTAGCTGATCTGTGATCTGGTGATAAAGCACTGGCTTCACAGTAACCGCGGTTTCTGGAATACGGGAAGTATCGAGTCATTCAAGAGGCCAAAACGCCTTTGGCGTAACATATTATTAAATACGGTACGTTATCAAATATAAGATAAATAAAACTCCAGATACATCATCAGGAGAGAAACCCTTATTAACAAAACGCCAACGCCCTACGGCTCGGCTGCGCAGCACCTGATTCATTTAAAACATGCTTTAGTTATAAACTATGACAGCATTTTGTCATTTTATTTATTGGATATATTTTGATTGATTTTGGACAATATCAGAACAATTTATCACAAATAACCAAAATGGTTTTGTTTAATTGTCCTGGTCGTTTCTTGAGACTTGCCCATGCGACTAGTATTTAAGCAAAGGGTCAGACGGCCAATTATGATACAGCATATTGTTTTTCGTCTGTGTAATACCGTCTATATGCCACTGAAACTGATCAACAATAAGTGCAGATGTATCTGAAAGTTTTGAAACTATATGAAAAATTAATTGTTCATTGGCAATAATATTCGCGAAGCAGACTGGTCTATAACAAGAGCTAAGTAAAAAAATGAAACGATGATTTAAGGAAATACAAATATCAAGCAAACAAACGACCGAATGCTGTATTCATTGCCGTAACATGAATTTAACGTGTCCAGACTGTGTAGTGCTTGAACAAGAAAGAACGTGGAAGCGGGTAGGAATCACTGCAACTGTCTCAAGAAAAACATTGTGTGTATAAATGCCAACCATGGCGCTTGACGCACAGCCATAAAGTAGTTTGGGCATCCGTGCCAGCGTTACAATGACCTTCCCGTAGTAATCATGACTAAAATTATGAAAAAATGCCTAATACTTAGGAAATAGAGTTAGAAAAATCATGATTGTGTATTAAAAGTCAAAATAATATATAAGCTCCATATAATGAAACAACTCCCATGAATTGTCTACACACAAAAAAAAACACTTTTAAATGCGACCTATTTGTATTGTCTTTACATTTAGCAGAAAATTGATATACATAGCTTTTGCAATATCAAAATAATATATTTGAATACGTTTCACTTTGCATACTCAAGTATTAACTATAGTTCATCATCATTTTGTAATGGTATTATGGTTTTAAAGGGCGATGCGTCTTTAATGTAGAATAACTTGTTAGTTTTTAATTCAACCATATAATGAGATTGCAAGGAACAGTATACCATAGAGAAAAATGATCACCAATGGCCTTTGTTTATTCAGTAGATATAGAGGACATTTGTTCTTTTTGTTACAATATCGATTTTAATTCACGAGTGATCATACAAATTTATATTTTTACGAGCGGCGCAGCCACGAGCGAAAACCTATATTTACAGCATGTCCGGGAGAGCCCACGAGTGAATCAAAAATAGATATTCTGCCGAAACCATCACATTTTATTTTTATTGTTTGCTTAAACATGTATTATTTTGGTATTTTCCGACTTCCCGGTGACAACTTTCCATTATCAAAAGGGTTATTGTCACTGTTTCAAAACAGTGAATTACCATTTTATTTTCACTGTTTTGAAACAGTGAATTACCAATATTAGTTCACTGATATTTCTCTATAAACCACCGGAAAGCATAAAATAATTGTGGTTATTATAGTCAATGGTCATTTCACTAATATCCTAATTGGCCAGCTCCATTAGACAATAATTGCATTGCATCAGAAACAAAGGTTAAACTGATTTTCCAATCGTTAATCTCAGTATATTAGCGGCACGCGAACTAGATTAGCTGTTAGCCGCAGAATAATATGATCTGTTTAAGAATTAATTGAATGCTGAACTTTTCAAATAAGCTTAATTAAATATTTATTGCCAATATATAAGATTGATTTGTTATATGGAAACCGGCCAAAGTATGTCTTTTGCGTTTTCGTTTTCCATACAAATGAATCCAGAGTTTGTTTCTAAATTGACTTTTTCTAGTCGCCGCAAATTAGGATTTAGTTGCAACTTTTTATTCATCTGTTTGAAATTAATTGTGCAAAGCTGATTTGAAAATAGTATTGCTCAACTGATATAGAGCTTAGAGATATTTAGTTTAATATCACTAATGACCAAAAAATGTGTCAACTAATGAAATAATTTGTTTTTGTATCAAAACGTGGTCAGTCAAAAAATGTATCTATTTACGTAACATACTGATAATACAAGAAATGAAAATCTAACAAATACATCTTTAAATGTTTCAGTCTTATATTGACGTTGTGTCGCTGCATCGCCCAGTTTCAAATGCGACATGCAAATAACAATTCATTACAATTTATTTATATTTATGTACACAATAGCAAACTGTATTATTATATAAATATTGCCTTCTTTGAGGGCGATAGTGCATTTTGTCAATCCGAGGAATTACTGTTGCCCAAGGTGAAGCCGCGGGCAACTGTATTTTTTTAGGGTTGACAAAATGCACTATCGCCCTCAAAGAATGCAATATTTATTTTATTATACCGAAACAGGGCTTCTCAATAGATAAAGCATAGCGGGTGATATTGCAGTGTGATATTTAAAATTATTGACTATATATAGACGTGATATATTATATATACATATATCACGTCTGATGTTTATATCGTCAGTGTTGTGCGTGCTTGTGTGCGTTTGTCATTTATCGACAGAACTTTGACCGACCACCATTAATGCTTCCCGATCAAGGCTCCTGATAGTGTCCAGACAGCGCTACGATACAAATAATAAAACAGTCGGGAATGCCGGGATGCTGTCGGGACGCTGTCGGGAGCTATCGAGACACTGTCGGATCGCATTCGGGAAAATCGTGACGCTGTCGGAGCATATTCCATTCTTGGATCAAACATTGAATTTCGAGCTCCGAATCTCAGAATATTGTCCCGACTTTTGACATATTTGAGTCGGGACGCTCTCGGCTCAAGAACGTCATGACAAATCGGGAATGTGTGACTGAGACTGTATGTCCTATATATTCCTTATGCATATGACATCACTAAATATGTACAATAAAATCGAGTGCTACTTAAACCGGTGATATAAACAGATTTTGAATTGGTATTCGACTAAAATCCATTCAGAAGAAATATTTATTTTATGATCTCCAGTTATTTATACGGAAATATCAGTGAAATAAAATTGGTAATTCACTGTTTAAAACAGTGAAAATTAGCACTCTAATAATTTTCACTGTTTCATACTGGTTCCTGATTTAAACCATTAAATGAAACGGACCGTCAACGATGCCGGACGCAAAATTGTCAAATGAGTCAAATGAGCCCCGTGATATTTTCAAATAAAACCCACTTAGAAAGAAATTAAAATGAAAAGAAAAGAAAAAACGGTGGAAAAAAAGCATAAATATAAATAAAATGTGTTGATTTTGATAGAATATCGACTTTTTATTCACTCGTGATCATAAAAAATAATATATTTTCACTCATGGCTGCTAAGGCTTTTGACCACATTGTCGTATTCACAAAGACGATTCTTTTTCGATTCATAAAATCCCTTAAATGTATGTCTGTGGGTAAGACAATGTATAATTTATTGTTGTTGCTGTTTTCTTCTTAAAATCCTAAAATTCATTATGTTTGTGCTTGTTTCAATCTATATGGTTATTTTTTCTTAAAATTGTAAGATTCATTATATCTGTAGGCATTTCAATTACTATTATATTTTATATTTTATGTTTTATATTTATTTATTTGGTATTAAACGTTATATTCAGGTATAGAATTAATATGTGTTTCTTATTTTTACCATCTTTTAAATATAAAATATCGATTCTCTTAAAGTCATAAAATTCCGTCTGTGGTTGTTTCGTTGGATGTTTATTTGGTATTAATGTTACCATATTGTATTAAATTAACAGATGCTACATATTTGACCTTCTTTTAAATGTAACATATTGATTTTCTGATAGATAATGTATTAGAAAATGTCATTTAGTTACGTTTTCTCTTAGGATCCGCTTTATGGATATAGCTTAAGGTTAACAAGTTACAAATTAACTTTTTGTGTAAATAAGCTATATAATACAAAGGCAATAAGATGGAAATCGCTAGTCAATGTAGGCAATGATACTATGATACTATCGTCATTAAACTACATAACACAAAGGCAATAAGATGGAAATCGCTAGTCAATGTAGAAAAAGATACATGATACTATCGTCATTAAAGAGGGACTGCCTGATTTGTATATACTTATTTCGGGTCTCCTTCGTTACCCACTAACAAAAAACGTTAAAAAAATATATAACGTTAAAAACATCAACATTAAAACGAACCATCTTTTTCTCGAAAAATGCAAATATATATTTTCGGTCGATACAGACATGTTTATCCTACAGCAACGGCTACATTCGGTTTTAAATGAGAAAGTAAGAACAGCGCTTACGTCAACAATCGATCGGACTCGTCTAGACGCTGTATATACAAGCACATAACAGTTCGCTACGCAGTTAAGTATTATTTTAGGTTTAATTTCTTTCTTAATACGCATTTCTGAATATAAGTTATTCTCAACATGTATTATCATCAAAAATTATTTATTTAAAAATATACTGACATCATAAGAGTCAAGGGATGGTTTTACATTATACTTTTCATACAAAATCGTACAGTCCCCCTTTAAAAAGATAGAAAAATGAAGCATATTGACTTTGAAAGACAACAATAACAATTATGAGAAAGAGCGTAATAGATTAGATAATATCTACCAACAGTAGTGACTATTGAGGAAATGAGCGAACCAACATCATGCAAAGTATGAGATAGGTAAATTAAACTAAATGAGAGAAATGAGTAAAATAGAATCTATTAATAGTACATGCGGGGGCATATAAGATAACTACTGCTAAAGGACAGAATGTTTGCACAGTTATATTATTGTGCAGCGCAAATAGAAGACAATTACTAACAAAACTTATATCATGTCGAAGGAAAAAAAGAAAACTAAGTTTTAAAATAACAAAATATGTGTGACTTTTTATGAAACAAAATATTGGAATATTTGGTAAGAATTAATTACAGTAGCGAACGCATTTAAAATGCATCAGTTAAAGAATAAAGTTTAGATTAACAAGTTGATGGAATAATACTTAAAGGGAGAAATCGCATACCTGAACCCTCGCTTCAGTGAGATCTACTTTTTCAGCAATCTGTTCGCGTAGAGTACAGTCGGGATAATGAGTGTGTCGAAATACCGTCTCGAGTTCACGCAATTGCTCCGATGAAAAAGTAGTCCTGTTACGTCGTTGCTTTTTATGATGGGAGAATATGTCGTCGTCGTCTTCCTCCGCGTCTTCATCTATAAACGTAACCAATGATTTAATTGTGTTTCTATATGGTTTACATTTTCAAATGAGGTTTTTAATGTTGAATCGCCAGGTAAAAAGGTATTTTTATCATTAAAGGGCATATTCTCTGGTTGGCAAGTTAATAGTTTCCATTGTTTTTTTCAAATTCAAAGAAATAACATAAATAAAAAATATAATAGTATTTCTAAAGAAGCGAAAAAAGGCCCCCGAAAAATAAATATATTTGAAACAACCGGTCCATATGAATGATCATGTTGTAAATAATAAAATGTTTGTACAGCGAAATGATTTAAGAATATCTTTTGTTATTTTAGTTGATTTTTAAACACTTGCACATTGATACAAATAAACTTTATTACGTTTAAACGTAACTGCAAAGTGGTTAGTGTGATTGACATTTGATCTGGACGTGGTAGGTTCGTCTGGTTCGAGTCCCCGTTTGAAGCATCTTTCTGTACATTGTAATTCTTTTCATAAAATAATATTTGAGTCGTTTAGTTAAATTGCTTGATGTTTCGTTAAATGGCGTTAAATGGCAATTTTCCCAAAATGCAGTCCTTTTCAATATACGGATGTAATGATTATACGAGCTTGGTTGTGTTGTATGTACGTGTATTTTATGTGCTAGATAATGGACCTATATGCACGATAATTACAGCTATAGTTATATACAGACAAGTCCAGTAATGTAATGTAGCAAAACTATATATCCCCAGACTATATTGTTATATTTTATTATTATGTACCGACCCGACTGACGGTCTTTACATTTACAGTACACCTTTCATACTTAAAATAAACGAATTTTAAAACATTATCTACACTTAATGATAAATGACTCGACAGGTCTTTTGCCATTTTTCCGTTATACATACAACATTTACTTTTTGTATGGCTTTAACGAATGCAACACAGCGAATATGACATTGTGATAATAGTTATCTTCAATACTATTTATAGTTAATGAATGACTAGCAAACAATTAAATAATCAAATTAAAATATCCTTTAAAAATATTAGAAAGATATTGCAGATACACAGAACTGTAATATATATATATATATAACTTTAATTTAGGTCCATAACTGAAAATGGAAGTTATTTTAAACAATCACCCGATAACTGTTTAAGTTGGGTGATGTACGAAACAAATCTACGAACAACCGTTATTATATGATATTTATGTTTCCATACCAATATATAAGCTTAAAAATTACCTGTTTTACTGCGCGTTGAAGATGCATCATTTACGACGTCAATTTCATCTTCTTCTATAAGGTCCGAACTTTCTGACGTCAAGTTTCTAGAATTCTCGTCCGTCTCATTCATATTTGTTTACAAATATTTTGATAGTGGTCTTATCTTGAGGCAAATAACGATTTAAAAACATGTGTTCTCGCCCTTACGCTAAGATACGGAGTTTTTAAGAGCCCCTTAAAATAACTTTCCTCGTAGCAAACGGGAAAAGGAATGCAATTAGTTGAAAATTTGAAGAAAAAAAATAAATCAACAATTTTAAATCAGTTTTAATCGGCTTATCATTGATATGCCGTCGAAATGTAAGATTGGTTCGATAACAGCGCTAACCGTTCCTTAAGCGGATCTTAGTAATTCCTTTTGGCCAATTAGGGCGTATTAAGACGTATTAGTTTTCGTTAGTAGTACTTAGTGCACGATGAGCAGTTTGGGTTCATTTCTTTATTGTTTGGTCAACCCCGTAGTACGCCCAGTTGATGCAGATTTTGTGTTTGTTTGATGTGTTTTCCATTTTTGAATGTAGAATATATAGATCTGTAATGGCCGCCTTAACCTGTGTAAAACTGGTTGGAAAGAACAATACGGATGTGAGCTTTTAAACGAAGTTTTATCCGAAAAAAAAATGTTTTTCTTCATTCATTACTCCAAATATTTTCTGTTAAGAAACTGTACACACAAACAAGAATTTATGGTGGTGTGTGGAGGTAAATGAACACCCAAACAAGAATGTATGGTGGTGTATGGGGGTAAATGTAAACCTAAACAAGAATTTATGGTGGTGTATGGGTGTAAATGTAAACCCAAACAAGAATTTATGGTGGTGTATGGGGGTAAACGTAGTCCTAAACAAGAATTTATGGTGGTGTATGTGTGTAAATGTACTTTCAGTCGGAAAGTCATACGGGAAGTCGGAAATTGATTACCTTAAAAATGTGAAATAATACAATATAGTGAAATCAAATAATGTAGTAGATATTTCAAGAAGACAATACAAAATGTGGTAAATAAAAAATAGACATCCACACCTTTTACACTCATATAAAATGTATGGGTCGAATTTTCATTTCTATGCGTACGCACAAATTTACAATTTTGTTCGGAAACGTACACCCTGATAATTGTTTATCTTTTGTGCGTATTTTGTTAATCTTTCGCGTGTAAATTACGCGTGTACGTGGCGTACTAGTATCTGGTTGTCTGTTAATATATGATATAGCCCATGTTAAATGTTTTATCAATACATAAACGTGTCGAAACATATTTTCGTTGTTTAACTACCAAATAAAAAACGCAAAAATGTAGTCCCGATTCTGATCGGAGCAAAGTAAAATGTAGGTATCAACTGCAAAAATATTTGTCAGATCATGTTAGAATCGACATAATTTTCGCATTATTGTCGCTTAACAGCCAAATAAACAACTGTTTGCCGGTCTGACTAACGCCCTTGTGGTTTAATTCCTACGCATCAGAACTCAAAATCGTTATTTACTGGCCGACAAACAACAATAAATCGGAAATTATTTCTTATTTTAATCATTCATTTGGTATGATGGTAATTACGATAGCCTATAGTAGATGCAAGATTATTATTATGTTATGCTCTGTTATTTGATGGACTGTAAATACATTCCAATCACAAATACTATAAATCACGATCGCACTCTGACTTATAAGAGAAACTAGTTTTAACCGTCGTTGGGCTGCTATTTTGGAAATTTGTTCATATGTGATGTATTCGCACGATACCAACATATTTGTGGAACGCTTAACATTATATATACAATAAAGTCGGCGGACAATGAAGAAGTTTAATCGATGTATTTCGTGCTTACCATAAACAATTGTATTGGATCCGTTTTATGTCTGTCGGCAAAAAATAACTGTAAAAATCGTGATCAAAAAATTGTCCATAAACTGCAACAGTTACTATTTTATGATTACATATACACTGTATTATTATTTTCAGACTTCAAATACCATAAAAGCGGAATGTGGCGGGCTGCACAGGCTTATTTCGGGACAACACTTTACGCACATGCATTAAGTCCGGTTTTCCCACGACACGCCTCATATTTAGTTTAAGGAAAACATGAATAAAAAGGCTCTTCACAGTCTGCGTTTTTAGTCTTTTTAGTGCTTTTTGTGAAATACTATGTCAATGGAATCTTTCAATTTTCTTTATTTCGTAACGTTTCAGATGTTATTTCTACAGTTGGCTTAACTCGTATTTTAATTAGTTATTTCAAAATAGTAATTTTGAAGGCATATTTAGTCATCAACTGGAAGTTACCACGCACTTCATCGATGACCAAATGAAAACAATACATTATGTATCAATATGTTAATGAAAAAGACATTCATCATCCTACAATAACAGTTTTTAAAAGGATTTCTGAAATGCATAACTGTAGCAGATGGGTGATATCTGTACGAGTCAATGTTTTGATGTGATGTGATCAGCATTGTTTATATGTATTGGTCCGGGCCGGTATTCACAAAGCTCGGTTGTATCTTAAAGAGAAGGAAAGTCTTAAGTGAAAATTAAGTGAAAATTTCAGATAATTATCTGTAAGTGAAATCCACTGATTTCCATTTCCAAACTGGTTAAATATGAAATATCAAAGCAGTATTCAATAGTTTTGAGCATTTAAATATATCTACATGAGGCAGCAACAGACTTAAGGAAATTCAAGAATTTAAAGAATTAAAATTAATTAAGATTTTCCGAAGAATCATTGTAAATACGGGCCCTTGTGTCTGTGAATCTTATTGTGTTTAGTGTTCTTTAAGAAACTGCTCACTTCCGGCAGTGCGGGTGTCATTATATTTCATACTAAATAAGGGCATGTTTTGAAACGCTGCTGATAATATTTGAGGTTCAAACACTACGTTAAAGTAAGTACACATATATATTTGAAGTAACATGTAGGTCAATTGTACAAGTCAGAACCAATAAAGAACAAAAAATAAATAAACAGAAAATATCGTACAACTCACACATAAACCACGTCGTCCTTTTGATGACGTCATTACACCATCAAGCACATCACTTAAACGTGATGTTCTTTGTGTTCCTGTAATTATGTGTGTTCGTTCAACCGTTCATCCAAATTACAAAAGATAGTTTAATCTCTGGAATTTAACTCCAGTACGCAATTGCAATAGCGTATCTTAAAAATACTCCAATAAATATTCCTTTATCACTTATTAATTATAGGTTGCGCGTTAAACTGTTGTATCGGCTTAACATTTATATATCAGATACAATAGTTTCACGATCACTCCTAGTAACAAGACAATACGAAATACATACATTGAAGCTACTTTTTATGTATTCGTTTATTTAAGATTTACTTAAGACGTTTCTGGACTGTGGCCCCTGGTGTCAGTGACTGCTACTGGGTGTAGTGTTTTATTAGTGTTCAGTTAAGTACTACGTTTACTAATGTACACCTTTTCTTTTGAAATAAACTGGTAGGTCAAATATACAAATCGGGATCAAAAAAGAAAAAGAACAGAAAATATCGTACACATCACGCATACCATAAACCGCGAAACTGTATAGATGTTTTTCGCACATTAACGTATTGACTTTAAACGTCGTCCTTTTGACGACGTCAATACAACATTCATTAACTGTGAATTTTTTGTTTTCCTTTTATTTATTTAGTTCCTTCTTCGATTTTCAAAAGTTCACGCAAATTGCAATCAAAGTTTCGTCTGTTGAATTTAACTCGCGTACGCAATTGCAATAGTATACCTTAAAAATCTCAAATAAATATATTCATTTGTCACTTATAAGTGCATATTTTGACAAGTGCACGTGTGTCTTGAAACTAGTATCTTTACATGCCAGGTACATGTAGACAAAAATATCTCTCAAAATTGTGAATTGGTTTACACTGAATATATACAGTGTGCAGGTACTTGTTCTTTTATGTAAGTTACCATGGTTATGTAAAGATCGTACGCATGTACTTCAATGTTGCAGCGAGTGTATGTCGATCAATTTGGTGTAAGGTTTTGAAGAAAAAAAAGTATAATACAACAGAAAAACTTAAAACGATGTAGTTCAGAACACGGCATTCTTCAAATGATGTTATTCTACATTTGTCTCCATGTCATTAAAATCATAGCCAGTCTGACGCTACTATACTATCCGCTGACTGGATCTGATGACTTCGCATAAGGGGTCACGTTCAGATGACCTTTTTCAGGAGTCAATAAAAATGTTGCCTTCAAAATGATGTGGTATAACTTCATATAAAAAAAAGCAAATACCATGAACGATTTTAACGTAAACGTTGGATGTTTACTCGCCTAAGGTACCACTATATCTATTGTTATCCCAATGAAAATTATATGTAAATGATTTATTCCCGAGGATCAGCAGGAAATGCATCACTTTTCAAAAACCGTGGCCAAACATTGCTGTGCAAAAGGCAATATCATTGGGCGTAGCAGGGCTGAAGTTTTATTTTTCGAAAGGTCATTGAACGTGACCTGTTATGCGATGTCTGCAGATCCTAAAAATGTTAGAACTTGATTTTAATACGACTGTATTTTTTCTGCGACTTACATTGTGACTAGAAGAAGTTTAAGCCAATAAAATTCACAATACTTTATACTTTATACTTTTCTTTATCACTTATTTATGCATATGTTTAACAAATGCACGTGTTTAATTTAATTTGTATCTTCAAATGTGAAGTATATGTAGTTCCTACTATTTATAGGCATTGTGAATGTCACGACAAATATAGATTGTTTTTGTCCTTTTTCTGTTAATACTTATGACAAGCTCGTATGTAATTCAGTGCGCTAGCGACTGTATCGAATTTCCGTCAAATAGGTTCAGAATTTTCAAGAAGTGTATCATAACTAGAGCAACAATGCTGTGCAAAACACGACATATTGCAAACAATAAGGCATACACCTCTTATTTTACATTTGTCTATGACGCGCAGTTTGTCTTTAAGAAAAATCAAACCAATAAACTTTGCAGATGCAAGTCGAAATTAGTTGTTTGAAGTCGTTTTTTTAATTAGTGCTAGATTATGTTACAAATGTTCCCCCAACCCCCAACTCCAACAAACAGAAAATAAGTTGTTAGAAAATCAAGGTAATAGTATCCTTTTTGTTGCGCTATTTCATCACAGATTCTCAATACTTGTCACTGACGTGTCATTGTTCTTTATGTCATATACGAGGATTGTCCAAAGGGTTTGTGAAAAAAGTGTTGATGTCCTAGTTAAATTATCAGTATATATTACCACATGTTTCAAAGTGTTGCAAAATAAGTTTGAGAGCTCAATTTTGTGACAAGAATATTTGTGAAAAGTTTGGACAACGCATAAGTGAATACACCAGATGGCTATGTTCGGAGCTTATAGCAATTAATCACAATAAATACGTCGTGACTGACACGACAACATCGCTATCAAACACTAATGGAACTTGCTGAGTTCGGATTGTTTTCTTATGAATTGTATGGTGTCAATTTTCAAAGCAGCTTCACGAAATTATTTCTCCTTTGACTACCGTACATGAACACCAATGAAAAAGATGGACGTATAGGCTAAATTAATCAAATTTAACCTTGCAGCATTGGGTACGAATCTACTGATCTATCTTGCGATATGATATGGCATAACCGTAGATAACTATTGCAACAAGTTTTTTTTATTAGTTTTACTAATTGAGGGTTTGTATAACGCCATTAGTGATATACTATACAATGTAAGGCAACCTACATGTTTACATAACTTTATAGGTACGCCATTAGTGATATACTATACAATGTAAGGCAACCTACATGTTTACATAACTTCATAGGGGATATACTATACGATGTAAGGCAACCTACATGTTTACATAACTTCATAGAGGATATACTATACGATGTAAGGCAACCTACATGTTTACATAACTTCATAGGGGATATACTATACGATGTAAGGCAACCTACATGTTTACATAACTTCATAGGGGATATACTATACGATGTAAGGCAACCTACATGTTTACATAACTTCATAGGGGATATACTTTGTATTGCAAGATACAATAACGTCTATGTATCACGTCATTGGTAATGTACTGTAAAATATAAGATAAAATGACGTGTTTGTATACGTCATAACAAATATGGTATGGAATTGTATTGGGCTATGCGTGTATATGGTTAGTGATAAAACATTTGCGAGTTCGTCTTCTTATACCACGTTATTATACCACGTTGAAACACGTAGCCCCATTGCATACTTCAATATCATTAGTGTAACCCATTTTATAATTAAAGTTTTCAAGCCCATCCCCGAGTCGTCAAAAATGCCACATTGACTTGTATTCAGATTGCACTATTACAATAACTTTCTCTTAACGTGCATTAACACGATTGTTTCGAGCACAAAAAAAAGACACGATATGTTTCTTGCTTAAAATATTTTTGAAAAAGGTAAAAAATCTTGTCACGGTTGGTCATCGTTTTCAGGCCGTGCCATTGGAAGTTTTACGCAAACATTTTTGGGGATTAGAGATTTTCTTCTCTCTGTCTCTCTATATTTTGACTGAAACCAAATCGACAATAGCTTGCTTTCATGTACTTTCTCCGGATATAAGTTCACCCCAAACATGTGAGTGATGCATGAGTGATGCGGGTGTTAAGTCGTCCTGATCATCTTTGTCATTTAATTGTTAAGTCTTCTGTTGTTAGACGTTGTGTTCGAGATCTTTCTGCCTGCACCGTAAAATGTATTTTTGTACATTAAATGCTTACAATTTGACAGGTTTTGGACGAAAGAGAATTACAATATTTCGAAGTTGGAACAATGAGTAAAGTTTTCTGTTATCACGATGTTTTCAAACATGTCTATTCTGCGTACATATCCACAGGTAAGACATGTTAATATCTTATAACACATGAATTTGTTAAAAATATCCTCACACATATACAAAATAGTTTATGCTTACACTGCAATTACAGTATACCGTGCATATGAACCTAATAGCGGAAAACAATGCGAAGGGGTTGCTCGCTATTGTCATTAATAATTAATAATAATTCCCGTATCATTCTAGTATATTGTGAACCTGCCACATACGTAAACAAATAACACTATATCAATGTATATGCAGCCTGAAGAAACCAACGTGCATTGTGGACAAAAACGCTTCTTGGAAACTCATTATGTACTAAGCCATACAAATGATTAAAAACGTAAGTGTTAACAATAGTACAGGGCACGTATAATGAACCACCAACATGACAGAGATGTCAAATGTTTATTTTGTTCAACCCAAGAGCACTACGAATGAGTGTTTGAACTTTTTCCAAGTCACATTCGCATCATATCAGCGGAGTAACACAATAATGATGTTTTAGGTAACACGCCAAAGTAAATGTGTCAATGTTAAATCGTCAAAACGGATGTATACTTGTACAATTTCAAGCTCAGATGAAATTATTGCTGAGGCAATAACGTATGCACTTTTGCTACGTTGTTAATGTTTATTATACAGTCTTGGAAAACATGCTTTCAATGTATATAGATACAATTGAACCACTTACTAGTGCAAGTACTTGTATATTTTCGAACGTAATATTGAAGCTGTATTTTGAAGTTTCAAAACACTTATGCTGTAAACTAGAACAAAAGGAAAGAAACACAATGTGTCCGAATGATTTTTTTATATGGGACCTTAAATAAAATGTGGTTATAATCTATAACCTCATAACTGTTAACAAGTAATTAATGCCCATTTCAAGAATTTTAGAAAATATACGAGATAACATGTTAGGACGAGTATAAAAATGAGAAGCCAATAAAGTCCAAGTTTTGGTCATTTAGCAATGAGTTTTTTTTTATCTGATGTAACTGGCGTATCGAGCAGCAACATGTGGATTGAAAACTTAGGAGGGAAATAAAATAAAAAGTAAATAACTAATATTGTCATTTGTACTTGAACTTGTGTTGCCTTTGCTGTAAATGTTCTAAATATGTTCTATAAATTTTATTTTTATTAACATTATTATTCTTGGAATGTTTAACATTTTTCTGGGGTGTTCTAGCATTTTCAAAAGACTGAAGTTATTTTTTTTTCATTACTTATTGTCACGTTGAAACAGATAATTTATATTTCCGCCTTTAATAATTGGCACTTTCCTAGGAAATCCAACTAACATTCCGTTGTCTACTCTAATTCCTATACTTTTAGCCTGCCAATATGTTGACGTTCTTTCATCCGAAACTAAATACAGCATAATATACATAAATACAGAAAATAAACAAAAGTTGTGTATTCTATTACATTGGATATTGGTTTTGTCTATGAAAGGTGGAAATATGATATTGACACCATTTCGTTAGCTACTGAGTTTTTAGATGGTAACAATGTTCATCCTCTCCGGCATGTTATATTTTTATTTTGCATCTCACTGGTTTCAATTTTGCGACCATTATGTGTTAATGTTTGTGTGTTGCTTTTGTTAGAATTCCCAGCTTTCAATAAATTGTTAGATCGTCCATATTACAACATGGTCTATGTAACAATTTTTTTTATCACATCTAGCATATCGTTCTGTATCATTCCTATGTCTGCCCTACATCGCCCACCGCTTCCAACTGTACGTCCGTGCGTCTGTTATGTGTTGTTGTTGTTGTTCTTGTATTTATCTACATGTAGACTTCCCAATTGTCATTAAATCTACAATTTTCAATTTTAAACTTGAAACACTACAAACACATGTAGTTCACTTTTATCGGGAGTCATGACAAGTCTTGCATTCAAAGACAGTAATCTAATGTTAAAAATATGTCACAGCTGGCAAACTTGTATGTATCGAATCACGTGGTGTTGTTCTAGAATGAGGAAATAGTGTGTGAATTGAAAAAACCTACAACATGGGTTTGTATTTATTTCGATGCACCATGGATGTGTTTGAACATTGGAAATCATATAAAGAGATGTTATGGTATAATGAAACTCACACTAAATCATATCAATATAAGCGCATTATGGTATATGTTTCGTACTAGCATGTATGTGACATGACGAAAAACTGCTAGGGGTATTTTTGTTTATACATTTGAATCGCATTGCCGTTTGTTTTATACATTCTATCACTTCTATCACCTTTCCCTATTTCTCGAAATATTGCCTTACTAGAATGAATGCCGACTATTTCATGCAATGCATTATTTTGCATAATCATACTGGACCTTTTACCATGTGAATATAATAATAATAATGAATAATAAAATGTGCCTCGACGATGTACTAAAACCATTAGATACTCTTTATTTTACAATTTGATGATGCATTCCAAAGAGGTTTGTGTACATAATAGTCTTACAAAATGGATATATACAATTTTACAAGTGCAAGGTAAGATATATTAAAACTATCAAACAATAACAGTTTTAGGTATAAACAGGTATATGGAAATCGTAAAGTGTGTACTTTCAATAAATTATCATTTACACTAATTAAAACTTCAGTTAGTTTAATCTTAAAATTAGTTTAAATTTAAATTAAACGTACATTTTATATTATGAGCTAAATTGTTGAATACAGTGGAAAGGGTCGCTTTCGATGCCATTTATCATTCCCGTGACTTATTATTATAGTGTGTATACATGTATTATGCCTGTCGCAGATCAAACGTGTCAATGAATATGTAGCCTAAAAAAACAACATACATTAATTGTGAGCAAATACGCTTCTTGTAAACCCAGTATGTACTACGCCACACAAATGATTAAAAACATAAGTGTAAAAATTAACATTACAGGGCACTTATACATATTTCCAAGTCACAATCGCGTCATATCAACGGAGTAACACAATAACAATGTTTTTAATAAACACGCCAAAGTGAATGTTTGCACGTACATGTCAATGTTAAATCGTCAAAACGGATGTATACTTATGCAATTTCATGCTCAGGCGACATTATTGCTAATATGAATGCATATTTGCTAGCGTTTTTAATGTTTATTATGCAGTCTTGGCAAACATGCTTTATATATGTCGATACAACTTAACCAATTACTAGTGCAAGTTCTTATATATGTACGAACATAATATTGAAGCTGTATTTTGAAATTTTAAAAAGCCTAAGATGCAAACAAGAACAAACGGAAAAGAACACAATGTGTCCCGATGTTTTTTGTTTAAGGTAGAAAGGTCCTTATGACTTCGGAAATACTAACGAAATATCGGTTAACTTCGGCCTATTCGCCACTAACTGTAAATCTAATCGATCTGATCCGAAACAGAAATTATTTTCGCTAAATAAACATTACTTTTCGAATGTTGAGTTATTTTCAATTAAATGTGTGAAATAAAAGCTTATTTGTGTTTAAAGATGAAAGTAAAAATGTAGTTTGAAGAAAAACAAGGTACTCTTGCATGGGGCATACCTTCAAATGACGTCATTGTTGGGAATTTCTGTTTACATTTAATCATGACATTTTCGCGATATGTCTGGTGTATTTCATTACACTAAAGTTAAAATAGTTATAAATAAACGTCCACGGATTATTAGTATTTTTGAACATAAATATTCGTATATAAAAACATATCTGCTTGAAAGAGATACGTGCTCCTTGCTGTGAAATAACATTCATTCACACAAAAAACTTGGAAAAATAGTCAGTCGAGATGGGTCGAGAGCGGGACGTCGGGTAATCGAGTTTGGTGTTCTGTTGGCTAATTTAAAATACTGTTCATTGTGTAAACTTGGACCTGTTCCACTGAGGAATTTTGACGAGATCTACCGCTGTAAAAATCATCTGAAAATTATGTATCGGCGAAATGATGAGAATGGTCTAAGAGACACCTTTTTATCCAAAAACAGTGACATTTTACCAATAGTCAAAAGTCCAAGAAGAGTCTCGATGAAGTTATCACAACGATTTGCCAGTTTTTTTTAAACTCTTGTTAACCCAATGTAATGAAAATGTAAATTGAATTTTTTGAAACACACACTTATAAAAAATGTTTATTATTTTTCAGAATTTGGTAACCAAGGATATATGAACATCAGCTAGTTATATTTGTATTTAAAATGTTTACACAAAACATTATTTCTTTAACATTAATGCAAAAATAATTCATTTAATATCGATACTGCTATTAGATTATAATTAGAAGAGAAAAAAATATTTTAACATAGAAGGAAAATATTTGCTTATTTTTCCTAATTTTCATTTTTTTTATAACATAGGGTTGCTTCACTCCAAATGTTATACCTTGAGACTTTTGAGGTGTTCATTCAGGTTTAGAATCTTCAAGTTGACCATTTAGCAAAAAAAAAAAAAATTATTCCATACCTACCTACCCTACTAATTTGGGATATGTAACCTGAAACAAACACAATTGTTTTAACGCCTTGCTGATCTTTTAATTTTGAATTGAATGCAGCACAAAATATATAAATACATCTGATATTGTTATTGTATATAAAAAGGCGGAAACATGATATTACCAGTCATTTCGTAAGCTAGTAATGTATTATTTGGTTTATATAGGTAACAATGTTTATTACATCTGGCATATCAAATGTCTGTTCTACATTCCGATTGGTTGCAAGTGTGTGTCCATTATGTGTTGTTGTTTTTTAGAATTTCCTGTTGTCATAAAATTGTTATATCTACCATTTCACAAGACGGCTGATGTTACGTTGAAGAGTAGATTTATTGTAAATCGATTACGATGAATTTTATTAATTTGCAACACTGGACTCATGTTATTGCGTTATATTTCGCTGAAAATACAGTTATGGTATAATTACTTATATCAATTAACAGTTGGAGCACGTCACCCAAGCACAGGCAAAACCTTTGACAAATGTGGGAAAATAATGCAAGCATTAATATTATTCTGCTTTCAAGAAGTTGTGTCCCAATTTATCCGAGCTCAACGTGTCAACATGGCAGAAGAATTGCCGGAAACAAAACACCCAACATAAAAAATGGAAATGTATGTGTAAAATTGGAGCTAACACGAAAAAGGACTTCAGACGATCATTGACCACAAAAGCTTACCCTCGTTGAGCTAAAACGTTTCAATTTCCTTGTTTGATTTTCTTATAAAATGCAAATACAAGCAGGAGCCAAATCAAAAACGCAAACGTCTTTAATTCCTGTTTATTGCGAACTGTGTCTATTGCACCTTCAAACATGTTAAAGATTTTTTTATTCTGAATTTGCTGCAGCACAAAATACAATAATACAGAAAACAAATATATAGTTCTGTCTGTTATTGCATGTGATAATGTTAATGTCTATAAAAATGCGGAAACGTGATATTTACAGTCACGTCGTAAGTTATTGATGCCTTAGATGGTTTGCATAGGTTTATGTAACATTCTTATCATATCCGGCACATCATTTGTTTTGTTCTACATCTCCAAACGGTTGCAGGTGTGCGTCCATTACGAGTTGTATTTTGTTAGAATTCTCAGTTTTTATTTAATTGTTGGATCTACCATTTTACATAGTGGTTTATATCCCATCCGGCATATTGTATATGTATCCTACATCGCCTACCGTTTACAACTGTGCGTCCATCATGTGCTGTTGTTTTATTGTTCTACTAAAATTCCCAGTTGCCACTATACCTACCATTTTAAATTTTGAACTTTTACCTCATGGATTGTTACAAACACATACTGAAAATGGTGAATAATGTTATATAAAATATTATAATTTATGCTAGATTGCTAATGTTTTATTGTAAGGTTTGGGCTGCCGTAAACCGGTTTAAACACCAAATAATGTGAATTGTCCTTTCCAAGGAGGTGACCCCAGTTGTATTCATAGTTGTGTTTGTGACATGTTTTTGTATTGTGCTGCGTTATTTTGGCAATTGGTCATTTGCCTTAAATAGCAGACATTGTGATTCTTATAGGAGTTCTCTCCTGCATTGTGATTCTTATAGGAGTTCTCTCCTGCATTGTGATTCTTATAGGAGTTCTCTCCTGCATTGTGATTATTATAGGAGTTCTCTCCTGCATTGTGATTCTTATAGGAGTTCTCTCCTGCATTGTGATTCTTATAGGAGTTCTCTCCTGCATTGTGATTCTTATAGGAGTTCTCTCCTGCATTGTGATTCTTATAGGAGTTCTCTCCTGCATTGTGATTCTAATAGGAGTTCTCTCCTGCATTGTGATTCTAATAGGAGTTCTCTCCTGCATTGTGATTCTTATAGGAGTTCTCTCCTGCATTGTGATTCTTATAGGAGTTCTCTCCTGCATTGTGATTCTTATAGGAGTTCTCTCCTGCATTGTGATTCTTATAGGAGTTCTCTCCTGCATTGTGATTCTTATATGAGTTCTCTCCTGCATTGTGATTCTTATAGGAGTTCTCTCCTGCATTGTGATTCTTATAGGAGTTCTCTCCTGCATTGTGATTCTTATAGGAGTTCTCTCCTGCATTGTGATTCTTATAGGAGTTCTCTCCTGCATTGTGATTCTTATATGAGTTCTCTCCTGCATTGTGATTCTTATAGGAGTTCTCTCCTGCATTGTGATTCTTATAGGAGTTCTCTCCTGCATTGTGATTCTTATAGGAGTTCTCTCCTGCATTGTGATTCTTATAGGAGTTCTCTCCTGCATTGTGATTCTTATAGGAGTTCTCTCCTGCATTGTGATTCTTATAGGAGTTCTCTCCTGCATTGTGATTCTTATAGGAGTTCTCTCCTGCATTGTGATTCTTATAGGAGTTCTCTCCTGCATTGTGATTCTTATAGGAGTTCTCTCCTGCATTGTGATTCTTATAGGAGTTCTCTCCTGCATTGTGATTCTTATAGGAGTTCTCTCCTGCATTGTGATTCTTATAGGAGTTCTCTCCTGCATTGTGATTCTTATAGGAGTTCTCTCCTGCATTGTGATTCTTATAGGAGTTCTCTCCTGCATTGTGATTCTTATAGGAGTTCTCTCCTGCATTGTGATTCTTATAGGAGTTCTCTCCTGCTTATGCAGCTGGAGTGTCACCTTGTTTATATTTAATTCTAACACGGCACGTGGCCAGTTTTCCATAAGACAACGAACAAAATCAACCGTGGGTTATTTTGTAACAAATCATGGGCGGAGCCTAATGTTTTGAAAATCATATCCGGAAAATTCGAAGATATTATTCCGTAAAATGCACGTGCTTAAACGCGCGATAGCAAAATTGTGACAAACAAATCATTTCAGCATAATGTACGGCAATACAACCACATTTGTTCTACATATATTATATTTAAGTTTACAAATTCAAAAACAAAAACGTTTGTGTTTCGCTAATATCCCTTTGATTTGCTCTTGTAAGCATAACATTTTCACTGTTTTTATCAACAAGTATGACGCCATTTGCTCCATGTTTATCAATAAAGCTGGCGCCATTTTGAATTGTTATTTAATGACAGAAACGCACGAGTGGAATTAAATGTACTTTTCGGAAAATGGGCGGAGTATATATTAATATAGTTCTCATTCATAACCTATAAAATAGGGATAAAATTTATATAAGATCATGTTAAAATCGAAATATTGTACGGGTAAGCGTTGGTTATGGTGGTAATAACCAATGGTTTGTCGTTCCGATGCTTGTTATCGAACCACTCGGGCTATCGCCCTCGTGCTTTAATTTCTAGGCATCGGAACTCCAAACCGTTGGTTATTACCGCAATAACCAACGCTTACCAGTCAATTATTTCTTAAATATGCGTGTTTGCTTGTGTTTAGCTTGCTTCTGACTACCGCTGAAATCAATGTGTACACGAATATTTACGAACTAGGGAAGAATGTGCAGAAATGAACATGTATATTTTAAATAATCATTACCAATTACTCCGAAATATAATTAGCACCACTACAATTGTTTTATATGTTTAACTTTTGCTAAGTTCGCACGATTAAGGTTGTGGCCATTCACAATAATCATATATCAACGGAGTTTTTTTTTCAGCAAACTATCGAATTACGTACTTTTCTTTCCGCATTTTTTTATTGTCTTTTTTGTTACAGTTTCTTTCACTTAACAATGCTGTAGCACATATGCGAGGGCTGTCCCAAAATAGCGTATAATTTGTAAACACAAAGAATAATATCATGATGTTCTTTGTTTCAGCACGTGTACATGCAAAAACTAAATCTTTTACATCATCAGATTAAATTGAGGTCCTTTATGGTTTTATGCAAAAAACGTAAGTTTCGAATGCTATGTAAAGCTTTGCGACCCACACTAGTTAATTTTGTAATACGTTTAATTACAGGATACATACAATGCAAATTGTGTCTTTTATACAGACCATTCTTTTTTTTACATAAATGATTGTCACAAAAACATTTTGGCGTGTCCATAAGCGATGCTTTATTGTACGAGGTCTGTCCGAAAAGTTCATTCGCAGGCCCTGATAATTTTATAAACATGAACTAATTTAGATGAAATCTGTGAGACATGTACTTTGATCTATACTTAATCCGAATATTAGCAACTAAAACAATGTCTTGTAAGGAAATGTAAATGACATCACCATAGCAACAGTAGGTTGTCATGTACTGAGCACTTTGAATTTTTTAATTCACCCTTGTTATATGCAGTTGAATTTTATACTTAAACGAACGAGGAATTTTACCAACTAGAGTTGACACGATCAGCAATAATACACTGATAAGATATCAAAATGTCAAATGTTTTGTTCAGGTCGTTCAATTTTTACATTAAAAAAAGATGAAATGGTATGTCAGACAAAACGTGACGTCAGAAAAGTGTACAGAACAGCGTTCGACACTCAGTCATTTCATTGTTAACAAAATGACTCCAGTCAAAACATGTACAAATGTAAACCAAATAGTAAATGACATTGATGGTGGTAAGTCTCAAAACTATAAATCCCACAGATAAAGTAAAGATAAGGAGACCAATACATCAGACAAACATACGAATGGATCACCTTCTAGTCAGATTCTAGGGATACCCCTTACGATGATTTGATCAGTGAAGGGTGGTTTAATCCACTTTTGGTGCACATGGCAAAACATGGTATAGTCATATATACATGTTAGGGCTTAAATGATAAAAGAAATACGTTTCAGTTGATGGGGAATCCTTCATATGTCTAGAGGTTTTGGTAAACATGCCAATGCCAATGATCGTCCAATGTTATGTGTACATCAACTAATACTTAAAACTGCTTCGTAGATGTGAATGTGTATACACTCAAACCAATACAAGTTGTCTATTTATCCTTGCATAAGACCTATTTTTAATGTGTTAAGTAACACTTTATTGTTGTTTAAGAAAATACACAAATTAATAAAATATACCAGAGTATATCAATAAATTAGGTTGTGAACAGACTTTCCGGACAGCCCTCGTAATAACGTATCTAAAACTGTATCTATGGCGGAATTTGTGTAACATGTTCAGCATTGGAATTAAATCGTTACGTCAAACTAATCACCGGAACACAGATTGGCAAAAACATACCGAGTTGAGTACAGACTGGCCAAACTATATAGGAAAAAGAATCATCAGAAACATATACAATTTAATTTGGGCATTTATTTAATGACCAAAGGGGTTTTCGAATGGATAGACGGATAGCGAAGTGACAAAAGACAGACCTATTATGTTGAACAATCAAGTCAATCGGATGGTAACGTATGGGGACAGTAATATGACGACACGTCGAAATATTATGCAAGACATCCTTTAGGACCTGCTGTACAAATCTCAGTACTGAATTTGTTTGCTTATGTACTCACACACGGGATTTAACAGAAGTCCAATGTATCCAGTACATGGACATTATTTGAGAATAAGTTAATGACGTAAAGATGTGATTTATATTGACATTGTGCGGGCTGAATCTCTGCATATTATGTTCTACAATGTTATATATCGTCATTGTTTTTGAAGGTACAGGCATGATTTTCTTGACATAATTTGTAAAATGCATTGAAGTTTGTAATACAAATATGATTTTAAATATTCTTATATTATTGCATTAGCTATATATCAATTATACGCTATTTGGGGACAAGCCTCGTACATTATTACAAATACATTTTATAGTATTCAGTAGAAATCATGTTTTAGCACATAATATTATTCAAAATATAATGTATATAAAAACAATCATATCTTCATATATTCTTGCACAACCGGGTTGCACATTTGTTCTCCAAAATACTTATATTATCCTTTAAAAAGAACGCTCTACTACTATGGTAAACAATGTTCGCGATAGTAATGCACATTGTAAATGTGCATAACAAAATGTCTTTAATCGGACTTTGTAGTATGTCCTTTGTCAAACACGGTCGGTCTTTGCTGTTTAATGCTTTATTTTTCTGTTCGCATTTGTGGCCATTGTTCTGTTTAATAGCCACAGAAATGCCTTATCAGCAAACACATTGAACACTTCACATGACATTTGCAGTATCGTGCAAATTCAGTACGAAGGATAGTCCTTGCAATCTCATTGTACACATTGATCAAGTTTTGCACTATATTATTGATAACGTGATGCAGTGTTTGTCTGTTCATGTGATCCATTGTAGGTCTGATCACGTGATCCAGAGTAGGTCTGATCACGTGCATCTTTGTAGGTCTGAACGCGTGATGCATTGTATTTCTGATAACGTGACCCATTGTAGGTCTTATCACGTGGCCTATTGTTTATCTGAGCACGTGATCCATTGTTAGTCTGATCACGTGACCAATTGTAGGTCTGATCACGTGATGCATAGTATGTCTGTTCACGTAATGCATTAAAGAATTGATCACGTGATCTATTTAGACGCCCATAAACAACCCGGAGAATTCCGAACCTTGCTTGACGATGAAACTGTAGCTGGATGAGTTGTCTATATATACGGACGTATACTGCTTCTCCTGAAATTATAGAAGGATAGCAGTGTATTTTTGGCGTACAAATACTAAAACTTACTTTGTATTGGTACAGACTAATAACCTATAACTTCTTCTAAATAATCGCATATGGAATTCACTTGCACATAACTTAAATATATACATGTGCTTGCAAATATGTTTGTGAATGTGTTGCTCAAGTAAATAGAAACACAGAACAAGTAAAAAGCAAGAAAATGTAATGTATTGCAAATAACACGAACAATGCGTTGTGAAATGTATTCATTCAGCTGCTTCATTCAGGTAACTTGTCTACATAGAGCCTACAAATGAAAAGAAAACAATGTATACAAAACTAGCACAGGTCATGATCACCCTTCGGTGTTTTTAAATTGTCGAAAGTCACGTGTATCGTTGTACACGTGGCAAAAACATGAAAGTACAGGATCATGTGTACCCTCATGATGAAATTATAGTTTAAAAAATAGTTGATCATACATTACAACAAACAAATGTAGGCAGTAAAAAATAAATTGCGAGTCTTCCATATCAGCGTTATACGACATAAATATAGTTATCATTTGAAACAATATATTAGTTTTTCAAAATGGTAAAGCGGACCAAGGGGAGGAACAATAAAGTAAAGTTGTTCGTAGGTGATTGGAAAATATTTGGTTTTACATAGTTTATTTCAAACTAGCATATACATGTACAAGTTCAGGACATGCAAAGCGTTAGTGAAATATTCATGTTCGAAGACTATAACGAAATGTGTAATTTTCTATAGTTGTAAAGTAAACTTAATTGCTTAATAAATCTAGACAATGTATGTGTGGAAAGCAATAAACACGCTGTGATTAATGATGGTACATGAAAATGGACAGCCGGTTAGCAAAGGAAGAGGAACAGATTTCAACAGATTTGCAGTGTTCAGAGTCTTGTTTTAAATGCTCAAACTGCCATAATATACCGTAAATGTTAACTGTGATTATTTAGTTTCATTTTAAATTGACCTGTTCACAGATTGTGTAATTGACAGTTTTCAAAATGTTTGACATAGATCCCTACAAGAAAAATACAATATAAATACATGTAATCGAGCGAAACGACACTACTGACAAAGAAATATAGTGCCGTTCCTAAAAAAAATCTTCAGCTGAAATCGATAACATGTTAAACAGTTCGTAACGCTTTTCATCGGTACTTTGGAAATCATGGGTATCACTTACTGAGCGT
This sequence comes from Congeria kusceri, assembly GCA_027627225.1. NCBI lineage: Eukaryota > Metazoa > Mollusca > Bivalvia > Myida > Dreissenidae > Congeria > Congeria kusceri. Next base: position 30,936,045 of record CM051033.1, read on the forward strand.
TTAATATTTATGTCAGTCAAAATGGCCGAGTGGTCAGAGCGACAGTTTTTTTCAATCGCGGCGGTCGTAGGTTCGAGTCGCGTCGAGGGCAAATTAATTTTTTTTTTTAAATAATATTTGTTTTGATTAGTCCAACTCCTTTAGTTTTTGCAGTTAAGACTTTAAATTGCATTATTCAAAATTACGAAAATCTGCGAACTAGTCCCTTTATGTTTTAGTTGCCTCCAGTAAACATATCGTGTAACAAGGCCAATTATGGAAAATAATTGAGGGGCGTCGTGAGAAAACCGGACTTAATGCATGTGCGTAAAGTGTCGTCCCGGACTAGCCTGTGCAGTCCGCACAGGCTAATTATGGACGGCACTTTCCGCCTACAGTGGATTTATGTTTAGAAGAGACTTCCTTAAAACAGAAAATACCATAAAGGCGGAAAGTGCCGTCCTGGATTTGCCTGTGCGGACTGCACAGGCTAATCCGGGACGACACTTTACGCACATGCATTAATGCCGGTTTTCTCACGACGCGCATAATTTTTATTTTCAGTTTGAGACTAAACAATTAGCACACCACATACATGCAATAAAACCATTGTCTCTAATACAGGAAATCATTACAATACGGCATGCATACACTAAATGGGTTCGAATGTGTTTCGCATCACACGGAATGTGTTGGTAGTAAAAGGGACTATGTCGACGAAACTATCGCACTATAAATGACATTATATGATAGATATGATCTATACTAAGTCTTTTGCATTAAATAAAAAATATATAATATAATTCAAAATGAGATAGTGGATAAAAACAAATTAGCAAAAAGTTCAGAAAAATTAAAACCCCAAGTGTGCATCGAACTTAAAACTTAAGAATCAAACGCAGAAATGACAGTAGACAGCGCTTTAACCAACTGCGCTATTCTACGTAGTAATTAATCATGTGTAAACTATGGTTAAACAAAATACTTACAATCCTGACGTCAAATTGTAAACAAAGGAAAGGGCCAAATAAACACGATCCTTATTTTAAACTGACTTTTTTTTCTCCAAACGCGTACACTCTTTTCCTGTTATATATATATATATATACCATGTTTAACCGTTATTATATGCCAGTATTAATATCTTAATGTCAGATTTGTGTTTAAGAAGTTGCCCCCTTGAGGCCCGTTTCGATGACATAGTCCCTTTAAGCACTATAGCGACATATGTTATAGGTTTATGAGAATACTTTAAACGACGTTTGAGATTATAACAGCAAGTGACTTGAGGGATAATGTCAATTAATATAAGAGTTAATGTGTTGTCTTTCTTTTAATTGCTTTGAATAGTTTGCAAAACATGTTTTCTCATAAACTTTAGGCAAAATTTGCCTTACTCGATATGGATTTGTGTCATTTGCAGTTGGTAGAGCGCTGGACTTTCACTCCGGGGATCGTGAGTTTGAACCCCAACCCGGCGACATAACTTGTGTGGGGATTGGTCATAAAATTATTTCTACGGCCATTCTCCCCATACCTCTGATTCAAGTAGGGCAGTTGTCAGTTTTTGGCATAGGTATGTGCACTTAGTACTGGTAAACCGCTTAGATCGGCTAAGCTTGCCCAGGCAAAGTGTGAGTACCCGGTAGGTTAACTGACCGCCGTGATATGAGTGAAATACTGTTAAAAACGGCGAAAAAAATCCAAACAAACTGATGAATTCTCATATATTCCATGCTTATTTTGAGCAATTAGGTGTTGTATTATTGGCTTAGTTATTTACTGCCAGTCGTACATTGTCAATTTATTTATACTAATAAACGGCTATTATGCATGTACTGAAATAGATAAAAGGTTAATAAGATATTAGTTTCTTGGTAGGTATGCAGCCAAAATTATTTCGAAGTTGGGAAAATTAAGTCATATATAGTTGATGAATGGTGGCCCAAGAATTCAGAGAATTCTACAAATAAAATATCGTTAATTTCTTGTAAACGATTACATCAATTACTTTGCTGCTAAAGGCTATTGGCATGTGAGTTGGATATTCGTTGACAGTATATGTTATTGGCAATATTGGGTTGAGACAATTTCAATATGTAGGAAATGCCATCGTTTTGATAGAAGTAATCCGATGTTTAAGTTCAATTAACCAGCACGTACATTATAACGCAATAAGCGTGACTTCATCTTAATTCTAACGAGTATTTACGGGAAGTTTCCATAGATCTTAATGTGCAAAACAATGTTATCTCTGATATAAATCGCTATTTAGCAAATAGTAAAATATTTATGTCATATTAGCCTATAGGGAAGAAACGACCACTACACAAAATGTCACTCGAGACGTATGACAATGTTAATATGTGCACTATGGGCTGTTAACTGGAGTCACCAATTGTTGCGTCGGTTGTTCTACATGTATTTAGACATTTGTCTCCAAAAGCAGGTATTGCTTTGAACGATTTTCACTTGAAGGATCGACGTGGTTAGAATGACCAAAGGTGGGGTCATTCAACATACTTCCTTTAGGTCATTATGGTGTGATAGATTCAATCGACAATTGATGTGTCCGTTGTTCGACGCGTATTTTAGACATGTTTCTCCAAACGCGGACATTGCTTTGAACGATTTTCACTTGACGGATCGACGTGGTTAGATTGACTAAGGGTGGGCTCATTCAACATACTGCCTTTAGGTCATTATGGTATGTTAGCTACAATCGACATTTGTTGCGTCGGTTGTTCTACGTGTATTAGACATTTGTCTCCAAAAGCAGGCATTGCTTTGAATTGCTTGAATTTTCAATTGAATGACCGACGTGGTTAGATTGACCATAAGAGGGGTCATTTCAGATAATGTCTTTCGGTAATTATGAGCTTCTAGTTTCAATCGACTAGTGTTGCGTCGGTTGTTCTACGTGTGTTCAGACGTTTGTTTACCAAGGCATTTATTTATGTACAAGATTTCACTTGATGGATCGACGTGGTTGGATTGACCATAGGTGGGTTCATTCAAAACATTGTCTGTCGGTGAATATGTACCGAAAATATTCAGTTTTCTGACATAATCGTATCGCACATTTGGATTATGTCATCACCATTGAAGAACATGACAGAAACAACCTACACACTCTATTACTGACTTATTTGATGTCATCACCATTGAAGAACATGACAGAAACAAATGCTCCTACACACTCTATTACTGACTTATTTGATGTCATCACAATTGAACAACATGACAGAAACAAATGCTCCTACACACTCTATTACTGACTTATTTGATGTCATCACCATTGAAGAACATGACAGAAACAAATGCTCCTACACACTCTATTACTGACTTATTTGATGTCATCACCATTGAAGAACATGACAGAAACAAATGCTCCTACACACTCTATTACTGACTTATTTGATGTCATCACCATTGAAGAACATGACAGAAACAAATGCTCCTACACACTATATTACTGACTTATTTGATGTCATCACCATTGAAGAACATGACAGAAACAAATGCTCCTACACACTCTATTACTGACTTATTTGATGTCATCACCATTGAAGAACATGACAGAAACAAATGCTCCTACACACTCTATTACTGACTTATTTGATGTCATCACAATTGAAGAACATGACAGAAACAAATGCTCCTACACACTCTATTACTGACTTATTTGTTCTTAACTGTTTCATCTAAAGCGCATAAGTTTGCTGTTTTTACTGCGAAATATAACGTTCTGTTAAAATGTTTTAATGGGCACGAATGACCTTTTCTATATTCAAAATAATATTAAACCTAACATTTTCATATCAGCAACCAGATATGGCAATTTGTATAATATCACTGCACATAATAAACAAGAAATGTCTTTAAAAAAAGACTATCGGCGTTGAAATTAATATTGAGATGTCATTTAAAAATTACATAAACAGACGGCCAAGATGATCGGTTACGTGACTTCTCAGACCCCAGATTTTTTGGTCCCCACCAATATTAGGAGACTTATTGGACCCCAGATTTTTCGGACACTATAAGAAAACTTCTCGGATCCAAAAGTTAATTTGAGATAAATGTATTAATTTAAAAATTAAATAAAAATATCATTAATATCTATGCCGTGAATAAACCAATCATACAGCTCCATGTTTCCACCAGTGATATATGAATAACCAAAATAATTTAGGTTAACATAATTGTTATCTGAATTTGTCAAGCCAATTTAACAAATTAACAATGGAAGAAAATAATTTCGGGAATGAATTAAAATAATTATGTATCAGTCTATATAGTTATTTATAGTACCGGTAATATACCATTCATGTTAGTTATCTAATACAATAACGATTTATACTGTGTATCCAATAAATTGCAATAGCCAGGGAACATTCAGCGATTTTTGAAATGTTAAGACTTTATTTTTGATAACGCAAACTTAAAAATTCATTAGACTATGACGATTTTAAATTATATCAGTAGAAATATGATATATCAAGGGTTCCTGTGTATAATTAGTATTGCAAATTGTGTATTCATGCTACGCGAATAACAATCGACGTATTCCGAATCTTCTTTCATAACATTTTTAGAAAATGAAGCATCTTTTTACAGATTAAATAACATCTACTGGAGAAGTTGATAGAAAGATGCAATTATAAATAATCGTTAATAAATCGTAACCACAATTTTAATTCAAATTAACAGTAAGGTTATAAAAATTAATTCCCCATTTATTGAAATTTTTAGTTTTATGATTCTCTGAACGCTATTATTGATGCATGTATGAGTATATTACCACAGCTATACAACGGTTGCTAGCTACGCGCGCTATTTTTAGAATCACACTACAGTTTCTGGAATGTGATGAACTCGCTAGAATCAATGGGCTACATGGAACGGCAACTCTGTGAATGAGATTTATGAATGGGAACATTGCACAATTACTATGTATAGGGCGTACTGCTTATATAAATGTAGGCTAAACAAAATAGTTATTTCGTTACGTGAATGAATATAGCATTCTGTTTATGGTATACAATGAGAAAATACTTTCATGAGGAGCCTCAGTTCTAGAGTATATGTCGAGGATATGTTTATAACTTCATTTTAACCGCTTATGTAAACAATTATGTAAATGTGTAATCCCCAAAAGTACGCAACAGTTATTGGTATACGTTGAACCATTGTTTGAAGTTTGCATTCGCTAAAATTATAAAATTTGCCCAATTCTATTGGCATTCAATTTTCTCTCTGCATATTTATCGCAAGAAATCTAGGTCAAAAGTGATTTAGACAGCTACGCCGAAAAAAACACAGCATTAAATAAATTAAATAGCCATTATGTCGGTAAATGAGAAAGTGAATGTTTCCACGTGATCTATAAAACGGACACCAACAGAATAAAGAATATAGAGAATCACTTATGTTGAGCATAATAAAAACGTCAATATGGCACATGACAAAATTGTTTCTTCCACCTTATTTTACAATGTTTTATAACATGGTTTACTTAATTTTTGTGTACACATTAGCCCCGAGATTTTTAGTGTTGTTTTTGTCGGACATTGTCGAAAAATGTTTGCTGTATAAACATTTATATAAATACAACATGATTTAGGTTGAATAACGTTGAATAACATGGTGTCTACTGTTTTTTACCGTAACTGTGAGTTAAAACTTTAAATATCAATAAGGAATACAGCATTAGTGCAAACGAATGATTTATTTCAATTTTTGGTTTATTGTTTTCAATAATAATGGTTTTGTTCCATTTGTGTACACTCAAAAACATCGGATCGGCGGATCCGAGAAACTAAAAATCAACAAACTCTAGCCTTATGCAACGCAGCCCGCGCAATAACATGGATTCATACAGTACAGTGTATGACTATACACTGCTAACGGTTATTCGCTCCCTGCAAACGCATTATACAGGCCAGTGTCAACGGCAGATCATTTAGGTCATTCACAATACTATATAGGTCAGTGTCAACGGCAGATCATTTAGGTCATTCACAATACTATATAGGTCAGTGTCAACGGCAGATCATTTAGGTCATTCACAATACTATATAGGTCAGTGTCAACGGCAGATCATTTAGGTCATTCACAATACTATATAGGTCAGTCTCAACAATCGCTCATCAGGCTATTGCCAATACACATCTAACACATCTATCTAAAACCTCACAATTCTCATCTTTTCAAACACTATTGTGGATTGTTTATATGACCATCGTATTTAACAATGTTTCAATATTAATACACTGTGAATTGTCCCTTTAAGGCTAGAAGGGGCGATCAGCATTCTTCGCACATATGCTGATGATACATTCAGGCTTTCAAGGGACGAACATATACTTTGCAAATTGTTTAGTCGACCTACCGCGATACGCCCCTTTAATGCATTTCAACTGTTCCGGGTCACTGTCAACGCTCGCTATTAAGGTCACTGCCAACACTCACCTTTAAATAAAGTAGCCCGTGGACGCTTGAGGTAAATAAGGTACTGTTGACAAATACACCCGTCATAGTCTCTATGGAACTGTAAATAAAAATAAAGTGAATGAATGAGCGCTTGAACGAGGGAAATTGCGTGAATGAATGAATGAATTAATTAATTGATTAATTCATGAAAAAATGCATGAACGATTGAGTAAACGAACGAACGAACGAATGAATGAATGAATGGAGCAATCCATCAAATAGATGTGGAGAAAATACATTTCATTTTAATTAACATATATAACATGATATCACACCTGTCGTGAAAAATAACGCTTGTAAATACCGCTTCAAATTTCAAATATTAATTATACGATGTAATTAATTATCGTACACAATGACTAATTGAAATTCTACCCACTCACGTATTAGTTTTGCAAAGGGAATCAATGCAGATCACGACTTTGATATGTTCGTCGTGCTTTAACCGCGCTTTGGCCTTTCTCTTTGTGCGCATGTGCAGATGAAGACTTGCGGAGAACTGATAAACGCCATCTCGCGGGACGTGGAAGCGCCCCTCTCGCGCGTTAAAAACATCGCCTCTTTGAAAGGAACCTTCCCCGAAAGGCTGAAGAACAAGCAAAAATATAGTTTTATCCCAGCATTGACGAAATAACACCCCGTGGGATAAACTTAGTTGAATTTCAACACTGTGAAATAGAGGAAAGCAGCGAAGTACAATGACGTCATTTGTGCTAATGTTCGTGGTATCATGTTGGTTTTCGGACTTCACAGGCAAATCCGGGACTACACTTTACGCACATGCATTAAGCCCGATTTTCCAACGACACGAGGGATACATTTTTAAGATACTATGGTCCACATAAACTGAATTCTTTGTTAAATTCAGCCGTGATGTACATGTCGAAAAAGACACACTTTAAAATGTGACTCAATAAACAGATACATAACAGTTGATATATAAATCTTGAAAGGTTATATTTTTTCGCATTGAGTGAGCATAATCCTGTTGAAAAATACACACTTTAAAATACGATTACATTCAGATTGAGTAAGCAAATACCTGCCGAAATGTATACGTTATACGAAAAATAGTATATGCTCGCTAAAGATGATCAGATGAGCAATCATGACTTCATTCTGACTGAGCGCTCACGAAATACATGTACTAAAATCGTCTTGGCACACTATTAGATCTAAATGTTTTCATTGTGGCTGAGTACGCACGAACCAGCTGAAATGCGTGTAATACAAAATTTCGAATGTAAACACTAGGAAAGATAATTTTACGGTCGCAGTGGTGTTGTGGATATGGTGTCCGCCTCGCGATCGGGAGATCGTGAGTTCGATCGGGAGATCGTGAGTTCGATCTCCACAACTCGGGGAACGTTCATGATGATCTTTCTCATACGACACCAAGTGCTGGTTCTTCCCATGAAACGCTCTCGAAAGTGAAGTGTCTCAATTTAAGCATATGGCGTTCGATACAAATCAAGCTAAAATAAACAGGTTTAAACTAAAAGATGATTCCATTCTGGTTGAGCGCGCACGAACCTGTTGAAATGCATGTAACTCCATCATAGTCTTCCTGTTCACTCTGGTGTTTGTCTTCAGTCTCATGGAGAAGCCGGCGAACACCCGGGGGCCGAGCACCAGACTCCCGGGCACCAGACCGCCGGGCGTGTCCTGCTGTAGCGGCACCGTCCAATTGCACAGCAAATCTCGCTGAAATATTTGATTTGAAGCGGTGAACCTCGATGAATAGATTTTATTTCGTGGGTAATAAACGATATTCTTGAAAACTAATTTAAACAGTACTCATGTTTTATTTACGTATTTAACTATTATTATTATAAGGAGTAGCATTAGTTTAGTAGTAGTAGTTAGTAAATATATTTTTCGCATAATTGTAATTAAAATTATTATTAAATTATTATTACAACTATTAATATTATTAATGTTTAGTAGTAGTAGTAGTAGTAGTAGTAGTAGTAGTAGTAGTAGTAGTAGTAGTGTTGATATCACTTTTCATGAAAAGTTAATACCGCAGTATAGCTTTTTTCTAATTTCCAGGGAAACAACCATTTCAATAGTTGAAATAAATCATATTCGGTTACCTCTCTTATAGTACTTAAGAGCGGACATAAAACGACAATATACTATAGTTAATTGAAAGATAAATAACAAATTATAAATGTTCAATGTTTAGAATAAATTACGATCGTACGTTTATACATACCATCTCGGCCACCATTTCTTTTGCTCGTTTTTCAGCCGCTTCTGAAATAAAAGAGAAGTCCTGATTACGGTAAATGCTATTACCACCATTACGTGTATTTTCCCGAGATAACAACACATATAATTTACATATACTCATAGCGACTTATACATTCTATAATAAAGGAGTAGGCAATTTCCAACTTTCTTTTTAACTAAAACATTCCAGGAGTTAGTTGAACAAATTCTAACATAATTTTCGATGAAATGCCATTTGTATACAACAGTTTTAATGCAGAAGCCATATAAAATCCAAAACAATATATCATGTAATAATATCACGTGTGCCGACAATACCATATTGCAATTCAGATAACTTTTGGGAGTCTTATTTATTCTAAATTATTTTAACAATGTAGATAATATGAGTTTTTTTATCCTAATGCCGTTTTAGTTATACATGTAAACAAGAAATCCATATTGTATAATCGCAAGAACTACAGTATTGCGTGATGGTAAGGACCGTTTCATATTTCAAATCCCTTTGAATTAAATCATATTATAATGCTCTTTGTTGGTTTAACCGCCCTTGTGGCCCTTACCCCAGACTTTTTAGTTGGGTTAATGAGATAGCGTAAGCTACAGACAACGCCCCGTTCCAGAGGCAACCATGTTTTTTAGTGCCCGGTGAGACAAACCCAATACACTGCACATCGTTTTAAGGTGTCGTGCGAAAGAAGAATTAGTATGTTAAATAGGAACTGTACGATTTTGTACGAAAATTATACACTGTAGTGTAAAACCATCCAGTGATTTTAATGATGTCAGTAACTATTATAAACATGAATATACAGCATCTAGTCAGATCGATTGTTGGCGCGTGCGGTGTTCTTACTTATTCATTCAAAACCGAATGTAAACATTGCTGTAGGATAAACGGGTCTGTATCGACCAAAAATATATATTGGCATTGTTCGATAAAAGAAATAGTTTTTGTCGATGTTGACGTTTTTTATGTAATATAAAATGGTTTTTTGTTAGTGGGTAACGAAAGAGACCTGAAATAAATCTATAAAAATCAGACAGTCCCTTTTTAAGGAGAAACGGGGTATCGAACATGTGAACCCCGTCTTGTGAAGACACCAGTCCGTTATAATTTCGTGGACATAACCGTGTGATAAAACGTCTTGGATATTATTTTCTACATTTCTATGTGTTCGCCGGCGCACTAACAAACATTATCATTCCCTGTGCATAAATGATATTATATTTTAGTGGCCGTGCGATTAAATAATGGAAACGATTGAAGTGATTAATAACTTTATTCATTTCAGTGTGATTCGAGCAAATATAGACCGGCTTTTTCTTCGTAAACTCTCATGACATAATACATGTGGTTAATTTGATGTACAAGCATCAGTGTTGACGATTCCAATCGGGTCTATGCTATTTTCACTCGTTACGTCAACAGTCATGATTTTAAGAGTTCATTGCAGAAATATATACGATCTTACTCAAAAACAAGAAGTATATGCTATTTATCTCACTTAATGCAAAAGTTTAACTCGAAGACATGTTTTTTGGTTTAGACACTTGCTTTCATATTCTTTTTTGGAGATGTTGGTAGGGTAAGCATTGGTATGCACAAATAAATCACTGATATGTTTTAAGATTGGAGACTACAGTATGACACTTGCGCTGAGTTACATTCAACTAGAAAGTAGCCGCTAAAAAGATGGTGATAAAACAGTCAACTTTGTTTAGTGTCGAGTTCTTTCTTACATAATGCATGACATACCCTTTTTTATTGCTTATATCAATTCAGCTTAGAATGCTCTTTAAGAAAATGTACGGTTATGAGGGTCCCTATGTGCAAAATGTTGCATTTATTTTTGATTAAAGTTATCGCTTTTACATTAAATTACATAAGGATTGGAATTAGTATATTGTAACCTAAATCTTTTGACTCAGTGTAACGGTGCTACAATAAATATTCACGCCGTAATAATAGCAAACCATAATTTATGCACGGTGCTTCCGAATAGTAATTCCATACACGTGGTTCCAGTTTGTCGGATTTTATATAAGAGCCTAAAAGAATAAAATCTCTGATGTTTGTATGGTACTTCCTGTAAGTAATTATACACTATCAATTACATAGCGATAAATCTGGCATACCCGGGCGTACAACATGGGTACTAGAGTGGTTGGTTCCACTCTATGAAATAATAAAACTACAGATAACGTCAGTTTGTTTTGAAGGGTCTTGCCATACAATAACCTAGCGTAGGCGTAAGGTATTTCACCAGATGAATGTACATTGCTACAGTGTTCAACTGAGTGCGCGCATAAATGTAACACTCGAACGATAATAGATATACTATGATATTTTTGTGCTTATTTCATACACATGTAGTAGCAGTAGAAGTAGTAGTAGTAGTAGTAGTAGTAGAAGTAGTAGTAGTAGTAGTAGTAGTAGAAGTAGTAGTAGTAGTAGTAGTAGTAGAAGTAGTAGTAGTAGTAGTAGTAGTAGAAGTAGTAGTAGTAGTAGTAGTAGAAGTAGTAGTAGTAGTAGTAATAGTAGTAGTAGTAGCAGCAGCAGCAGCAGTAGAAGTAGTAATAGTAGAAGTAGTAGCAATAGTAGTAGTAGTAATATTACTAGTAGTATTAGTAGTAGTAGCAGCAGTAGTAGAAATATTGTTAGTAGTAACAGCACTAGAAGAAGTATAAGGCAGGTGTATTGCCGTTTCAGTTGCAATAGCAGTTGAAATAAAGGTAGCAATAGCAGTCTAGTAACAGTACGAAACACACTACCTTCTCCAGCAGCAGAACCTTTAGTAGCAGTTGCAATACAAGTAGCAATAGCATTGCATTATAAAAACCAATAAGACCCGTTTGCAGTTGCAGTAGCAGTTGTATCGGTTGCAATAAAAGTAAAAGTCGCATTCGAGTTGCAGTAGGACAAGCAGCAGCAGCAGTTGAAACAACAGTAGGGCGTATACTTCGGTAGCAGTAGTAGCAATAGAAATCGTTAAATCGTTATTAATCTTTTCTACCTTTTATAAGGTCCTCTACGGCTTTGAGTAACTCCTCCTTTGACACGCTGGTACCCGGGGGACCGGGAGGCCCGGGGGGTCCCGCGGGTCCGGGAGGGCCCAACTGAAACATGCACTTTGATGTCTGATGGATACAGGAAGGTTTTTTGTGTTTTAAATGACATATACACTATGTATGAGAAAAAGAGAAATAACTGTTTCAGTGCCTATCTTTTTGTGATTATTAAACAGCTTTCTTATATATAAAGATGCGAAATAACACTCTTGGCTCAGAAATATATTAGAGTTTCTACGAGTATGTCGTTTACAATTAAACATCATCTGAAGTTGGAAAATTAGAAAGCTTTTGTAACGCCTTCCGTTTATATTTTTAACACATTAACCAGTTACATATTATAGCATTTAGTAGTTCATGCCCGTAAGTCCATCTGAACTAGTAACTAACTCCTCAAACTTGAGTTAGACCTTTCATCCGGAGGCCTTAGGTTTGTGCGCAGGTTTTACTTTTTCTTTTGATGCGTTACTTAACAGAAAATGTCGGCTGGTTAATCCATATGCGTTAGTTTTTTCAGTTTGGGACACGTTTGTATTTTGTTTTCAAAACTATGAACGTTTGTTTTTTTAATAAGTGTTTTAATAAAACGGGAAAATAAAAGACAATTTAAGTTACCAGTTTATTGCCGCTCTTGCGTTTCCGCTTCTTCTTCCGGCGCTCCTCTTCGCGTCGCTCCAGGCGGTTAGAGAATGTGAGCCAACTGGATTTCGGGTCTATCCGAGTGCGCCGCCCCTCGCTTACCCCCTGAAGTAATAAAAGGACATTTGAGTGAGAACATGGTCTGTAGGAATCCGACGCCTTCGCTAAACCCCGAAACAGAAATAAGACTTTTGAGTGAGAACATGGTCTATCCGATTGTGCCGCCCCTCACTTATCCCCTGAAGCAAGAAATGGCCATTTAAGTGAGAACATTGTCGTTAGAAGTGCGCCGTCCCTCGCTTACCCCCTGAAATAGGAATGAGACATTTGAGCGAGAACATGGTATTTAGGAGTGTGCCGTCCCCCGCTTAACCCTTGACAGAGGAATGAGACATTTAAGCCAGAACATGGTATTTAGGAGTGCGACGCCCCTCGCTTACCTCTTAAAAGAAAAATGAAACATTTGAGTGAGAACATGGTCTTTAGGAGTGCGACGTCCCTAGCTTACCCCCTGAAATAGACATGTGATATTTGAGCGAGAACATGGCCTTTAGGAGTGCGAAGCCCCTTGCCTACCCCCTGAAATAGGAATGAGACATATGAGCGAAAACATGGTCTTTAGGAGTGCGACGCCCCTCGCTTACCCCCTGAAATAGGAATGGGACATTTGAGTTAGAAAATGGTTTTTAGGAGTGCGCCATCCCTCGCTTAACCCTTGAAAGAGGAATGGAACATTTGAACTAGTACATGGTCTGTCCAAGTGCGCTGCCCCTCGTTAACCCCTTAAGCAAGAATGGAACATTTGAGTGACAACAGGGTCTATCCGCGTCTACGGCCTCTCGCTTACCCCCTGAAGTAAGAATGTGACATTTGAGTGAGAACAGAGTATATCCGCGTGTACCGACCCTAGCTTACCCCCTGAAGTAAAAATGAGGCATTTAAGTGAAAACAGAGTATATCCGCGTGTACCTCCCCTCGCTTGCCCACAGAAGTAAAACTGAGGCATTTGAGTGAGAACAGAGTCTATCCGCGTGTACCATCCCTCGCTTACTCCATGAAGTAAAAATGGGCCATTTGAGTGAGAACAGAGTGTAGCCGCGTGTACCGCCCATCGCTTACCCTCTGAAGTAAAAATGAGGCATTTGAGTGAAAACAGAGTCTATCCGCGTGTACCTCCCCTCGCTTACCCCTTGGAGCAAGAATTGGACATTTGTGTGAGAACAGAGTGTATCCGCGTGTACCGCCCATCGCTTACCCCCTGAAGTAAAAATGAGGCATTTGAGTGAGAACAGAGTTTATCCGCGTGTACCGCCCCTCGCTTACCCCCTGAAGTAAAAATGAGGCATTTGAGTGAGAACAGAGTGTATCCGCGTGTACCGCCCCTCGCTTACCCCCTAAAGTAAAAATGAGGCATTTGAGTGAGAACAGTGTGTAGCCGCGTGTGCAGCCCCTCGCTTACCCCTTGGAGCAAGAATTGGACATTTGTGTGAGAACAGAGTCTATCCGCGTGTACCGCCCCTCGCTTACCCCTTGGAGCAAGAATTGGACATTTGTGTGAGAACAGAGTGTATCCGCGTGTGCCGCCCCTCGCTTTCCCCCTGAAGCAAGAATGGAACATTTGAGTGAGAACAGGGTCTATCCGCGTGTGCAGCCCCTCGCTTTCCTCCTGAAGCAACAATGGGACATTTCAGTGAGAACAGGGTCAATCCGCGTGTGCCGCCCCTCCTGAAGCAAGAATGGAACATTTGAGTGAGAACAGGGTCAATCCGCGTGTGCCGCCCATCGCTTTCCTCCTGAAGCAAGAATGGAACACTTGAGTGTGAACAGAGTTTATCCGCGTATGCAGCCCCTCGGTTACCCCATGAAGTAAGAATGGGACATTTGAGTGAGAACAGAGTCTATCCGCGTGTGCCGCCCGTCGCTTTCCTCCTGAAGCAAGAATGGAACATTTGAGTGAGAACAGAGTCTATCCGCGTGTGCCGCCCCTCGGTTTCCTCCTGAAGTTAGAATGGGACATTTGAGTGAGAACAGAGTCTATCCGCGTGTGCCGCCCCTCGCTTTCCTCCTGAAACAAGAATGGGACATTTGAGTGAGAACAGAGTCTATCCGCGTGTGCCGCCCCTCGCTTTCCTCCTGAAGTTAGAATGGGACATTTGAGTGAGAACAGAGTCTATCCGCGTGTGCCGCCCCTCGCTTTCCTCCTGAAACAAGAATGGGACATTTGAGTGAGAACAGAGTCTATCCGCGTGTGCAGCCCCTCGCTTACTCCATGAAGTGAGAATGGGACATTTGAGTGAGAACAGGGTCTATCCGCGTGTGCCGCCCATCGCTTTCCTCCTGAAGCAAGAATGGAACATTTGAGTGAGAACAATGTGTATCCGCGTGTGCCACCCCTCGCTTACCCCATGAAGTAAGAATGTGACATTTGAGTGAGAACAGAGTCTATCCGCGTGTGCCGCCCCTCGCTTTCCTCCTGAAGCAAGAATGGGACATTTGAGTGAGAACAGGGTCTATCCGCGTGTGCCGCCCCTCGCTTTCCTCCTGAAGCAAGAATGGGACATTTGAGTGAGAACAGGGTCTATCCGGGTGTGCAGCCCCTCGCATACCCCCAAAAGTAAGAATTTGACATAAATATTTGCTTATTACAATTTTATCTGTCATTTATACGGTTTGCTGACTTTTTCAATGTTTTATTGAGACTGTGTTTTGTTTTTTTGGAACTCCATTGTAATTGCAGTTAAGTTTATGCATCCGTACCTACATTTTTGGTAAATGCAGGCGGTAAAGGAGTTCGTGGAATGGTTAGAACAATAAATGTTTTTCCAAAAATATGAAAGAATGACAGAACTCTATAGACTATATATACTCCGTTTGGTAATAGTTTCTTTTAGTAATGGCTAACTAATGGTAAGGACAAATATAACTGTACTTAAAGTGGTTGTTTAAACACTTATTGGGCGTACATAGCGATTGTTTAAACACTTATTGGGCGTACATAAAGTGGTTGTTTAAACACTTATTGGGCGTACATATTGGTTGAATGTTTCGATTTTCACTTTAGTGATTGTTACATTATTGAGGCCAGTGCTCGTGATAAAAATGAATCAGAGCCTGTACTGGATTCAAATGAATCAGAGCCTGTACTGGATTCAAATGAACCAGAGCCTGTACTGGATTCAAATGAATCAGAGCCTGTACTGGATTCAAATTAGCAAAGATTTAGAATGTAATTATTAGATAACTTAGGAAAGACTTTGACGTCCCTTCAATTAAGTTTATTAATTTTCCAAAAAAATGACACTATTAATACCAAAGTATTTAAATACAATAGACGTCATATAGCGCTATTTTGAGAACGTATCGAACAAAATGGGAAACATGTGTTTGTGTACGGTTCATTGGATACCGAGAGTAAAAATGGTGTGCGTTTGTATGTCAAACATAATAAAACAACATACTAAATGTTTAATTTTTCAAATTTTCATTCAATGTATGAAACTATGTCATCTATGTTTGAGTATAACAAATAGTGATAAATAGAAATATTGAAATCGTCAGTGTGGACGTATATGAACTCGTATTATAGAAATATGTAGTAGTTTACATGTTTTAGTCATTAATGCAAATTTTGATTTAAAACACGTTCTGCGAAGACCGCCCTATCACTCAAAAGTTTAAAACCCTTGTATTATCGTAACATTCTCTACTTTGTCGTAGATAATCCCATTTTTGTTTCTTCAAAAATATAAGGAAAATGGCCTTAGACCGCTTTTCTATGTGTCCGATTCCGTATCCATATCCGTATCCGCACGAATTACAATACGGACGCGCTATTCCATGTATCCGCATTTATCATCGAATATTTTTATTATGTTCGTATATTAAAAGTGAAAATATGTGTGAGTAAGAATTAGTATCCACATAATATTAGCAGATGGTGGTTTGGGAACACTTTACCACTTAAGCCCGGTTTCCATGAAGCCTACTTTTTGGCGCAGATTTTATCGGTGCCGACATGCGCGCCGAGTACGCGCCAAGCAACTGTTTCCATGTAGCCAAAACCCTACGCGGTTTTTGGATAAAAGTGCATGTACGTCCATGAACCTTTTATTGAGAAAACAGTTACGGAACTTACATATCAAGGATTCTTCTTTAATCTATTTGGCTGTTCCTTTCCAATTATTTTTCTGTAACATATTGTGTTTAAATTCACTCAATGAGGAAATCAAAAAAACATATTTAAGACTCCTCATCAGCCTTACAAGCTTCTCATATTTGCGCACACCGAACTTCATACTTATTTCAAATTTGTTTAAATTATGGTCAGACGTTGTTGATTGACTAGGAAATTGAGCAATTGACTTCATATTTTCATCTCTTTGTCATTTTCTGCGCCGAAGCTCGAGAAAAATCGCTACCCGAAGCGATTTTCTTCGGCGCCAACAATATTCAGCGTTGAACAATAAGGGTTTAGACATAAATTATTGAAAACGTAGCAGAAATTGTCCAGGAACAACTGAATAACGCAAGATTTATATAAGACAATTTCAGGTACATTGTACAATGTATAATAACTCGATAATAACAAGTACCATGTGTTGAATCATTGATGATGTCGTAGATATAAATGGTAAAGAAATGTTCCCAACCCATATTATGTTAATGTTATTTGCATATTTGCATAAATATCCGCAATCGACAATATTAAAATACACAAGCATATTTACTCTTTTAATATCATAACAAAACTAAAATACCCTATGGAAAATGCGGATACATAGAAAAGCGCGTCCGTATTGTACTTCATGCGGATACGGATACGGATGCGGATACGGACAAATGGAAAACCGGCCTTACTCAAAGGGCTGTAATGCATAAAACATTGGGAAAATAGAAGAAACAGTCTAGATAAAACTGGATAAATCAACATCAGACTCCCCGAGTACAATAACGGTAATAACGGGTAACCTTTAAATGAGTCACGACTGACGTAGATATAATGTTGGATGCTTTATATTGTTTTCGCAAACTGGCATAAATATTTGCAGCCGATGTAATTGAAAATGTTTAAATGCTTCTTACTCGGACATTGTCACTATTTGAAAATAAGAAGAAAACTAAACTATTCAACGGTTATATGCGGATTCATGAAAAAACGCGTCCGTATAATATTTACACGGATGCGGATATACATGCGGATACGGTCATATGAAAAAGCGGCCTAAATTTGTGGTATTCCGTCATTTCGTAGCATTGCAATTTGAATGGAGTCTGAAGACCATTACATTCACACCAAATCGTTACTTTCTTTCAATACCGTTTCGTTCTCGTAAGATCGTTACATTTTCTCAAGACCGGTACCTCTTCAATACGACGGCGCCCCCGAGCCGCCTATCTGTTTGCCGACGACTTAGAGTCCCTTTGATTGCTGCGGATTGTTAAAGAAATGCCTGCGTCAATTGTTTGAGCACTCTTAACCCGAACTTACAACATTGACAAAATCCGATTCATAGGGCTATTTGCTTACGGCCTATTGTGGATTTATTCTTACCTGTTAGTTCGTTAAGACTCGAGTTTACATTTTGTTATGTATCAAAGGCTACGTGTGAAAAATGATTGGACTGTGTAAATATTTGTACCCTGTTAATCTGCGAGTTGATTTAAATAGCTGTAATTTGTAACTTTTTACATCTCATCATTAAAGCGCTGTTTCGCGGGCAACGACAAATTAATATCACGGCCTTCTGTCCTAAAGAGGTATTTGTTTGCGAAATCACGCGGTATTTAAGGCGACGATTCGAATCAACGAAATCGGTATACGGACGAAAACACGTGAAACAGTTTCAATAATAATAAAAAATAATAATACACGCCCTGTGGGTCGAATAATGAAAAAAAGCCAGTATTAATTTATTTTTATTCCGTGTATTCTAACAAACCATTATAATGGAAGTATAAAAATGACCAACTGAATGAATTTGAAATAAAAATTACGTTTCATGAAAATACAATATTGAGAAATAATGTCCACCTAGTGTGAATGCAATTAACCCAACGCCAGAGTGAATGCAATTAACCCAACGCCAGAGTAAATGCAATTAACCCAACGCCAGAGTGAATGCAATTAACCCAACGCCAGTGTGAATGCAATTAACCCAACGCCAGTGTGAATGCAATTAACCCAACGCCAGAGTGAATGCAATTAACCCAACGCCAGAGTGAATGCAATTAACCCAACGCCAGAGTGAATGCAATTAACCCAACGCCAGTGTGAATGCAATTAACCCAACGCCAGAGTGAATGCAATTAACCCAACGCCAGAGTGAATGCAATTAACCCAACGCCAGAGTGAATGCAATTAACCTAACGCCAGTGTGAATGCAATTAACCCAACGCCAGAGTGAATGCAATTAACCCAACGCCAGAGTGAATGCAATTAACCCAACGCCAGATTTACTACTAATGTCAATACCACTGTTTTGCAAGTTGTATATATTTCGACTCTTAATTTGTATGTTATAAACGAAACAATTGGCTGGAGAAAAATATGGTCTATAACAGAACAGAACAGAACAGAACACGACATTTATTTCACCCAAGTATACAGCATATACAATAAGGGCAATATAACGAAGCAAAATATTTAGTAAATTATTAACTTCCGATAATTTTAACGTTCGACAAAATATAATAAACGATATACGGGGGGTATTTCCAATAATAGGATATATACAAGGATAATAATAATAATAATAATAATAATAATAATAGTAATAATAATAATAATAATAATCGTCATCATCATCATAATCATAGTCATAATCATAATCGTAATCGTATAAGCATTATATCTAAATGAAATTTAATACTATTAACCCGTCCGTTTTGCAACTATCAGATATTGACATTATCAAATCAAGCAATTGTTCCATCCGCTTTTTAATTGACGCTTATTTTTAGTTGCTGTACTTTTCGCCGGAAATAAATTCAGAGCAACAAACCAAGAGCCAAAACAAACACGATTTGCGGGAGGTCAAAACCTCCGTCAGTTTATTTGGTTTTTACCGTGTTTTCTTTTGTCATTAAATGTTTCCTGTTATCTATAATTCTCAAATATTACAAGACCACTTTGCTTCGGGGATTTTAAAGGCATACCATCGCAACTGTAGTCTACGTTTGGAATAAATGTCAGAATATTCAGTTGGTTCCATCTTAATATGGGGTGTTTCGTGGGAAAACCGGCTTTATGCACGTGCGTAAATTGTCGTCCCGGATCAGCCTGTGCAGTCCGGACAAGCACGATACTTTCCGCTTTTATGGTATTTTCTGTTTCAAGGAAGTCTCTTCTAAACATGAATCCACTGTAGGCGGAAAGTGCCGTCTTGGATTAGCCTGTGCGGACTGCACAGGCTAATCCGGGGCGACACTTTACGCACATGCATTAAGCCCGGGTTTCCCACGAAACGCCTCATATATTGTTGGCCGCTACGGTTACCTTATTGTGTGTGTGTGCGTGCGTGCGTGCGTGTGTGCGTGTGTGTTTTAAGGGGGGGGGGCGGCCCAAAGGTCATTGTACATCAATTTACCCTTATGGAACAATATTATAAGAAATAAACGAATGTCAACATTACTCTGTTGATAACCGGGCAGAATGAGGTGAATAAAATTAATTAAGTGATGCAGCGTCTTTACTTTTGCTCTACATTATTGCCTACAGTGTATTTTAATACCACAATACTTTGTTTATGCAAGGTAAACAAATACGCAGTTCTATATCGTGCCCGCGTTTAGTAGATGCTCGAACAAAACGTGCACTAGGTCTAATTTTTGCAACTTTATTAAACGATTTAACACAGTTTGATCATAATGCTCACTAGCACAAAACCCTGCATGGAATGTCTTAGCACCGGTCATTGTTTTAGATAACAATAAATTGTCATTAAACTTTGCCAATATGCTGGGTGCAGTTGAAACACTCGATGATTATTTTTAGGTCATGTGCTCCACTCTATCAACGCTTCTGTCAGAGTCATTGCATATGAGGTCAGATTAAAAATTAAGATACCAAACTATGGGCTATATAAAATCAAACTACGGGCTATATAAAATCAAGACCATGAAATAACATCCTAGATTATGAAGTGTTAAGAAGCACAATTCAGATAACAAAATGACTGGTCATTGTGAGAAAGCGTATTTATTTTACTAGTATGCTTTCCAGTGATTTATAATGAAATTTTAGTGAAATTAAGTTGGTAATTCACCGTTTTATAACAGTGAAAATGACCACTCTGATAATTTTCACTATTTCACACTGGTTTCCGATTTTATACAGTAAATAAAACAAACCGTGAACGATGCCTGACTCAAAGTTGTGAAAATACGTCATTATTTTGATGTCATGACGTTACGAGTCCCGCGAATTTTCCAATTACATCCAAGTAGATAGCTGTTAAAATGGAAAAAGCATAAAATAAAAATTACATTTGTTGATTACGGTGTAAGATCGTATTTTTTTTTCACGGATGTTCATAGAAAATGATATTTTCACGAGTGGCGCAATTAACAAATATATTATTTTCAATACAGCTTGGTAAACTTAATTAATTAAGTATAATTAATTTAGTAATAAACCAGTTCAGATTTGCCCATATAATGATGTTGTCACTATATTAGAACGAAAAAATGTTGCTCTGCCTTTTAATTTTAGATATAACCATATAATGATGTTGCTAATATAAAACTTCAAAAATTAATGTTGCTCTACCTTTTAAATTAATAAATGAAATTCACGATATGCAACAGCGTTACCAAGCATTCGCGATTGTAATAACGCACAGGTCTGCTTACAGTATTTGTAAATATTGAGAAGTGTATTGTTTAATTAAAAAATAATTTTCGAGTTCTAATGCGTAAGAATTACACCACGAGGGCGATATACCGCATCAGAACGACAAATCGCTGTTTATTAGCCGATATACAACGATAATGCGATACTTATTCGATTCTAACATGACCTGACAACATTGTCTGCAATTACAACGCGAACTATATTGTACAGTTTCGAAGCTATTTTTTCGGGTTGTTTATTGGTAGTTTAACAACGGTTAATGTTGTTTTTTGTGTATAGAAAACCCTGCGTGTGTCATGTAAGAATAAACAGCAATATGGTTTAAACTATGGTATACAAAGTATTTGCTAAACATATATCATGTTGTCTTTTGTTCCACAGGCCTATATTAACCGTGTATATTCACAACAAACTTGACGTGTGTTGAGTTGTTCTCACTTTTTCAATTTCACAATAATTCAAATTAATTTCTATGTGCAATTAATCAATTTCAGGAGTCACGCGACAGTGAAAAAGTATTTGGACTCCATATTTGGCGCCGTAAAACTGTTCTTAATTAAATATTACTTATTGAACACGTTATTAAATTTCCGAAACGCTTCTATCAACGAGAATGTCATTCATTTGAAAACAAAAGCCGCTGTCATATTGAACTTTCATACACTTTCACAGACAATGAAAAGAATACAAAGCATGTATCTATTTTTGACAAGTGTTTGGTTTTTAATTAATCGCACGACTACGCCCAAAAACCAACGCCCCATTTGAACAAAACTGTAATTCAATTACAGCGATAGCATATTAGTGGTATTAGGGTTACATTTTAGGTACAGCTATATAGCACGGAGTCGGAAATTCATACTATTGGGTGATCGTTCGGAATATTGACGGTGAAATGGCGTCAAATATCGTTAGTATCGGGTCGGAGCGTTCTAATGTCACATTGACCTAGGGGGTCATTGGATGATTAAAACTGAAATACGTCATGTGGATATGAATGCAGTTTGATTTTAATTGAAGACTTTTTTCTGAATGGTGGTTAGTACTTTATAGGGTTCCAGATATCGTGTTTCTTTATGTAAATAATCTATACTGTTTGACAAATAACGCCAGGGTAACATTTGTCACTAGGGTCGCTGGTTAATTAGTATACTATAAATCAAATATAGAAACAGTTGCGAAACTTGATGACACTTCAATTGTAGCGTCACAAAAAGTTTGGAAGTGCAAAAGCTATGCGGAACTAGAGTCCCAATTTATTTTAAATTACAACATGCGAATAATTTTTCAATCAAAACATGCAAGAAAACCCTTAATCGTATGACAATAATTGTGCCATTATATTTGAGTTCATAATTTACTCAATGTTGCAATTCATTTCCCTCCATACACTGTCAGACAGGTACCGGGTTCAGAATAAAATTTCCAGACATTTAGTTGAATGTAACCCTTTTAATCGATGACGAGAATCATCTTGTTATTGATAACCTTTGCCGCTCGTTTGATACGATCGTATCCGCTACCACGCCCTAGTAGAAGAAAATACGGACCTAGCTTTAATGTATGATTAATTAATTCAGATTGCGAACTGGTATGATTAATTAGCGCATGTAATTAGAGCAGATATCTGAACGGAAACATGTAATCAGATACATTCGCATCGCGATTAGTTATTTTAATGACAATTTTGTTTTATTTTATATATAATTGTTTAAACACAGGTAATTATTTTCTTTAAGTAGACAATTGGTATTTCCGACTTTGAAGTTCTAAAGAATGCCAATTAAACGAGTCATACATTTATAAAAACATCAGCCTTCAATTTTCGCCTTTAATAGTTGTAGCTTCTGCATTTTTATCGTTGCCTATTAAAGAGACTTGTTTACGAATTTTTGCATTCTGTGAATATGCCATTAAATGTCTTAACTTGACAGATTTAAGCATCGGAAATAAAAAGTTTAGGTATAATAACAAGAAAAGTATTTTGAAAATAAAAAGAAAGGGAAAAAATAGTCCCACCATTTTATATATAAAATCGTTCGAACACGGGACCTCCGGATTAAAAGGCTAACGCCTTCACCAATCGGCCATTCCGACTTCAATATTTGACCCTGCATTATTTACTTTATGTAAGTGTTCCACGTGATGTCAACAGTTTCAACGAAAACAACAGAAACACTCCAAATTATTTCATCGTTTAGAGTTACAAACGCTTTATAATTTTATCGATTTCAACTGATGAGTACTCATAAACGAACGGTTTTACAGTATATTTCTAGGTCCGTAGTGTTATTTTGCTCCCTTGTATACAATGTTGTTTTTGTTTTGTTTTGTTTTTTTGTTGTTTTGGAATCGGTGACACAAAGTTGAAAAATTGTCAATTTGTCAATCTGTGAACAGGTCCCTTTAACATATTGAGCAGATTAGCTTATTGAACTGTCTAAAATAAAACTCATCATAGTGATGTATATATAAGCCATTCTAACATGATACGTGGAGAGTTTTCTATAGAAGAACAGAATTTACCGCTGTTTAACTACCAATAAACAACCCCCCAAAATAGTTCCGAAACTGTAAAATATAGCTCGCATTTTAATGGCAGAAAATAATTGGCGCATTATCGTTGTTTATCGGCTAATAATCACCGGTTTGTCGTTCTGATGGGACATGTTTAACCACTCGGATTAACGCCCTTAAGGTTTAATTCATACACATCCGAACTCCGATATAAGCCGATAAACAACTCTAAATCGAAAATTATTTCTTAAATCTATCGCTAGCTCTAAAACCTGACTTACAGTAATTTTACGATATATCTTTTGCTTCTAGGTCGCTAGTATTCCTCGAAGTTATACGAATCGTTTTTCTTTTGTGTTCTAATCCATTCGTATACAAATTTTTGCGATCTCTAAATTCATACTGGCCACAGGCACGTATATATGAGCTATTATTGGCTGCGAAGTTTGCGAGAAAAACAACAACATGGACAACAGATGCTGCCGTAAATATATCGTCCCTAGAGAGCCAGGATGTGTTATTAGCCTTCTTATATATCGTCCCTTGATAGCCAGGATGTGTTATTAGCCTTCTTATATATCGTCCCTTGAGAGCCAGGATGTGTTATTAGCCTTCTTATATATCGTCCCTTGAGAGCCAGGATGTGTTATTAGCCTTCTTATATATCGTCCCTTGAGAGCCAGGATGTGTTATTAGCCTTCTTATATATCGTCCCTTGAGAGCCAGGATATGTTATTAGCCTTCTTATATATCGTCCCTTGAGAGCCAGGATGTGTTATTAGCCTTCTTATATATCGTCCCTTGAGAGCCAGGATGTGTTATTAGCCTTCTTCGCATATATGCTGATAGTACCTTCTGGCTTTCAACAAACAACAAAAAATGCAACACGAAAAACGTAACGAGGGATTTCTATTACATCAATCATAAAACTATATTCAAAACGTTCTCAATGAGCTAAACTTTATCATTTCGCGATTGAGGCGCGGCAGGGCAAATTATTTTGACAGCTGACGTCATTTCCGACATTCCGGTGTGTCCCGAAGGTCGCGTGTAATCAGCGGACATCTGGTAAAGTCGGTAGGTTCCCGTGCTTCGAGGAACTGAAGCCGTATGATAAATTGTTTCACCCGTGGACGAACACGCACGATTACGAATCATATTGGATTTAGTCTTGTTTTTCCCCGAAACTCTACTGATAAAATGAACAGGTTATTATGATTTTTTTTTTCAAAAATATTTTATCATGTCAGATTTTTTGTTACTTTTTTCTGAACAAGTCTAGACATGAATACGTTCAGAAAAAAAGTACGTCTTGAGTGTTTACGTCCTTGTTTAGTTCAGGTACACGTTTCGTTCCGTTCAAAGGGTGTGGAGTGGGAGAGGCGATACGAGTATAACGCTTTGAATGTAGGTTTTCATAGAAATATCTAGCGCAGAAATTATCTTACTGTTGAATTTATCCTAGAATAAACACCCCCCAGAACTTTATCGTTTTAGTGTTGTCTGTGCGATTCTCGTTGTTGTTATTACTTTTTAATACCTCACCCTCATTTAACTCATTCGTTAGAATTATACTACGGTAGCGTAAAAAAGCATATCAGCACACGTTGTAACGTCGAATATTGCCAATAAGTGAAGTCAGATATTTCCCGTATAAGGTGAAGTCAAATATTGTCCATTTAATGTGACTACAAATATTGCCCATATAATGTGACGTCAAATATTGCCCATATTAAGTGAAGTCAAATATTGCCCATATGAAGTGACGTCAAATGTTGCCCATATAAAGTGAAGTCAAATATTGCCATATGAAGTAAATTATATCAAATATTGCCCCTAAAAGTGAAGTCAAATATTTCCATCATAATATGACGTCAAATGTTGCCCATATCAAATCACGTCAAATTTTGCCCATATAAAAAAGTAGCCTGATTTTTTACGAGCGTTTTACAAGGTTTGCTTAATCAAATGTGACATGTCCTGAAATTTGCAGCTTACGAATTGCATTTTTTGTTTTCTAAATCGTTTTACAGCCTATTCGTGGAAAAGAAGAATTAACATTTTATTCAAATCATGGTATTTAATTAATATATATGTAATGCTCAATTTTGCATCACAAGTGGCTTATTTTAAAGCACCTACGGCAGTCAAAACCATACACAGATTAATGTTCATTCACAACAGATAATAAACTATTAACAATATGTTTTATACTCTCATTTTATCACGTAAGTGTCAAACAGAGTATTAAAACGCATATCGTGTCAATACAAATTAAGCGAAGAATGCGAAAAATTTCATTAGGAAATAGAATGGCCCATTCATGGTTTTAATGAAAGGGAAGTCGCGTAATCGTGAGAAAATAATTTCGCGCTTGTCTATTTGCAAGCGAGTTGGGTAGTATGCATACAAGTTCCAACATAAAGTATTGCGATGGCTGCATCCAGGACAGAACAATCATATTAAATTTAATGTCGGTTTTGTTGGTGGAATTTTCAATTCGATGGTATTGCGTAATGAAACACGTGTTCTGTAATTGGAATATTTACTTTCTCTCACCTATGACGTATGACTGGCCACTGAGAAAAATGTGAAAACATTCGATTCCATATATATTTCACATCGCTTACATACTTACATAGTTGTCATTACAGTCTTCTTGGTAGATAAATTATATTCTCCAATATTTTTGTTTATTTAATGTGAGCCTGCAAAGCAATTTAAGCTGGGTCCACGCATAGGGCAGCTTTGGCCTTGAAGGAATTCGTAAATTACCAATGCTGCAACTTGAAATAGTTTAATACTGGAAAATCATATAACCTGTGTTATAGCATTAATAGGTGATTCTAGCGTATTAAACGCATGCCTACTACACCAGAATCGCACATAAGTTATAGAAGAGACTAGACTAGTTTCGCGTTGACGCCTGTGCCATTTCTGTTACCGATTAAAGAGCGATCGCTCTCCGTATATAGTGACCCTATATATAGAAAGTTTAATATCATTTTAAATAACGCGGTCAAGTTATGTTGCTTTTGTGATAAATATAGACACACATGACGTCAGTTAAATGGAAAGTGCCATCATTATGTGACCACTGAGCAGAACTAAATTATTACAGTATAGCGTGCTAACAAATCTAAATTTTGCTTTAAGAAAAATAGTATGACGTCACTGTGCTGTTAGAACGTTATGTTAAGTCGAACATGTATGGGTTATACTAAACCGCATTAAATTAACCAAGAGCTAATGCTGATGTTGGATATTAAGAGAAAGAACGCCTTTGGTAAGAATACTCGAAACAAATTTGCGTGAGTAAATTGTCTGAAATACCACATTCACATCATTCCGTTATCGTCATTAGTAAAACTTATGTTGTCGTGTATTAATGTAAAGCGTCTAGAATAAGAAAATAATAATAATAAATATTTATCAACAAAATTACAACAGTAACAACAGCAGCAACAACAACGGCAAGTACTACTACTACTACTACTACTACTACAACTACAACTACAATAATAATAAATATAATAATAATAATGATAATAATAATGACAATAATATTTATTATTATTATTATTATTATTATTATTACATGTATTATTATTATTATTATTTTCAATAATAATACCGCTCAACTACTGTAATCAATTTCGCCAACAGAAAGTACCTTTTATAAAGGCGTTTCATTCAACATCGTCTTTCTAATTAAATAGCTGCCGTTGTCAGTTTCATGATGACACTTTGTACGGAAGCACAATCACACTGCTTTCAACTCTGCAATGTGTATGTATTACACTATTTCTTCTTAAGGCTCTCGCGGACAATGGATTTCTTAAGTTATTGCATCATAATGTGTCGGTTATGGTCGATCACTAGAACATAAACGGTTCGCGTTAAGCCGTTCTGCAATAAAGTTAGCGGAGTAAATCAAAGTAAAAGGAAGCGGCTCAAATAACGCTGTTAGATGTTTACCAACAATCATGTATATCAGGTCATGCAAACCCATTCACTGTGAGTTATTTCATGTATATCAGGTCATGCAAACCCATTCACTGTGAGTTATTTCATGTATATCAGGTCATGCAAACCCATTCACTGTGAGTTATTTCATGTATATCAGGTCATGCAAACCCATTCACTGTGAGTTATTTCATGTATATCAGGTCATGCAAACCCATTCACTGTGAGTTATTTCATGTATATCAGGTCATGCAAACCCATTCACTGTGAGTTATTTCTTAACGAGAATGAATTAATGTGCACGGCACACCGTAACAGACATTTTTTTGCACTTAAATAGCACATGTGTTGGGTCCAGGGGCCATATACACAAAGCTTCCGAGGAAAATCTTAACTTAAGTCATATTTGAGTAAATAATTAAAACACAGAGGAAAATCTTAACTTGAGTCATATTTGAGTGATTAATTAAAACACAGAGGAAAATCGTAACTTGAGTCATATTTGAGTGAATAATTAAAACACAGAGGAAATCTTAACTTGAGTCATATTTGAGTGAATAATTAAAACACAGAGGAAAATCGTAACTTGAGTCATATTTGAGTGAATAATTAAAACACAGAGGAAAATCTTAACTTGAGTCATATTTGAGTGATTAATTAAAACACAGAGGAAATCTTAACTCGAGTCATATTTGAGTGAATAATTAAAACACAGAGGAAAATCTTAACTTGAGTCATATTTGAGTGCATAATTAAAACACAGAGGAAAATCTTAACTTGAGTCATATTTGAGTGAATAAATAAAACACAGAGGAAAATCTTAACTCGAGTCATATTTGAGTGACTAATTAAAACACAGAGGAAAATCTTAACTTGAGTCATATTTGAGTGAACAATTAAAACACAGAGGAAAATCTTAACTTGAGTCATATTTGAGTGAATAATTAAAACACAGAGGAAAATCTTAAGAGAAATATTTGAGTGAATAATTAAAACACAGAGGAAAATCTTAATTTGAGTCATATTTGAGTGAATAATTAAAACACAGAGGAAAATCTTAACTTGAGTCATATTTGAGTGAATAATTAAAACACAGAGGAAAATCTTATATCGAGTCATATTTGAGTGAATAATTAAAACACAGAGGAAAATCTTAACTTGAGTCATATTTGAGTGAATAATTAAAACACAGAGGAAAATCTTAACTTGAGTCATATTTGAGTGAATAATTAAAACACAGGGGAAAATCTTAACTTGAGTCATATTTCAGTGAATAATTAAAACACAGAGGAAAATCGTAACTTGAGTCACATTTGAGTGAACAATTAAAACACAGAGGAAAATCTTAACTTGAGTCATATTTCAGTAAATAATTAAAACACAGAGGAAAATCGTAACTCGAGTCACATTTGAGTGAACAATTAAAACACAGAGGAAAATCTTAACTTGAGTCATATTTGAGTGAATAATTAAAACACAGAGGAAAATCGTAACGTGAGTCACATTTGAGTGAACAATTAAAAAACAGAGGAAAATCTTAATTTGAGTCATATTTGAATGAATAATTAAAACACAGAGGAAAATCTTAACTTGAGTCATATTTGAGTGAATAATTAAAACACAGAGGAAAATCTTAACTTGAGTAATATTTGAGTGAATAATTAAAACACAGATATGAAATGTGTTAACATAATAAGCATATGTTGCTTCTTTACCAGAATAAAACCATTAACGACCATTTTAATTTTAAATAAACCAGCCACGGACTAAAGAAATTTTATGAATCATTTCATCATTTTCATGGCCATATTCCCTAAAGTATGGATTAAGCACATGCTAATGGACAGCACATGCTAATTTGGAGCGACACTTTACGTATATGCATTAAGCCCGGTTTTCCCACGACACGCCTCATATATATATATATAGACAATGTTCCTTTACAGTAATATTTAATTGGTTGCCTTAGCTGATCGTAAATGATATAAATGCGATGGATTATATAAAAAGCCATTTTATTGTAAGTAATTATAGTTATAGAGATCCGACATACAACAAACAACGCCGGAGCTGCAACTGTGTGTTTTGACTTTACACAAATCTGCGCCATTACCGTGCGCGACGTCTGTAATAAGTTAGGCAAAGATCAATGCTCAGAAAAGGCACAAAAGGCGCAGGGGTGTGGGAGGGGGGGGGGGGGGGGGGGGCGGTGTACTCCTACAAGCTCATGGTTTTATCATACTAATTAATGTTTTCAACATGGTATATTTTTGTCATTGAATATAAGTAATATACATATAATTTTTAAATACACTCAACATGGCTTTATTGACCATCTCATAGGGGTAGCAGGGGGAGGTTAGGGGTGGTTGGTGGCTAAATAGGAGCAGGGTGCGACACCTTTCTATTTCGCTCTGGGCTGGAATTCACAAAGCTCCTAAGGGAAATCTTAACCTAAGATATACTTCGGTGCAAATTTCCGCTCGAATTTTATTAAGAAACCCAATGATTTTTGTTAACAGAATGGTAACATACTAAACATCTAATTAATATTTGCAAGTGCAAACATTTTAATGTAAAAAGACATGTAGTTGAAGCAGCCACAGACTTGAGAAATTGCACGAATCGATGAAGGAGCATTGTGAATATGGGCCCTGGACATTTCCGTATAACTTTACATTTTATAAGAATAAAAAAATACACTATGTGGCAAAATGGCTTACCTCGTTATTAGTACTTAAATTAATAATCTCATCGGGATCGTACTCGTCAATTCCGCCGCCGGCTTCGTCGGCCATGTACTGACTTCTTCTAAAACGGGTATTCCCTTCGTCGTCGTCGACGAACAAATTTTCGCTGGAGCGGTGTGTGCGAGTTCTGTGTCGGGCACCCTGACACACAGTCACCGACGCCGACAGAATTTGAAATACGATCACAATGTTAACAAGCTGCATAAATGTTAAATTCCTCATTTCGGGCGATCTAATGCGGAGTCATTGTAAGTACCAGTATCCAAAGAAATTCCTCATTTTATTGATCTAAAGTGGAAGTCATTGTAGGAAGCAGTATCCATAATTTGAAACTAAAAGGTCGAAGCACATGTTCCACATTTTTGCCCTGTCCATTTTAATCACGAAACTATAACTTGAGACTCTTTGGTAACATAACAGACCAATTCCAATATTTACATTGGTAGTTAAAATTAATGCGCATTTTTAGTACATACACGTGTATATCTTTACAGTTATTTATTTATATTTGGTTTATATTAATGTCTTCGTTACTTCATCAAATCACGATATATCACAATTTCAGATAGAACTTATATAGCAAATTTTTTTTTTTGGTTTGTCCGTTATTGAACGCATAACTGATACCCGTGTATTAAGTCGTTAACTGATTATCCCAGATGTTCTGTTATTTTTGTATTTATAATAAATAACCACTATTTTGGGGAAAACACATGATTAATTTCGTTTCAAAATAAATATATCCACTATAACATTAAATAAAGTTTGCATGCATTTTTCGTTAAATAAATCAAACACGTTTTTAAAACTCTCAGCTACGAAACTATGCTGCCCGTGTACTAGTCCACTTAATGCACCGCACATTCTACGCCCGTCAGAGAGATAATTGTATCCAAAGTCAAACGTTTTAACACCTATAACTCGATATTATATGAACCCTTTTGTCGTGCGCGGGTACGGTTAGTAGAGCTGCCGATACGACTACGGAAGGCCGGCGTGGGAAAGAAACATAATATTATTGTCGGAGTTAGTTCAGTTTATTTTTCGATTGTATCGAAAGCCAAAGGCTTATTGATACACGTTCAAGTCCGTTTCAAGGTAGAACCAGTCTTGCGAAAGATCATTTGAACTTACGCCTTATCCATTACACCCCTGTGATTTATTGCTTGTGGGAGTTTATGTAGGACTATTATTTAAAGAGACTGTGTCGTCGAAAAGGGCCTCAAAGGGGCAATTTCTTAAAAAAAAATCTGAAATAAAGATATTAATACTGGCATATAATAACGGTTAAAACAGTGTATATATAATGGGAAAAAGAGTGTATGCATTCTGAGATAAAAATCAATTTATTATAAAGGTCGTGTTTGTTTGACCCTTTTCATGTTTACATTTTGAGGTCAGAATTGTGAGTATTTGTATAACCATAGTGTACACACGATTTATTACCGAGCAGAATAGCGCAGTTGGTTTAAGCGCTGTCTAGTGTCATTTCATC
This sequence comes from Congeria kusceri, assembly GCA_027627225.1. NCBI lineage: Eukaryota > Metazoa > Mollusca > Bivalvia > Myida > Dreissenidae > Congeria > Congeria kusceri. The sequence goes on from CM051033.1 coordinate 30,968,044, forward strand.
GTACGGCTCCGAAGTCGTGAGTTCGATACCCACTTGGGGTTTTATTTTAAATTGTTTCTGCTAATTTGTTTTTAACAAATATGTCAGTGTGTAATATATTATTATTACTTTTTTAATGCACATGTCTTAGTATTGCTCATTTCTATCATATAATAACATTTATAGTCCAATAGGAAGGCTTTTTTTTTCGTTGACATAGTCCCTTTAAACTCTCGAACCTAATGAAACTGATACTACCAACATGTACATTGTGATAAAAAAGTATTTCACGATTATTTACTGAGAAAATCTGCTCAAATGAAAACGATAATTTAGAAGACTGCTGCAACTGTATTCAGTAAGATAACAATTACGTAAATACGCACTCGTTATTTAATTTATACGCATCAATTACCCCTGCCATCGATTTTTAGACAACCAACCATGGTATAAAATACTATCTTTACATTTTTCAAAGGAGGAATTTTTTGACGAGAACAAGCTATAATTAGTTAATGCTTCACAATCATAAGGCCAAAACAATACATGACCGTTGGTTTCCGCTAACATCTCCAAAAAAAATCTAGGAGGGGAGGTAAAAAATAATTTTCTTTAACTGTTTTTTGTTATTGGCATATTCACCAAGCAGTTGAGTATTGGAATGCATGCAAACTATTTAAACGCCACCCATTAAAGAAACTGTACTTTAACTATTAATTACGTCGTAGACAGACATTTCATAATATGAGTTTGAAATGTCCTTTTTCAAAAAATGAATTACCGAAAAGCCGCATATAAGCGAAAACTGCTTCTTTGACCGAAAGTCAGAAAAAGTTAATGATCGATAGGCAAAAACCAAAACAATTTTAGGGTCGGCGAAGAAAAATTATAGGCGGGCGGGGGGGGGGGGGGGGGGGGGGGGGGTCGGGTAAGTGAAACCACACAACTTTTTACGCCTTATTTCGGTTATAACGTTATAACGGTTATTTCTACGGATTTTTTCTCATTCCAGTTGGGTTACTCGGCAACAAACCATGATATAAATCTTCATGTAGTATTTTGAATCAACGTCACACTGTGCAAAAATAAATATTAGTTTTTAACTTTTATGAAAACAAATTTGTTTTCTCGATGTTTAATTACGGTACGTACTTGTTTTTCTGCCCGAATGGTAAACCATAGTTCAATTAAATTACAACAAAAACGGCGTCTCTGTATTTTGAACGTCGTTCGCCTGACACGGTGTAGTGGTTAGTCTTCAAAACCATTCTCTTAATTCTTGCACATCTTAATGATTCGACCCCTCGCGCGGGCTATTAAAGGGCTCTTTGTCGAGGGCCTATACAAAGTTTCAACAACATATCTGTATCGCCAATCTCACGATAGAGCGGTATTTAAAAGTGACAAAAGGTCTTCTTCAAATTTAAACGTGTTACAAGTCATAAAGCATTCAGTTTTTCAATTTGAACGTTAAATTTAATCGGTTAAACGTATTAACAGTTGAGTTTAAGTAGCTACAATGTACAAACAATGAACACAGTTCAACTCCGATGTAGAATTTTTAAGAATGCACTTGTTAATAGTGTTTTTTTTGCGTTAAATTTTCGTAATACTAAATGCAACTTCCGAATTTATAACCTCTTAAATACATTTCTCGAATTTATAACCTTTAGAACACAGCTCTCGAATTAATAACCTCTAATATGCAGCTCTCGAATTTTTAATTTGTAAAATAAAACTATCGAATTTATAACATCTTATATACAGCTCAGAATTGATAGCATCATATATACAGCTCTTAAAGGTAAAACCTCTAAAATACAGCTCTCATATGTATAACCTTTAAAATACAGCTCTAAAATGTATAACCTCTAAAATGCAGCTCTTAAATGTATAACCTCTAAATAACAGCTCTCAAATGTACAACCTCTAAAATACAGCTCTCAAATGTGTAACATCTAAAATACAACTCTTAAATGTAAAACCTCTAAAATACAGTTCTCAAATGTGTAACCTCTAAACTGCAGTTCTCAAATGCATAGCCAGTAAAATACATCTGTCGAATTAAATTTGCATAACGTCTAAAATACAGCTGTCGTAAGGCTCATGCCAATACAGCTGACCGAGGACAAATAAAAGTGCCTGTATGAAATCACTAATTTAGTTAGTATTTTATTAATCAACTTTGTTATTGTTATTATACGTTATTACCCCTGAACATTTTACAAATCGGGTTGTGTGCGTTTTATTTAATTTATTTTAAGATGGCGCCATTTTGTTACTGGAAAAAACTTAACCATATTTTAAATTTCATATAGGACGAGTTCAAATGACCAATAAAAAGCGCTAAATCTCAAACGGGCATCGATTTCAGCCAATCACAAGGCTTAGATCCCACACAGGAACAGTTGAATTCATACAGGAACGGTTTATCGTTTTATTTACTCGTGCTAACTGATATAAGACGCGCATTTTCACTGATATGGTGGGTAATATTGTCAAGTTGATTTATAATGGGCATCACATCGCAAAACTATCCGGAGTCGCTACCGTTCACTATCTCCTGTAACGTAACCAACACGTCTACTGGAGACAATGACTGTATGGGACAGAGTCTCGGTGCACTTGATTACTACTCGTATTTAACACACACGAACACATGCATAGACAATTTTCGGCGCCGTGTCTTTGCGGATTTCAAGGTTCATTGAATAATGCAGAAATAAATACGCGAATTATTTTCTGGTTAACCTAACAACGAATATCTGCATAAATATATAATTTACTTCCAACTTCTAGAAATACGTCAAACCTGATATGCTGTTTTGTGCACGTTGATTACGGGTTAAGGTGCGATAGCTACTCGGTCGATTAAGCATGCAATTAAACTGTTTGGGTTGTTTCCCTTTTATCATTAAATGTTTAATTAATTTGTATCTTTTAATTGCAAAATTATGTTTTACTTAATAATAATTTACAATAACTGAATTTTAAATTGAACGTTTAAAATCGTACACCCTACAACACAATTATTGCATTTAATGAATATTCAAGCATTTAAATATAAAACACCATGAAAATGTTTACACGAGTTCTGTCTAGTATGTGATATATTTGTGAGTGAGACGATACAAATTCCATTTGGAACAAGTAAGTTCCAAGTCGTAGTGTTTGTATACATTGAAGAAATGACAAAGCCGATAAAGCTGGCATTTTTTATTCTGATTAATTCAAAAGTCTTGGACAAGATTGTACAAAAGAACGTAAAGCTGTAAACATAAACAAGATATCAAAAGTGATAAACCACTGTTGTTTACACTTTAAAAATAAACGATAGAAGTCGTATAAATGAACATACAATTATTGTGCAAATTACTACAAAAGACTCATAATTGAATTCCTGAACAGTGAACATTTTACACAATAGATATTTGAAACAAATACTAATAATGAAAAGTAAATAAAATACAGTAAATAGTCATGGACTTTTAAATAACTAAATAACTACTGTTTCAAGTTCAATTTTAAAAAACAATTCCAGCCATCAGTTTTTCGTCAACATCTTTAATGTTAAACAGTAATCAGAAATTTTGTGTGTATGAAAATAATACTATATAGTGTTACCTTTTTCAAAACAGATGAAACATGTGTATAAATAACATCAGTTGTTTAAAATACTTTCTATATGTTATATTATAATTAGCTGCGTGTGGACAAATACAATAAATTGGTACATACAAAAACCAAAAATACTCGCTAAGACATGATTCCATAAAGATGATTCCATAAAGATGTACAACAAAATTAAAATCTCACCATTTAAGTTTGTTTTCCATTCACAAAACAGTTCAAGACTAAATCAAGCACAATCTGTCAGCAACATTGGAACACATACGTAACGACCAAGTTAGAACACAGTCTCAGATTTATTATACAAACAAGAGTAATTATATACGGATATCATATCTAAAATAATATAACATTTAAAATGTATATTAATAATATTAGTTAATTCAAAAAATAAACTAAGGAATGAATAAGAAACATAGAGTCCTACATATACATGTAAATACATTTTTTAATGTCCTTCAATTAAACATGATAAAGTACAAATATCTAAATGAAAGAAATTCATGTCAGATAGCAGTAAATTACTGGTAAACATTATTTAATCCATCAGCACGCCTGCATAACACCCAGTGGGATAAACTTAGCTGTATTCCACCTTGTTGAATAGAGCAAACACGCGCATTATAATGACGTGATAATGTTTATTTTCATGACGTCATTTGATGTTTTGCGTGTTATTTAGTGATTTTCTTTCGTTTATTTTCAAAATAAAGACAGAAAATGATGGGATAAATAGAATACCAGGTAATTGTTCAATACAGATAGGTTTATTTGCTCGGCACGAAAACCTAAACCACTTTCCAAGCCTCGCTAAATAAACTTATCTGTATTCAACACAATCCTATTATTTTCTATGTCTAAATATAGCACTTTTTATGCATTGTTACATTTTTTGGAATTATTTTGTCTAAACCTTAAATGGAATCATGGGGCTATCACTACAGGTGGGTACGGGTAAAAACACCAGGAGGGGGGGGGGGAGATTAAAAAAAAAAAACTTTTTACATAGTTTCCGTATGTGTATTAGGTTATTGTGCAACATGACATGATAAGAAAGCTGATAAACTTTTATTATTCTTCACTGTGAGAGAATGTTAACTTCTGACTTATTCCAGGTTTCATGCATTGTGAGGTTTAAGAACTCAAAGTTTAGACAATTTTATGGGAGTGGGATGGGTAGTTAGGCATAATCGGCTTCTGCGAGATTGGTACTTTATCCTTTGGACATTAGGAAAAATTTTCATTACAAACATATGCATATATACTTGAAGTGATTTATATCTCATCCTTCAAACAAAATCTTTCATCAAAAAGTGAAATCATAGTGGAGGGAAATTATTATTTTTTCTGCAACCAAAATAATATTAGCTATGGCAATTACTTTTAACACCAAACACAACATGTCAATGAACGCGTGGATATCACAGCCAGTTGTCTGGGCTTACAAGCTTGACAGCTCAATATTTGTAGAAACAATGAGCATAATTTGATAGTGCTTTGATCTAAATGAAAATGATGGTCTTTGCCTATGTAGCATGTATGTCCTCTGCTTATGAAGAAATGATGTTCTTTGCCTATGTAGCAAGTATGTTCTCTGCCTATGGAGAAATGATGGTCTTTGCCCATGTAGCAAGTATGTCCTCTGCCTATGAAGAAATGATGTTTTCTTTGCCTATGTAGCAATTATGTTCTCTGCCTATGGAGAAATGATGGTCTTTGCCCATGTAGCAAGTATGTCCTATGCCTATGAAGAAATGATGTTCTTTGCCTATGTAGCAATTATGTTCTCAGTCTATGAAGAAATGATGGTCTTTGCCTATGTGGCAGCTTTGATGTACCCATTGCAGGAATGATGGTCTTTGCCTATGTGGCAGCTTTGATGTACCCATTGCAGGAATGATGGTCTTTGTCTATGTGGCAGCTTTGATGTACCCATTGCAGGAATGATGGTCTTTGTCTATGTGGCAGCTTTGATATACCCATTGCAGGAATGATGGTCTTTGTCTATGTGGCAGCTTTGATGTACCCATTGCAGGAATGATGGTCTTTGTCTATATAGCAACTATGTTCTCCCTCTATGCAGGAATCAAGGTCTAAGCAGAGTAGGTGGTAGAGGAGACGTTGCCGCCATGACCCGTCCAGTTGGTGTGGATGAAGGTCCCGGGTTTGTCCAGCAGCTCGTAGGTGTGAGCACCAAAGTAGTCTCTCTGAGCCTAAACACGGAACCAAACATTTAAGTTATAAGGTGAGAGCACCAAAGTAGTCTCTCTGAGCCTAAACATGCAACCAAACACTGAAGTTATAAGGTGTGAGCTCCAAAGTAGTCCCTCTGCACCTAAACATGGAACCAACATTAAATTATAAGGTGTGAGCACCAAAGTAGTCCCTCTGTGCCTAAACATGGAACCAACATTAAATTATAAGGTGTGAGCTCCAAAGTAGTCCCTCTGAGCCTAAACATGGAACCAACATTTAAGTTGTAAGGTGTGAGCACCAAAGTAGTCCCTCTGTGCCTAAAAATGGAACCAACATTTAAGTTATAAGGTGTGAGCTCCAAAGTAGTCCCTCTGAGCCTAAACATGGAACCAACATTTAAGTTATAAGGTGTGAGCACCAAAGTAGTCCCTCTGTGCCTAAACATGGAACCAACATTTATGTTATAAGGTGTGAGCACCAAAGTAGTCCCTCTGAGTCAGACCGGCAACCAAACATTTAAGTTATAAGGTGTGAGCACCAAAGTAGTCCATCTGAGTCAGACCGGCAACCAAACATTTAAGTTATAAGGTGTGAGCACCAAAGTAGTCCATCTGAGTCAGACCGGCAACCAAACATTTAAGTTACAAGGTGTGAGCACCAAAGTAGTCCATCTAAGTCAGACTGGCAACCAAACATTTAAGTTATAAGGTGAGAGCACAAAAGTAGTCCATCTGAGCCTAGACAGGCAACCAAACATTTAAGTTATAAGGTGAGAGCACAAAAGAAGTCCCTCTGAGACAGACTGAGCCTAAACACGCAACCAAAAGTTGAATTTGTATTCTCACTCGCCGACATGCACATATTCTAACATGCTAGCTTTGCTTAACACAAGTGATCATCAAAGATGTCCAAATTTTCAAGAACTTTTAATTCTGAGTGAAGCAGATCATGACTGACATCACGACAACGAACGTCCTCAAACTTTAAGTTAGTTTTTATTATGTAACTGCAAAGTAACGACCATGGTTGATGTACATTTTGATTACGTAAGAATTTTATTGGCAAACTGGAAATAACTCCTGAAATATCTTCTGAACAGAGAATATTGTAAGTAAACTAGTATTTTGTGTCAAAAACAATATAATTATGCTGCCTGGTAAATTTATTTACGCTTGTTCAGTTTGATAAGACATTTAATAAGTAGTCAGAAACAATGAAATGAATGAACATGCACACTGTTGACAATAAACTGTTGGCCTTACCTGTAGCAGATTTGCAGGGAGACGGGCAGACCTGTACCCGTCATAGAAGGCCAGGGCGGTACTGAAGGCGGGGGTGGGAATACCGTGTAACACAGCAGTGGAGACTACATTCCTCCAGGCAGCCTGAAAAAGGAGAAATGAGATCAATTGAGGCGTGTAACGTGGGAAAACCTGGCTTAATGCATGTGCGTTAACTTTAAACGTGTCATCCCGGATCAGCATGTGCAGTCCACACAGGCTAATCTGGGACAACACTTTCTGGTATTTTCTGTTTCAAGAAAGTCTCTTCTCAACATATATCCACTGTAGGCGGAAAGTGCCATTCCGGATCAGCCTGTGCGGACTGCAAATGGAAGTATGACTGCAATCACACTGTAAAATACTGCAACTTAGAACGTTTAGATTTAGATTGGACCATATTTTATGTATTGACATTAATACATGTATAAATTTACTGTTTAATATATGAAATATCATGCTATGTCATGTCTATGGGACTTTTTTTAATGATTTACTAGCTAATGCTGAATTATTAATTAGCAGTTGTATAATGAGTAACCGACTTATACATACTGGTGCAATTATCTTGTTGACAAAAACCCATACACCATAATGAGAACAGATTGTAAATTAAAACTAATTAAAACATGCAGTTAGGAATAATCAAAACAGTATACATCTCCCTTACAACTGTGTGATACAACTGTACTCTAGGAATGTATAACTAACCGGTAGACAGAAATTTATTGCTCCGCATTTCTGTTTGCCCAAGGTTGTTTGTGCAAGGGTTTAAAGTAAAGCGATTGGATTATGCAACCATGTGCTATTGTTTACCAATGAAATATAAACCCGTAATTGGTCAGCTCATTCCTTGATTGACAAGTAACTACAGGTCAATTACCTGGCATTTCTGGATCTCAGCTTTAAAGAAATCATCTAGCAGCAAGTTACTCAGATCTGGATGTTTGTCGAATGCATGCTTTATGTTGCCTAGGAAACGACTGAAATACATCATTGTCACAAATTTTAAATACCGATTTAAATGCAATGCAAATCTACTGGAAAGGAACAACGACTGGCCAAACTACCTATATTAGGGTGGCAATGATTTAGTGGATATGGTGTCCCTGGTACGATCCCCACTCAGGGAGCATTCTCAAGGTCTTTCTAAAGACACAAAGTACTGGTTCTTCCCAGGAAATAGACTCGAGAGTGTCTCTATCAGCCTAAGTTTTTCGATGCAATAGAGCTTTTATAAATAGGTTTAAACTACCTATATGTCACAAACCCAGATTTATTTTAATGACATATGTTTGGTACAGAGCTGTCAAAGATATTGATTAACGAACATGAAGACGTACCAATTAAAAACCCATGACTAGTGTTATTGCCTATTACATACTGTTCAAGGCATGAAAAACTAAGATCTAAAACTAGGCTTCAAAAACTCACCACCAGTACATTATAGATCAGGAAAAAAAGTTGATGAAGTCATCATTGTTTGATGCTTACTGTACTGCCATGCGTAAAAGCATCATCATTTGAGACGAGTCGTGGGAAAACCGGACTTAATGCATGTGCGTGAAGTGTCGTCCAGGATTAGCCGGTGCAGTCTGCACAGGTTAATCCAGGACGGCACTTTCCGCTTTTATGGTATTTTCTGTTTCAAGGAAGTCTCTTCTAAACATAAATCCACTGTAGACGGAAAGTGCCGTCCTGGATTAGCCTGTGCGGACTGCAAGGGTTAATCCGAGACGACACTTTACGCATATGCATTAAGTCCGGTTTTCCCATGACGTGCCTCATTTCTATTGCAAGCCGTGTAATAATACAGTCATCCAATTAGATGTCCTCTAAAGCAATAGCACACCAAGCAAAAAAGAAGTAGATGGTACATAAAGTCTCCAATGTTTGATATAGTGCTAGGCTTAAAAGCACTAAAACATTTCTATAGCAAATAAGCACAAACATTTCTATGACCAACCTTCTAATAATACATCCTCCTCTCCACATCAGGGCGATTCCGCCGAAGTTCAGTTTCCATCCGAGCTCCTTGGCCGTCTCTCGCATCAGCATGAAGCCCTGGGCATAAGAGACGATCTTGGAGGCATAGAGGGCTTGCTTGATGTTGTCTATGAATGGTTTACGGTCTCCCGTGAACTTAGGGGCATCTGGACCTATGGTACATAAATAACACTGGTTTGAGATAATTAAGAGACAAACTTGGAGACATACAGGATCTGCTTGATGTTGGCAACGAACAGTTTATGTTTTCCCGTGAACTTAATGGGGCATCTGGACCTGTGAGGAATAAAGAAAACATATTGTAGGAATGAGTTTGTTTAATAATTTTAAGAGAAAATTTTGGAAGCATACAGACCATGCTTTCTGGTTCACTGCAGAGTAAAGAACACAGGCTTGAGAAAATTAAGAGATACACATGGAGGCAAACGTGGCCTGTTTAATGTTTTTAATGTAGACTTTCAGGTCCCCTGTGAATTATGGGACATCTGGACCTATGAGGAAATAGAATTGTTACATGAGTGACGGATATACCCTCACAATATGGCCTTGTCACAAAACTATGGCATCCATTCGAAAGACATGGACAGAGAGAGAATGCTTTAATTTGTGAATGGTCAACAGTGTATTTGGAAAAATTTAATTTCAATAGAAGCCATAACTCTGTCAACATTTAGTGGTTTGTAACCAAAGTTGAACTTGATCTGTATTTTATGATGATACACCTATGTACCAAAAAGAATTTAAATATGTGAAGCCTTTCATTAGTTATTGTCCATGTTTTTCGGGAATTTAAGTCAAAAAGGGGCTATAACCGTGTCAAAATTTAGTGGTTTGTAACCAAAGTCAAACTTGACCTGTATTTTATGATGCTACACATTTGTACGAAAATAATTATTTAAATATGTCAAGCCATGGTTGAGTTATCGTCAGGAAACTATGTTTTTAGGGAATTTAAGTCAAATGAAGGGCCATAACTCTGTCAAAATGTAGTGGTTTGTACCCTAAGTCGAACTTGATCAGTATTTTATGATGCTGCACATGCATACCATGAATTATTTCAATATGTCAAGCCATTCTTAAGTTATCGTCCAGAAATCATGTTTTTAGGGAATTTTAAGTCGAAAAGGGGCCATAACTCTGTCAAAATTTAGTGGTTTGTAACCAACATCAAACGTGACCTGTATTCTATGATGTTACACATGTGTACCAAATTTTTTTTGAATATGTCAAACCTTTCTTGAGTTATCATCTGGAAACCATGTTTTTATGGAATTTTAAGTCAAAAAGGGGCCATAACTCAGTTTAGTGGTTTGTAACCAACATCAAACTTGACCTGTATTCTATGACGTTACACATGTGTACCAAAAATTATTTGAATATGTCAAGCCTTTCTTGAGTTATCATCCGGAAACAAAAAAACCAACAGACCGACAAGCTCCCTCCTATATACCCCCTCTAAACTTCGTTTGTGGGGGTATAATGAAAACAAAACTGGTTGTAGGAAAGGTTTGATTTTATAAAAGTAAGAGACAAACTTGGAGACACACCACAAGACCTGCTTGATGTTGTCAATGAATGCTTTCCAGTATCCTGTGAAAATAGGGGCATCTGTACTTGTAAGGAGTAAAAAACACTGGTTGTAGGATTGCAAAAAAAATTGACAGAAAATCAGAGTCACTGGAGATGGTACTAAGCTTTAAAACCAATACATTGATCCAAATTCACAATGTACTCTTAATGCACATCTATGCAAACTAAGAGAACTGGGTACTTAACTTGTGGATAATATTGAGAGCCTAACCAAATGCACATTGACTTCTAAATAATGTTCAATTGATCAATGACATGATTAGCTTCAAACCAGACAATACACCTAAAAGATAAATGTGTAATTTTCTTGACTGTTTTAAACTTTCTAGCAAAATGAAGCAATTTTATTTTAAACAACAAACATTATGCCACATAAGTCAAGTATAGCTTCATGCAGAAAGAATACCTTTCAGCTGAGTGCTGGCGTGGACACGTTCTGCCTGTAGAGCTGACAGACATCGGGAAAACACTGCCTCACCTGAAATATATAGACAATACGTAAGTTTCAAGGACTATACATGTATGTACTGTTAATGTATTACAATTTTCAATCTTCTATTCCATTACATTATGCATCAAATACTTCAATATTGTAGTGCAACCCAAACAAGAGCTGTCTTAGGACAGCGCGCACGACTATTCATACCGCTTTGTCAGAGTTATGGCCCATGGTCAGTGACCTTGGATAATGACTACCGAAGCCATGTGTGAAGTTTAAATTGAATATCTGTAGTAGATATAGAGGTAAGAAGTTGTTGCAAGCAAACTTTCAAAAATGGGCATAATTCTGCTAAATTGCAGGTCAGAGTTATGGACCTTGGTCAGTGACCTCACATAATGACCCCAATTACATATGTAAAGTTTTCATTAAATATCTGTAGTAGTTACAGAGATATGTACTTGTTGCACGCAAACCTTAACCAGAGCATTACGCCGACACCGACGAATGGGTGAGTAGTATATCTCAGACTATTCAGTGAATAGTCGATCAAAAATTAAACATAACCTAAATTCAATGATTTTTGTTTTAATTGTAGTATGTGAAACACAAGATTTTCAAATAAAACTTGTCAAAAAATCTATAAATGTTCAACTTATTATGAAGATCTAAATATCATAAAACATCGCCAAATTTAGGTGACATCCAATTTGGGGCACATCAGAATATATCTGTAAGTTTGTATATAAAGCTTAGTATCTTTGATTATATTCTGTTCAATTAACATGAACAACAGATTGCAATGTACAACACAATTTCATAAATTCTTACATTTCAACCATTGTTTAAACTCCAAAGTCCATTTGCTTAATTCTTTCTTGATCAAATAACCTGTTTACTGTAGACATAACAAGAAGTTATATATTAACAACTAACCTGTTTATCAAATATTTTTATAATTAATTCATAATAACGATTCATACAGAATATCTGACAATAAAAAATGTAATAGATAACTTAAAGGGACAATGTCAACGAAAAGGGCCTCAAGGGGGTAATTTTGTTAAAAAAACTGAAATTAAGATATTAATAATGGCATATAAGAACAGTTAAAATAAGGTATATATATTGGGAAAAAAGTTTTCGCATTCTGAGATAAAAATCAATTTATAATATGGGTCTTGTTTGTTTGGCCCTTTTCGTGTTTACATTTTGACATCAGAATTCTGTATTACCATAGTTTGCAAAAGTTTCCTAAGATAGCAGAACTAAGCAGAATAGAGCAGTTGGTTAAAGCACTGCCTACTGTCATTTGTTCATATGGCTCCTAAGTGGTGAGTTCGAAACCCGCTTGGGGTTTTAATTTTTACATAAATTTTTTTTCTCATTTGTTTTATCAAATATCTAATTATGTTTTATATTATGTATTCTTTATTTAATGTACACGTCTTTGTATGGCGCATTTCTATCACCTAATATCAATTATAGTGCACCAGGAAACCAATTTTTCATTGACATTGTCCCTTTAAGTATGGTAAAACATTTTGTAAATAACATCCAACTTACAGTTGTTAGCCCAATTAGCTGTACACATTTTGAGAAACTTGCCCAAGATCTTACAGGCAATAAATAATGTTAAGTAGTGTGGCCACCTTTTAATTCTTCACATACGGGAAAGAACTCTTTATAACCGTGATTACTGACTATAATTGTAGGAGTTAGCTGCCAATGAATGCCATTCAAAACTTCAAAGCAGCCAGACTGACAGACATTACATGTAACCGTCAGAGGCTACATGTCAAAAATTGTTTTTTTTAAACAATTTTATGTTCTTCAACTAAGGGGAGGAATTTTTGTCAAAATAAGACAAAAATGAAATGTTCACCAACTGATACGAGTGACTGGTACCCCATACTCCAGTGAGGTCAAACATTACATGTACCTGTGATAAGCCACAGGTAACTAACAGCTTATCTAAACAAAACACAAAGATTCCATCTACACTGGCTAAGGGAAAGGCATATTTTTCCAAAACAAGGTGGGACAGCTACACCATACTGCAGTGAGGCGAGGCAGTATATGCATCAGTAACCGTCAAGTGACGTGTCACAAAGTTTGTTAACACTAGAACTCTGCGAGTCGGATGTGGGGCCTGAAGGGTGATAACTCAAGTATGATAAGAGCAATTATGCCGAAACTGAACTTAAACATCCTGTCATGCCTTCTAACGCTTCCCTGAAGTTTCATAATGATTGCACAAAAACTTCTTAAGTTTTTAAAAGGGGCATAACTCAAGTACGATAAGAGCAATTATGCCAAATATCGAACTTAACCTTTCTTTTACGCCTACTAACACTTCCTTTAAGTTTGATTATGATTGCACAAAAACTTCTCAAGTCATTGTCTGCACAAACTTAGGGGGACGCAGCCGACGCTGCCAAAAGTAACCCCTAAATGTTGCAACTTTATGGGCTAAGGGGAGATTACTTTTTCCCAAAAAACTCAAACAAAATGAAATGAAACATCCACCAACCAATAAGAGTGACTGGTACCCCGTACTCCAGTGAGGCTATAGCGGTCCACTTTCCGGTTCCCTTCTGTCCAGCCGTGTCCCGAATCTGCTCAAGCAGGTACTCTCCATTTGCGTCCTTGAACTTCATGATGTCTCGCGTGATCTCGATCAGGAATGAATCTAGCTCGGATTTGTTCCAGTCATCAAATACCTGCCAGGGTAATAAACAAACACAATGCATTACTGGCATTCAGTAACCACAGAATATACCTGATCTTCATGATGTCTCGCATTATCTCGATCAGGAATGAATCCAGCTCGGATTTGTTCTAGTCATCAAATACCTGGTCAGACAATCAATGAACACATTATAATGGACACAAAAATATGCATTACTGGTATTCAATACTGGTATCCAGAAAATATTATTATACTTCATGATACCACCAACTATCCTTATCAGGATTTCAAGTAGCAGTCCAGAAATATGTTAATAAAAATAAAACTTTGCAGAAATCGTTTCTTATGGACATCTTAAAGTTTTGGTAACTTCTTATCGATCTGTATGCGATAGCTGGTAATGCCTCTGGAGTTAATCAGCATGTACATTACTGTATACTCCGTTCGTACCAAGCGTTTTCGAACATAAACATTACAAAATGCCTTTCGTAAATCAGAAACAGTTTACAATCAAAGAAACATCATTAATGTTCATTAGAACTAATGCCATTTTAAGATGTATTGTAGAATGTTATTCTATGGACAGCGGCTTTAATCTTGCTCCAATGTGGTAAAGTTGTCAAATACCTGCCAGATAATCAATGAACAAATCAAAAGTGACACAAAATGTTTCATAAAATATCCACACATACTTTATATAACATATTTCAAGGTATTTTTTTCCATATTAACACAATTACACTATACAAATTATTATTTTGCAGTTTTACATACCGGTAGTCTGAGTTACATTCCTATTACATACATGTATGTGTCAACAATGACAGATCTATAATATTATTGTACTAAAAGGTCACTTCAAAATGAGGTCTACATGGGACAAATGCGAAAATGGTCTATCGTCCGATGTGTAAAATGGTCAGTCCCATCTCTTAATAATAATACACTTTCAAGCACACCCATCACCCACCTCTAATCTTTTCATCGTGACATTCTAGTTTTCTACTATCCCAGTGTTTTTCCCCTTTGGGGGAAAGGTGGCAGGGCCCTTCAGATGGGGAATTTTATGGTAAAAGGGGATATTTTTTAGAAAAGCATTATTTTACGTTATATTCTACTTTGTTATAAAACATTATTAATGAATTCTTTTGCTACAAACGATAAATTAGATTAACTTGGTTTGATGAAACATTGCTGGAATTGTACTTGTTTACAAAAATTCCCCTATCTTAGTCAATTTTTGCCTAATTTTGGTCAATTATTTTTCAAAATAAAGCTTACATTCTTAGGGGAATTTTGAGGCAAATATGGGTAAAAAATATAATTTCGGCCCCAAATTGGCCCTAAAAAAACACTACGTCACTACCTGTGCCATTTCCTCCTGGCTCATTCCGAGGATGTCCTTCATGACGTGGTACGACTCACAGATCAGCTGCATGTCCCCGTACTCGATGCCGTTGTGCACCATCTTCACAAAGTGACCCGCACCCTCTGGGCCAACCTTCGGTAACCAATCAGAATCATTAAAACCAAGACTCATGCTACCATTTGGCTAATTAGCCAATAGCTTAAGTTTATTTATCTGGCTAAAGAAAAATTTAGAAAATTCTGTTTGCAGCAAACAGAGAAAGCTTAAAGTACCAAAATGAGCATGCTTTTAATGATAATAAATTTTAGCAAGTTGTGTCCTGAAAATCATTAACTAATTATGAAGTAAATTTATTTGATGGTTAACAAACTATCACATTTTTATCATACCACTATGCTGATATCGGCCTGAAACAAAGGTGCCTGATATATTTTTTTTATATCAGGTCACTAGCATTTAGATCTATATCAGTCAATGTTTGGAGGTACGTCATATTATTCGCAATCAACTATAAAGTCAGCAGTTTCAGTAAAAATGAATCAGATTCAACAAAACAAAAAATCTGATACCAAGAACGTATATAGTTTATTATTTTAAAATCGTCATAAGTCACAAAAACGTTATTTTTTAAATATTCAAATAAACCTGCACTTTGGTAGTGAGATGACGTCATCTATGGAACACAATAAATCATCCATACAAATTTATTTCAATACATTCATAATAAATGCACTTAAAGTCACTACACATCATCAGTTTAATGTTGAACCAAAAACATGATTACCAAAAATTGAACACATTATAGTCAAATACTGTCAATATTGACAAGATTTTGGAAATGTCAATTTCAATACACAACACCAAAATGGCGTCTGCAAACAATTCGGCGTTATGTGTTCTCCGATGAAATTGATCGTTGCAAGCCGTTTCAGTTCGCATTTTCAGTAATTATGAATGAGCATGAGTGTAATCTATGTATTCGTAGTGAAAACAGTTTACTTATCATTACGAAAGGTTAATAATAAGGTGTCATCTAGTCAACTTTTAGAAATTCATAACTACATGTACGTGAACGTGTAAAAGTCGGCTCAGCAAAATCAGCGCCGCCCTTATTTTTTAAATATATAAAATCAGCTTGTTTGGTGATATTTTACGAAAAATGTGGTATGATAAATAGAAAAACAGGTTACTGCCTGGTCTTGTGTAATACATGTATATCAGGTTCAGCACCAATAAAATAACGGCTCGGCAAGCCTCGCCGTTATATTATTCTAAGCTTCACCTGATATAGTACACAAGACCAGGCAGTAACCTGTTATTCTCTATATCTTATGTACACATTCTGTTAATACAACTGTGGATAGGTTAAGAATGTTATTACAAAGAAAATACTGACTTTGGAAATTCAATGGTTTATTAAAACATCTTAGATTGCCCTACCCAATCACAGCATGGCTCCTTATCTGACTTCGCTGCAATGGCCTGGAATATGTTTTTGATGTGAGGCCTGAAAAGATTAGAACCGTTTCAGAATGCTGCAACACAATTTAAGGCACTTTGGAATGAGAAATATACCAGATGTATACTACCAACCAGTTAATATAGTTTCAGACATTGGAATACCCTTGGAATTGGTAACATTGCAAGTTATACTATGGTGAAAGGTAATATACATACATAATATTCAGTTAGATTTTATATTTTGGTACTTGATAAGCATGGACATTTTATATATTTGATATACTATTCTGCTAAATTTTTAATTTCCCTTCCTTACCTGTGTTCCCATTTACCAGTGTTTTTCCTCTATATACGGTACATTTGGTACTGCAAAATGGTACCATTCCCAATGAGATTTACATATACATTTTCCCAAATTGAAGTTAAAAAATTCCCAAGTCTCTGAACAAAAAAAAATAAATCCAGATATGATTTTTCAATTGATAAATTTTCAATTTACCACATCCAAACAATCAATACAAATGAAAGAATCAATGAAACAAGTTGTTTTAGACTTTATTGATTGTATCTTGTTGTTTTAACATATTTTTTGGCACTTTTGGTGAGTGATCAAATTCCTAATTTTGTTGAAAATGATGCTAATTTTCCCACCTTGACTAGTACCACTACCATTCCCAAAGTAGTGGAGAAAAATGCTGTTTACCAATCTTATGTAATATTCATTCCAGATTGTTGGGCTTGCCCCTCACCCCCCCCCCCCCCCTCCACTCATAAAGCCCTTTCTGGTATCCATGGTTACCTACTATGCGGCTTCAGATCCCCCAGGCATAAGGAAGGGCCATAGCGGGCCCCGTCCTCCCCTCCACTGACCCTACTCCCCACTTGGTTACCTACCATGCAGCCTCTGATCCCCCTGGCATGAGGGAGGGGCCATAGCGTGCACCGTCCTCCCCTCCGCTGACCCCACTGCCCACATACAGGAGCCCCTTGCCCTCCAACTCCTTACAGCGACGCTGGGAAATAGAAAGCAAGAACACAGCTTTATAAAGGAATTAAAGCTGCAGTCCATGAAATCTTATTCAATACATTGTAACTTTGCAATAGTTCTTATGAACTTTTATGGTGTTTCTTATTTAAAAAATGCATTTCATACTTTCTATTTTGAAAATGCTTGGTACGAACGGAATATACAATAATGTACATGTTTGCTGATTTACTCCAGATGCATCAACAGTTATTGCATACAGACAATAAAAAGTTACCAAAAACGTTATTAGTGCACTTATTTCAATGGTTTCTTTTCGCATTTTTGATAGGTAATCAAATCCATTATACTACAGCATTCTTATATGGAAGTTTTGCACTGGGATAGTTGGGTATGATGATATGAAATCAAGACGTTCGGGATTAAAACTGTAAAAGGGGTGGATAACTCACAACTGTGTCCGTGTATTCAGAGTTTCCTCCATCAATTATTATGTCCCCTTTCTCCAGAAGTGGCACCTGAAACAAGTTTAAAGTTAACTTCAGTGTCATATAAATAATGTGAAAGCATGTGAAATTGTGATTCATACAATATTTTAGATTTAGATTTTCTTAACACACAGAAACAATAACAGTGAACACAATACAAACAACAGTCTGCAAAAGTCGGACAGGCCTTGGACAAGCCAGATGCTTGGATGCCAAGTGACACCAAGTTATTTATTGGCTATAATTCACAAAGAACATAATTCTACTCTCAGTCGACTCACGTTATGTCTCGATCACCGAAGTTCTGGGAAAAGCAAAATATAAGTTTTTCACTGGAGCCAGACAATATACCGGTAACACAAATGTAATTACTATACTCGTACAGATGTACCCAAGTTTTTAACATCCTACCAACTTATCGATGAAATCATCTACGGCCTGCCCGGCCTTCACCAGCAGCATCACACGGCGGGGCTTCTTCAGGTGGGCCACCATGTCCTCCAGGGACTTGGCCCCTATCACCTGCGTGCCCTTGGCCTCGTTGCTAAGGAACTCCTCAACCTTGGATACCGTCCTGTTGAACGCCACAACCTGCAATAAATAACAGTAACAACAAGAGCTGGCAGAGGACAGCATGCTTGACTATTGAATGTAGTTCAATATTGAATGTAGTTCAGTTCGTGCAATTTTTGTAGACGGTGCATTAATATGTCACCATGCAAAGCTGAGTAATTAGGACTTTTGAATAGAAATGTGCTGCCTACTCTGGAGGGAGTAGAAATGCTCACCTATTCTTCCAATAGTCAAGCATAAAATTATAATTTCCTTAACTGATATAACCCTCTGGGCTTGTAGGACTGTTGAATATTTGTTGAAATTTAATATATTTCAAATAATATTGACATATGATGCGAAATGAAAAAACTTACACACAAAAATGGAATTAATTGCAGTACAGTATTAGCTGAAGTAAAAGAATTGACCTTACGATGAGATTTGATTGACAGTGTGTAAAGCTATTTAAAAAGCTAGGACTTAGTTGTTTGGCAAACATGTCTTGTAAAAACATTTAAAATGTGTATACTGACAACAGTATTTGTCTGAGTTCAATGACCTAAATGTAGGCGTGGCTATAAATCCCATAGATATCGTCAATTATTTCTACTCCCCAACCATTGTGCACCTTTTGGTCAGTACACTGAACCTTCTGAACACTGTGTATGCAGTTAAAAACATATGTTTGTTTCTTTGTTTTGTTGGGGTTTTTTCGTCGTTTTTAACAGTTTTTCAGTCAAATCTCGGCGGTCAGTTAACCTACTCACACTTTTCCTGGGCAAGCTTAGCCGATCTAGGCGGTTTACCAGTAGTAAGTGCACATATCTATGCCAATAACTGACAACTGCCTACTTGAATCAGAGGTAGCGGGAGAATGGCCGTAGAAATAATCTGATGACCAATCCCCACACAAGTTATGTGGCGGGGCTGGGGTTCGAACTCACGATCCCCGGACAGACAGTCTAGCGCTCTACCAATTGAGCTAGCCGGACCCGGCTTTAAAAAAAAACAAAAAAACATAAATATTTATTTATTTTCTTTCCAGGGAAAGTCCCCAACTACTTTCTTGTGACTATCATTTGTGACATGAGTACATGAATGAACTCCGTGATTCAAAAAAAACTTTTCATAATGTATGAAAGAACTATTTCATTCTGCTTGTAAGATTTTTGTTGCTGTATAAAGATTTGAATGTTTTACTGGTCTTGCTTTGAAAACAAACTTCCCCTTGAACAAAATACTTGTATATTACAGGAACTATTTGTAGATTTCCATGATTTTAATGACATGCTCCTACTGTTTGTACAAATATACATTACAAACAATATTTTCGAATGCAAGTTACAATTCAGATATGATTATAAATTATATTTGTGTATTGTAATTGACTATTATCGCCTAACTAAACCTCAGATAATAATAATAATCATCTGTTTTGTGCACTTCAAACACCTTGTAATGACCACACTTTACCTGTACAATAAAATCCAATTTAATAGAAACATGTACATGTAGTCATGTACCATTCATTAAAAGCTATAAAAGTAATTCAATCTATCATTAAAGTTCACTACTCGTTTATACAAACAGACATCCATGACAAAGCAGTATCAAGCTTTGTTAAATATAAATGACAAGGTAGAGTACACTCCATGAGTGAGTATGCATTCTCGTGACAGTATGAGGCCGGCATTCAATTTAAACAACAAGCAAAAGTCATCGTCCGATACCCCCGGCTGCTGATTACGCTTTTCTCCATCTATCCAGGTATGGAGATTCACGTAATGAATTGATTGTGGGTGTCCGACGATGAGTAAAAGTATGCTGAAGCCTTGAAAGGAAGAAACATGAAATACGCTGTCATAAATAGCTGGCAATGATTTCAATGAAATATGAGTACTTTTTACTACACTTATTGTACACACCATACTTTTATTTACCCTAATTTTTATTAAACAAACAAAACCAACAAAAATATAAATAACTCAGCCTATACAGTTGGTCTGAAATTAAGCAATTTTTGTAAGCACTATTGTACTAAAAATTAACCATTTTTGTAAGTACAAGTACTTCTGTATTGAAAGTTAGCCATTTTTTGTAAAGAAAAGTACTTCTGTACTGAACATTACTAGTAGCCTTTTTTTTTATTACAAGCACTTCTATACTTCTATAAGTATAAGCTATTTATGTTAGTAGATCTACATGTACTTTTGTACTAAAAATTAGCCATTTTAGTAACTTTGTGTCGTTCAAAGTTTTTTTTCGAAAGCCTGGCCAATGGAAAGGATTACAATAGCAAAATGGATAACTTATTAACACGTGTTGTGGTCATGGTCTCTACCCTGTTAAATCTACCAAGGGGGCTTATGTCCACTCTGTCAAATATGGTATACTGATAACAGTCTATTATGTGAAGTTAGAGTAAGACATCAAACATGGAATAGACATGAAATGTTCCTTTTTTCACATAAAACTGTGCATTTTATTATGGTCAACAAGTATGTTTGTTATAATCTGCCAATACTTATGGTATAATTTTCATTTTTCAATAAATCTTTTGTTAAAATTGGTTGCGTCTTTGATAATTTCCACTTAATTTAAAAACTGTGTTCATGCATGCATGGATACGGTTCTGTTTATTGTGAAAATTTTGTAAATGCATACAAGTATACAGTTTTGTGGTAAAATCAATTTTACTGATGCATTTATATGAGCAGGTTTCTATCACACTAATTACTCTGCAAAATTTAACAATTACAAATGATTTACTGTATTATAAACATTGGTATCATAATTTTTTTTTCTAAGTTTTATGTCTTATTCTAACTACACATAACAGTATGTTTTAGGGGCTTATGTCCATGTGTGCATTTTTAGATCAAGGGGCTTTAGGGCACGGGGCTTTTGTACTACACTCGTGGTCATTGGTACAAAGGTATTGAAGGGTATCAGTGATTTTTCCTTATTTAACAGGGCAAAAAGACCCATTCTGAATGGAAAATAGGGTTTATTTTCCCGATTGGAATGACAAAATTCCCCATTAAAAAGTGACAAAAACCTAAATGCATAGGAAATGTGATACATTATGTGAATGTAAGTTTAAAATCATGAAATTACTTTTATGGTTATAGATAAACACCAGCAAAATACCAAACTCAACCAACATAACGCTAGCTCAAGTAATTCATAATTTAAAAAAGTATCTTCAAAGTTTCCCAATTAGCAAGATTTCACAACTCAAAATTCTCACTTTGATGGGTACTGGGCACATTCCAAGAGCAGTGGAACAAAGTACTGGGTATACATGCAGCACAGGCATTACATTTTTACTCGTCTCATGCACCTATCAATATTTTCCCATAGGGGGGGAGCGGCGGGCATATACGGCACTTAGACTGAAAGCAATTCCAAACAGGTAGGAATTTGACACGCCGAATGATTCTCGGTCCCAGGAAATAGACTTTGTACCGATTTTAGATCCCGGTAATATTGGCCCCCGGGCCATTTGATACACCAATTAAGCATCCCCCATTGTGGGGATTTAGACAAAAATGCTTGGCTCTAGGTTGGGGAATTAGACCCCCAAAAATACAATTAGTCAAATTCCCCTGGGTTTGCCCGCCGCTCCCCCCCCTGGAGAAAAATATTGATAGGTGCATCAGCCCTACAAAAAAGCCTCTGTACTTACTGTGAATCCATGGTCGTTCATGTTCAGAATCAGGTTCTGACCCATCACAGCCAGGCCAATAAGTGCTAGATCTCCCCTACAAATACACATAAACATCATTAGTAAGCAAGAACAACTCATGCTGTTGTTGCCAAAATTGTATATTCTTATGAGACTGTGTGAACTTGACCTAGAATCCAGTTCTTATGTTTGACAAATTCTTTTATGATTATGATGATAGCAGTTTGGCTAAGGCCCTCCCCCCCCCCCCAAAAAAAAGTTTCTGGTCTCCCGACCCTTTACTTTTGCTGCCGACCCTACATATTTTTGGTCCAAAAATAATAAAGACTGAAAAAGACTGTTACTGTGTACAACACAAACCATTCTCCCATCATAAAAAAAAAATACAATAAAAAGACCAGAAACGGAACTTTGTTTTTTTGGCCTAAGCAAGCCCAAATTCTTATATTATTACTTGGGAGAAAGAAAATTTTGCAAGCCCGGCTCTATAAAACTGACAATATGAGCAAGCCTGGCTCTATAAAACTGACGATATGAGCAAGCCCTGTGCTTTTTTCGACACCTGCATTGACACCCCATTTATACGTTTCCCATAGTAGGGTCAGTCTCAACTTCTCAAGCATATACTAGTATCCTTTAGCAAACTGAACCACATGGTCAAACGGTGGATCCAGGTTCTCTTGGCCAAAAATACGCCCACAGTGGTAACATACAGAACTAGAAATAACAAAATGCCAGAAAAACTTAGACTACTTACCTGGATTGACCCCTCTTATTACATGGGATGAGATGCTTATAGCTGCATTATTGATGACGTTTAAAGTGTATGCAACTGGTTTAAACATTTAAATCATCACATTTGGTAAAGTAAGGACCACTGAGTACTAAAAGTAATTATCTTTAACGTATTTATTTCTTACATGGGTCATAAAATAATAAATCAATCATTTAAATTTATATACAGTCGTGTCTGGTAATCTTGCGCGTCCGGTAATCTTGTGCACTATGCAGTTAGGCATTTGTGGAAGACGGCGCATTTTATTTAAAGACGTTTAACGAAATTTAAAATTTTAAAGGAGCCAAAACAACTGTGATAAATGTAAATAAACATAGTTTGGGTATTTATAATTACCATTAGAATGATCCTAATCAAGTATCCATGAGTTGTAAACACCGACCTACTTAGGCATAAATCCGGTTTGCTGGATAAAATTCCTCGATTTCTTCACTCCTCTCATTATTTCCAAAAGGAGTATTTTATATACATGTAGTATGCATAATTGTATTATTTCCTTATCAAAATTTGGTATTTATCATTTTCTGAGCTCTACAACAGACATCGTATACAGACGAAATTGAATCTTTTTTCCCCCCCAATCTGTCAATTTTAAGCTCCCGGCATGCCCAAAGGCCACTTGTTTTTTGTTTTTTATTATGGAAACCTGTCATGAAAAGACAAATACACTTTAATTTGTAAAACAATTTTTTGGGATTGTTTTTGTATCAAATAACTAATTTAAATTTGCTTTTTTGGTGTTATAGTCACATCACGTCAAAATAATCATCGTCAAAAACACCCAAGTATAGTTACTTTATGATGAAAGAAGCCTGCAGTGATGATAAAAAATTTAAACACATTGATTTATCTGGACATTCTACTGAACAGAGATATATAAGTTTGTTTTTATGATATGAATTGGACATCATACTTTTACATTTAGCATTTAATGATGTCATTTTCAAAAGTGCGCAAGATTACCAGTCACTGGAATTGTTAAAAAACGGTGCTAGTTATTATTGTTTTGATTTGGATAGTTTTTTATTGAATATTTAAGATATTTTTGTGTTTCTACACGCCGAACACACTGTCGTTGATGTTCATTAAAAATTAAATTGCTACGCTTTTTCAATCCGATGTTTATCACACAAGTGGTGCTTAACT
The DNA here is from genome assembly GCA_027627225.1 of Congeria kusceri. NCBI lineage: Eukaryota > Metazoa > Mollusca > Bivalvia > Myida > Dreissenidae > Congeria > Congeria kusceri. The sequence continues at coordinate 30,992,345 of CM051033.1, forward strand.
GCGCACGATTACCGGACAGCATCGTATCTGGATCTGTACACTGAGTGGGTTCATGGTCACTTCGTAACATAACCATTTTGGAACCATTCATTTTCAGTTATTTCGTACACATTGATCGATCATTTCGTAACCATGTCGGTCAATTCGTGACCACTTAAGTCCATTGTCAGTATTGATCTATATAATCTTGCATTAAAAGTGTATGTCGGGTGCCTAAATAATTTAGCAAGAGGGCCACAATGGCCCTAGGTCGCTAACCTGATATCCATATACGAAGTTTCATTAAAATATCTCAATACGTCCTCAAGTTATTAAGCGAAAACTATTTTTCTATTTTTAGTAACAGTGACCTTGACCCAGCCCACCACATATGTAAAGCAAGGTCTCGATATTAGGTATCTACGTATGAAGTGTCGTTAAAATATCTCAATGCGTTCTTAAGTTATTGAGCGTAAACCGTTTTTCTACTTTCAATAACAGTTACCTTGACCCCACCCACCCCATAAGCAAACCCAAGTGAGGTCTCGATATAAGATATGTGTATTAAGTTTCATTGAAATATCGCAATGCGTTCTCAAGTTATTGAGCGGAAACCGTTTTTCTATTTTCAGTAACGGCAGGCTGTCCAGCCACCTTCCTTAAAAAAGTACGGCAAAAGTAGGGTCAAAATTTTCAAAAAGTAGGGCAAAAGTAGGGATTTTAAATCCAAAAAGAAAGGAAAGTAGGGATATTACTTACCTTTAAAGGAATATAAAAAGAAAACTGTGTATTACACATTATATGAGACATAAGTGCTTCATGCAAAGCTGCTCTTGTGCTGGAGAGAACCATAAGGTCCTCTTGTTCTGGGTTGCCACTGAGTTCAGAAGATAAAATTCCCTGACTTAACCATACTTTTCACTGACCAAAAGACCATATTTTTTTCGGCCTCATCTTCCCTGAAAACCGTCTAATCTACACTTTTTTATTTTTTTGTTTCAGATTTATCAAACTTTCATTAACAAATATCAAAAGTATACTAGAGAAAATATTATAATAATGATATTAGTCAGTGATGATAATTGTTTGTTTTTGTTTGTTTATTTGGATTTTCTTGCCGTTTTTAACAGTATTTCAGTCATATCACGGCGGTCAGTAAACCCACTCACACTTTTCCTGGGCAAGCTTAGCCGATCTAAGCAGTTTACCAGTACTAAGTGCACATACTTATGCCAGTAACTGACGACTGCCCTACTTGAATCAGAGGTAGGGCTAGAATGGCCGTAGAAATAATTTTATGATCAATCCCCACACAAGTTATGTGGCCGGGCTGGGATTCGAACTCACGATCCCCGGATTGACAGTCCAGCGCTCTACCAACTGAGCCAGCCGGGCCCGGTTCAATGATAATTGACTAGACTGGACATCGCAATAAATACACATATTCACAAATATAACTCTGCTGTCTGTTTCACATCATGGGTGCAACTAGGGTTAATATCATTTACAAAGGCAGAAAGAATGTTCTTCTCTGTTTTCACCTTTTGTACTAGTGGAAAGTTATGCACCTATCAATATTTTCCCCCAGAGGGAGAGCAGCGGGCATATACGGGACTTTGGACTGAAAGTAATTCCCGACAGGCGGGAATTTGACACGACAAATGATTCCGGGTCCAGGGCATATACTTTGTTTAGATGTTAGATCCCGGTTATATTGGCCCGTGGGACATTTGATACACCAATTAAGCATCCCCAAGTGAGGGGATTTAGAGAAAAATGCTTGGCTCTCAGGTGGGGAATTAGACCCCCCAAAAAACAATTATTCAAATTCCCCTGGGTTGGCCCGCCGCTCCTCCCTGGGGGAAAATATTGATAGGTGCATTATCTCTGTACTTCTGTCCTTTGGCATGGCTTGTAAGAGCCCGCTTCCCCGTAAGCAAAATCCACCACACTCAAGAAAATATGTTTTTTTGACATTTGTTGAGTCCTTTCCTACCCAGTCAGTCAACATCATTAAATATTGTTTGTTTACTAAAGTTTGAAACCAAAATTTACTCCAGAATATAGATCTTTTTCTTACTTCTCTATTAGTAAGTGAAACCTGAATATACATGTAGAAGCAGGCTTATTTGATTTATAATATATAAAACCATTTCATAATCTGTTTGATAACTAATTGACTTAATAAAACACTGTAGAGTAAGCATGTGCAGTGATTTCAGTAGATTTTAAAAACCAAAAGTCAAATAACTCTTTACTTGAAGTGTTGAGGAGTCAAAATGAAGATATCAATTTAAAATATTGAAATCACAAGCATTTTGTTTCTGCATATTTGTTGTGTGTATATAAAAATGATCTATGAAAGGTAGTTTGTGCTAATAAAGATTAAGAACTTTGCACAAAACACTATTAGTATGATAAAATTGATGTTTTATAGTGCATTTGAAGTTGGCGAATGGAGAATTATGCAGAGCAGATTAGTTGCAGATTGGTTGAGTCAAAAATGAGTAAATTGCAAGTTTCTGCATCTATTGATTTCTGCAGTGCCTCTGAAACAAATCAACACAGCTTGAAATATTGAGTGGCATGAAAGCACTGCAGACCCCTCTACAAAGCAAGAAAAGTATAGGATGAGTCTGCACTGCAGGCAAGGGTTGCAAAGCCTTTCAGTCTTCAAAAGTCTAAAGTTAACATAAACACAAAATGGATTAAAACACATTTAAATTATGTTTATACACAATCACGCCAAAATATTTTGGAAATACTAATAAATACTGCTTGAAGACTGCCACAGCCATTGAACAGTTTAGTGGCCATGAAAACAAAATCCCTGACTTTTCAAGTTAAGTGGCAACTCTGTTGTAGCTGGTCAGGTTATCTCCAACACACAGCTGCATGCATGAAACACTCCGTAAGTCCTCTAAATTAGTGGTGACTGTCAGATACAGAGGTCTAAAATATATTTAAGATACGTAAATTCCACATAAAGAGTCGTAAAGACAGTTACAAACTCAAATATTCACAATAATTAATAATTGAACAGTATAAAAGATTAATGTGATTTTATGAAAAAAAACAAAAACATTTTGGCAAACAAAAAGTAGGGATAATAGGGAATTTTGAAGAAAAAGTAAGGAAAAAGGAGGGTGAAGGCAAAAAAGTAGGAAAAAGTAGGAAAAGTAAGGCCCGCTGGACAGCCTGTAACGGTGACCTTGACCCCACCCAACCCATACGCAATCCAAAGCAATGTCTCGATATAAGGTACTTATGTATTGAGTTACATTAAAATAGCTCAATGCGTTCTCAAGATATTTAGCGGAAACCATTTTTCTATTTTTTATAACGGTGAAAAATGGGTTTTTTATAACGGTGACCTTGACCCCACCCACCCTTATGCAATCCCAATCAAGGTCTCAATATAATGTATTTATGTAAGTTTCATTAAAATATCTCAATGCGTTCTCAAGATATTGGGCGGAAACCGTTTTTCTATTTTTAGTAACAGTGACCTTGACCCCTCCCACCCCATATGCAATCCCATGCGAGGTGTCAATATAAGGTATCTGTGTATTAAGTTTCATTAAAATATCTCAATTCGTTCTAAAGTTATTGAGCGGAAACCGTTTTTCGATTTTTAGTAACAGTGACCTTGACCTTGACCCCACCCATCCCATATGCAATCCCTATTGAGGTCTCGATATAATGTTTTAACCAATATGAAACCTCTGGGCCTTGTGGTTTCAGATAAGAATTTTAAAATCATTTTGCTATAAACGTCTATATAAACCATGTGAGCCCCGGGGTGTGGCCAGTTTTGACCTCATGGGCATCATTTGAACAATCTTTGTAGAGGACCATTATACAACATTACATACCAAATATGAAACCTCCGGGCCTTGTGGTTTCAGGAAAGAAAATTTTTAAAGTCATTTTGCTTCAATAACTGCAAATTATTAAAATTTTCGGCGAAGTGACACTCGCTTTGATCATTCACCTTCTTGGTTGAGTGGGTGTACATGTTTCTAGAGTGACGCAAGAGATTAGCTTTCACAGCAGGTACTGTCGGTCTACTTCAGTCAGCTATGTTTGTGCACTTTGTGCTCAGGTGAGCTAAAACGGAGCTCGCTGTTTGTACTAACATACAGGGCTGTCATTATAAACTGATTGCGGATTAAATGTATCGTTTAAAATAGTGAGAAAATCTGAATTTTATTTCAGGAACTTTAAAATTGTGATCGTAAATATAACAAGTGGGCCCCCTAGATCCCTGGTACAATCGCTTAGATTTAGATAAAAATCGCTTGTTTCATTTGATAATGACAACCCTGACATTAAATTTGTATTAAACACATGTTTTAAGCGTTCATGCAAAACCAGTGTTTGTTTTCGATTTTATTTATTTATTATTATTATTTTTTAAAGTGTTATACAAAATACTGATTGCTTTGGTGTACTGTACAGCTCATGCAAAACCAACAAATCCCTCGGCTACGCCGCGGACAGATCTTTTTGTTCGCAAAATTACTTGGAGTCCGCATCATGTTTTTCCGCGTTATATAAACAGTACATGAATAGCTTTTGCAATGTTTGATACTCATATAAAAATGACTGACTTTTTTTTTTTCTTTTTTTGTTTAAATTGTGAACAAAAGTCGAATACCCTTTGAATTTCAATTAAGGGAATGCAAAAACACTTGAAGTACAAAAATAACTGTGGGCTGATTAATGTTTAAAAACTGGACTTGTCCAACTGATAAAGTGATTGATAATAGCACAATACAAACGATGAAACGTGTGAAACCTGTTAAAACAACATATGTTCACACCCTAAGATGACTGCTAGGCAGGCTCCTTTTAACTAAGTTGACACATACACAATGCAAACAGGTGACCTGTCAATGTTGAAAAAAAAACAAGTTATAAATAAAACTATTGAAATACATTTAATTTGAAAAAGTTTGCGTAAAAAAGTCCAGAAGGACTTTTAAAGTTAAAGAATTACAATTTTATAAAATACAGTATGTGTTTTATCCGCTTTATTCCTGTTTTGATAACATTTTATGTAATTTTAAAGTATGGTTATCTCTTTGCCATTAATTGCTTATATGTCAACAACACAAAAAAATATTCCTTTTTTGCATGCTTTATTTTACAGCATTTATTGCAATTTTTTCATATTTTTTTCTTTCGAGGTGAAATAAAATAGTATGAATAGTAAGAAAAAAATGAAAAATTATATTAAATGCTGTAAAATAAAGCATGCAAAAAAGGAATATATTGTCGATATTTAATCTAAACACAGAAACATCATGATATTGATTAACCGAGAATAACAGCACTTCCCTTTAATGTTTCATTACATCTTACTAAGATCACATTCAATTTTGTCAAAACCAAAAACATTTATATATTACATGTTCAATTTCACTGGTATCAACGCATTATTTTAACCAATTTATTGATTATATACAAAGTGGTTACAAATTGACCGACATGGTTACGAACTGACTGATCGATGTGTACGAAATAACCGAAAATGAATGGTTATGAAATGGCTATGTTACGAAATAACCGACACCCCATTTAGTGACCAGGCTTAGCTTTTATTCAACAGGACTGGTTCAGTGCAAGACTACTTTAACTTCTTCCTTAACAGTTAGCACATATATGCACTGAGTCTTGATTTATTCCATCATAAAGTAATACATATCAAGGCCATTATAATTTATATACGGTCACTCCAACTAAAGGCAACTTGTCAAAGAGGCATGACACAAATTTCGCATTATTGTTTTGATGTTTTTCTAGAACTAAAAATATCAACGAAATGTGAATACTTACTTTTTTTCAGACATCTTGGATGTTCGCTCGTGTTCCCTGAATGAACGTGACAATCCAGGTGACAGGTCACTAGTAAAATGAAACTTAAATCCTGTTTCTGCTTGGCAGACTGTGTATTTTTATGAGAAATATCCTATGACGACACCGTTTTAAGGTTTGATCGATTTATCGACGAAATTATCTTCCTTTCCATCCGATTATAAACCGTTTAAATGACGTACACCAATAAATCAGTAAATGAGTTTTAAACTGTTAATAAATCCCATTTAAAATACGCGTGCATTGCATTGCATTTTATTTTATCGGCGCAAACATATTTTATATTTACAGACAAATTAATGGCGTGTAGCCTAATCCTAGATCAAGTGGACTTTAATGGCAGCGCCCATGATTTGCTTGTTTTGAGGTCGGTGAACAAATCTTGCAAAATGGTGTTCTTAAACATGGTAATGCGTACATTAAATGATTACAGAGCCATGTATTTGAAGTCTCCATCACGGTATTTCAAGCGTATGCAAATGAAAAGGATCGCGGCAGTAAGTATATCATAAAAATAATGCAAATGTTGAAATGGGACATAGTCTTAGTAAAGTTAGTTACTTATGTTAATAAGATGTGCAACCAATGTAGTGTTTTTATATAGAGCTTAATTCGCTTGTATGTCTTATCACTCAAAGACCACAACATTTGCCAATACATGTTGCTAATTACTTGAGAGTTGAAATATCAAGTGTTACTGTTAGAGTAGACTATGAATTTGCAATTTTTAAAGTTTCACGCCTCTGAGGCAATTACTCAAGATGATGATGATGATGATATGATTCTATTTGCAGGACTAATGCTGCTATTTACCAAATTGGCATACATGCCATACAGTCCGGTCTCGCCGGGACTGTCCCGCTTTCGTGAGGTTTGTCCCGCTCAGATACATTTTGTCCCGGTCAATACAAAATCAATGTTGATGTGCAATTCAAGTTGCATTGGGCCAACAATTTACTTCTTATTGTTAAATCCTTGTTTGGTCCCAGGGCTCGACGTTCACTTTTGAAACCACTTGTCCGGTAGGACTAGTAGCCCAAAATTTCACTTGTCCTGACCAAAAAGTTACTTATCCTGACCTTCAAATGCCACTTAGGCACAAACTCGCGTTTTTTCTTTTTTTCATAATTACATTTTGTTTCCTTTCGACCTTTAGGGGATTTTTTGGTTGTTTCTGCTGATTTTGACGAGGAAAAACCAAAGGAAAATAAACCTGACATTTGAAGCAGACGACATGGTACTTGAATGTGTAACAACGTATATAAACCGCAAGTGAGAATGATGACGTAAAATAAAGTATAAGGGGAGTAAGTGTGTCAGTGCGGCAAAAAAAACCACTAAGATTTATTTCCCTTGTCAACAGTATGGTGTAGTATTACATGTCAGTATCAGAATACCTCGCGCTTTATCGTTAGAATATAAACAATAACTTTTCGAAGGCAATTTAGCGAAACTACTGGAATTTTTAACCAATGATTTTAGAACACTTGTCCCGTCGGACTAGCAAATTCTTTTTTAACTTGTCAAACCAACAATTTGGTTGTCCCAGACAGGCTGACTACCGTTAATGTTGAGCCCTGGATCCATGTGACACCAATGCCCGCTAGCCGCGTGTCGACGAGGAGCAGTTATGATAACCCAAACAGTGGTTTATTAATCCTTTGTCAGCATAATTTTCGCGCGCTTTTCTTGCAGAACAAAAGATTTACACAAAGTGCAAAATGTATAATGTGCATTTTAACATTTGACGCACGTTGGCATGACATGAACGAGGAAATTTTCCCACCGTTTTTGCAAGAACAAAGCGTATATAATATACATGTTTTTATATAAAGATGTTTATACTTCATTAATTATCCAATCAGTCCTTTGAGTTAAACAGTGGTAACGATTAAAAACAGTTGAAGCACTAAACAAATGCTCGTAAGAACATTATTTATCGAATAAAAAGGCCCCATAACTATATTGATTGTAACCTTATGATTCGAGAACAACTAGAAAAGTGGGTTTGAGTGTGACGTCATCACGCAAATTGGATGCGCACTGGTTATAAACATCCGGAAAGAATGATAATTTTCAGTTTCGAAACAACAATGACGCTTTTGCTTTTAAAAGGCTATAGTATACCGTATAAACTGTGACATTTTGTTTATTTTATTTTTTTTAAACTTTAAAAAAAAAAAAAAAAGTATTAGCTTTAATTAGTGTATACCGTAAAAGACAATGTATAACGATCAGCCATGTATAACGCGCACCCATTTTTTTTCAGTGAAAAATCGGGAAAAAAAAAGTTTCAATAAGTTTTTCATAGGTTTCAATAAAGAGTCGCCGCTTACCAACACCAAGCAGAAAGCGCCTTCGTGACGAAGAGCGATGGTTAAATTACACTGATTTGTTGACAATTTTTGAGACATTTCTTTCATAGCAAATGGATAGCCCTGATGTTGGCCATTTCTTTGCTAGTGATCTGGTACATTTATATCAGTCTTCTGTCGATGTCAGATGAGTCAAATCCCTCAAATTCTTCTTCTTCCTTGCCGTAGTTTATAATGATCATGGGCAAATGTTCAATACTTATACACAATGTGCGTTGTTATTAACATATTTTCACATTCTCAAGTGATCATTATCTACTTGGCATACTCAACACCTATTTCTGAGCGTGAAAACACAACGACAGATTGTCGTAAGTTTATTCACACATTAATTACAAAGACAACTGTTAAAGCATTTTCACACATGTAGACACGCAAGTTTTTGACATACCGACAATGGCCCCAAACTGTATGTTGTAAATGCAATGTAGTAGGGTGATGGTTTGTAATGTTTACAAAATGGCTTCCTTTATTTAATCAGTAACAAAAACAATGTCTTCGGATACTGGATACATACCTAAAAATAAACAAAAATAATGTATAAGGTATGTCTAACATGGCAATTGTCATTGATATCCATATATGCTATACACTAGGTCTAGCGTGATTTCTGCCTAAAACACAGACCCACCGTGGACAATTTTTCGTCAGCGTGGAAAATCACCGCGATTAAAAGGTGGTTCCATCGCGATAGAATCGCGGTGATAGTGGGTGAGCACCGCGGGCGTTATCGGGAAATCAATCTCACGGTGGACCACTGCGGTCGCGGTGGGTCGGGGTGAAATACAGGTACATGTGAATGAACAAGTACAGTTCGATATTTCAGACCGTATACTATTCGCAAAGTACAAATCGTCTTCTATTAACCGATACTTACCAATTAATATAATCACAGTTTGCAACTTTAATCTTTTTTATTTTGATCTCTTTTTTATTTTGATAATTTATTCCGAAGTTCCATGTTCGCAGTTGTGTTGTGAAATCGTAAACAAAGAGTCAAGGGCATTAATACAAGTCTCGCGAAAATTCGCAATCTGCGTGAATTGACAGTTTGACGTCTTCAAAGTAAAGCCGACAAGAAACCATAAAATAACACCTTTCTTGGCGATAAAATTGGCTTCTTTTGTTTAGAGAAGCGACATGCTTAACCAATCGCGTGTTTGTTACTCAGTGGCAATCGTCCTATTATGAAAGAGCACGTGCATAGCTCCGCCTTTCGAACTTTTACAGAGAACAAAGGTGTTGGTTATGTCAATCATTGTTATAAAATCACGTTTTTTACCGACATGTTAATCAATTGTTTTGATAGTCATATTAAAAATGCAAAGATTTGTCATAGAATCGGACAACGAATTTGATGAGGTCTTTGTGATTTGACTGACGCATATTTTCATTTTCCCGTTTTGTCATAATGTTCCGTATTTTCCGAAAACCATGTTCTTGGTCGTACCTGAAATAAAATGTAAAATATTTTTTAAAAAGCTCAATGTGAAATTATGACTCGCTAAAATCACCGCGATCCACGGCGATTTCTTATCAACATTTTTTATTGAGACTGTCACCGCGGTCACCGCGATTCGCCACGGCGACATCACCGCGTTCCACAGTGTTCCACGGTGTATCGCGGTGACTATAGTAGTGTGTCACGCTGGGCTGAATCACGGTGGTGCGTCGCAGAAGGCAGAAATCACGCTAGACGTAGTGTACATATACGCAATAGTCTTCGCCCTAGGAATACGAGCCAAAATCATTGTGACCATGTATAACGCGAACCAAATTTTTGACATCAACAATGAGGGAGAAAATCTGCGCGTTACACATGGTCTTTTACGGTACATGTATTATGTACATGAATGATACAACAATTTTAATACAAACATTGCGATCCATGGACCATGCGATAAAATAACAATACTAAAGTGTCCCTCTGAAATGTCAAATGTCCCGCTGATTTTTTGTCAATGTCCCGTTTTGGCCTGAAAAATTATGGCATGTATGCAAATTGGCTACAACATATTCTTTTTAAAAGAACGCAAGTTAGTAGGGATGTCAACAAACACTAAAATAGGTATTCAAATTTTTATTTGACCTTCCAATTAAATATTCTAATATTCAAAAATGAAGCTTAATAAAAGTGAATAAACATTTCAACTTTTTTTACTAAAATGGCTGCTCTGAAAACACTTTTGCCAAAATTTCTAAGTTAAAAACGGGGCATAAATCTGTCCAAAAACAAAATAGAGTTATGGGGGTTGCTTTTTCTGGTATATATGTGAATAGTAAATAAGTATTCTAAGTTTCAATATACATGTAATACCTTTGACAGTATTCAAGATATTTAACGTCATAAAAAAAACTTTAATCTTGGCCAGACAAAAGGACAGACTGAATGTTCGATTTTAGTATGCAAAACAAAATAGGCAAAAAGTATTCCCAAACAGATATGCATGTATCTGTAAAATAACAACGGGTGATTTAGTAATGTTGTATAGATTTTTCGGAAAATCACCATTCCTAAAATTGTCGGAAAATCGCCATTTGTAAAATTGCTAAATATTCAACTTTAGTTTGTAGCCAAGTTGGTATAATAGTTTTGAAATGGTGTAATGTGCACGCTGTTAGTCAACACACTGTTGCCATCAGTATAAACAATGAAATTCTAGCACGCTTACTTCAACTCATTAATATCTATGTTAGTGCTACCTGGTGAGTAGCCAAAATAGCCATTGGCTACTAAACTTCCTAATTGGCTACTAAACTTCCTAATTGGCTACAAAAAATGCTTTTTGGCTACTAAAATTTTTGGAAAATATTTAAACATAAAGCATATTTTCTGAATATATTTCTTAGTAATGGGTTTTCTTTGCAAAATAAAATTTTTGGGCTGCTAGTTAAGATTTCTTAGCGCCAACCTAGAATATAATAACTAAGCGCATAACCCGACTGCGATAACAACAATCCAGAATACCACTTGATTAAATATTATTGTTTATTCGATGCATTTTTAAGGGAAACTGTTTCCGAAAAAGTACGAATTGAAATGAAAACGTACATAACGCATGTTCATACTCTTATTGAATAAATCAAACTTGATTGAGCGAAAAACATGTATGGAGAATAAACCATAAAACCATCATATTTTACTCGGATCATTAGGAGACGAAAGTAACCATACAATGGTGATTAAATACAAAATAATTAATTATGCTGGCATATATAATTAATTGGTCCTCTTAAATTCTTAAATGACTGTATGTTTGTTTAGTTTTTAAGTTTGTTTTTTTATTTGGCATTGAACAGATTTATAAAACGATCAATGATGGCCAGCGACTAAATGCACGAGATTTGTCTTCAAATGGCGTGAAAAATATATAAGCAACACCATGTTATTCTCATGAATATCGTGTTTGCATTAGTCAATAAATTTACAATAATGAGCATTGCGTTTTAAAGTAAAAGGAAAATAAAAAGGAAAATAATCGTGAAAAAAAGTTAATTAAATATATTGATTGAAATTAGTCATGCATTTTACATTTCATGCGGTAATGAGTTCTTTTGTTCATTCTCTATTGATTTAATAAAATGGATTATATATAAAAAGAGGCTAACAAAAGCAGCTAAAAGCAGTATCACAGTCAGACGTGAATAGAATAAAACGTACACAATTTTGTTAATAGAAAATACACCCAAATACTCTGAAACCTGTTAAGAAAAAGTATTGTTTTGTAAGATTAAAATGCATAATGAGAAGAAATATTACTGCTCAATGAAAGTATTTTGAAAATAAGAAATATGAATGCTGCGATTGCATGGCAATGCAATATGATAAACATGATTTGTTTCGAGGGCATGAACATACAAGATTGAGTTATCTCTTATGAACATACAAGATTGAGTTATCTCTTATGAACATACAAGATTGAGTTATCTCTTATGAACATACAAGATTGAGTTATCTCTTATGAACATACAAGATTGAGTTATCTCTTATGAACATACATGTACAAGATTGAGATATCTCTTATGAACATACAAGATTGAGTTATCTCTTATGAACATACAAGATTGAGTTATCTCTTATGAACATACAAGATTGAGTTATCTCTTGACTTGAAAAAGTGTTGAACTTATTCAGTATAATATATATTTTATGAAGTCAAACTTCAAAACTTATTCAGTAAAATGCCAAAACCAAATAATATTTAATGATTTTACACGCGTTCTATAAATCAAGTTAATCAGTATTAAGTATATTGTATATTATTACCTTTCATTGCTGCGTACTTATAAAGAAGCTGAACATGGTCTGGTTATTCTTTGCCACATTCTCATTGTTTAACTGAGCAAGTCATTTTTTAGAAGAGACATTTTCAACACTGATAACAATTAAATTGTGATACTGTCCTTGCAGTATATGTACTAAACAATTAAATTGTTATGCTGTCCTTGTAATAAACTACTAAACACTCACCACTACAACATTCAACACTTAATTGTTATAAAGTCCTTTTAACATGTATACAGACTGTATAAATATACTGTATTATACTCCAGTATTATTTTGTTCACAGATATAAACAATAAGCCCATTTATGCAAAAGTGAGGAAATTATTCGTGCTGTATTTTTATATAGTGGCTGCTAAAAAAACATGTCAAACTGAATACCCTGTTTGGTGTCATTTTTACCTTCATACCTACCTACCTGCCTCGGTCCGGGGCCTGTTGCCCTCTTACCTTCATACCTACCTACATGCCTTGGTCCGGGGCCTGCTGCCCCACTTACCTTCATACCTACCTACATTCATGCCTCGGTCCGGGGCCTTCTGCCCCTCTTACCTTCATACCTACCGACCTACCTGCCTCGGTCCGGGGCCTGCTGCCCCTCTTACCTTCATACCTACCGACCTACCTGCCTCGGTCCGGGGCCTGCTGCCCCTCTTACCTTCATACCTACCTACCTACCTGCCTTGGTCCGGGGCCTGCTGCCCCTTTTACCTTCATACCTACCTACCTACCTGCCTCGGTCGGGGGCCTGCTGCCCCTCTCACCTTTATACCTACCTACCTGCCTCGGTCCGGGGCCTGCTGCCCCTCTTACCTTCATACCTACCTACCTGCATCGGTCCGGGGCCTGCTGCCCCTCTTCATGGGAAGTGTCAACAGAAGGAAAATAGTGGCTGCAAGCCACATGTCAACCTTCTTAGTACTATTTAGCATTGAATAATTAATTAATTGCTATTCAATTTAACCATTCGTTTGTATTATTTAAAATTATTAATTTTACAGTTTTAAGTTTTTGTGGTTTTCTTCAAAATAGCATTTTATTAAAACAGAAGTCCATAAATTTGTTCATAAAATGAAACTTGAAAGTTTCTGATGGACATCTTACTGATCAAAATACAAAAACTGCATTGAAATCTGTAAAATAAGACTGGTTTGATAACTTTTTTTTATCAAAAAGTTTATAGTTTCTGTATGCGACAGCTGGTGATGCCTCTGTAGTAAATTGGCATGTGCATTAGAGTACATTCCAATCGGACACAGACATTATAAAGTAGACATTACTTGTAAAATAAGGTAAGTTTTCAGTCAAATATGCGTTATTGATGTTCAGTAGAACTAATGCCAATTTAAGATGCATCAAATTATATTCTATTGACTGTGGCTTTAAAGTATATGAATTAACAAGTTTTAATAGTTTCTACAATGTATTCTGATTTCAATTTAGCTTTTGAAAATTATACAAGGACATAATTTGTTTTCAGAGTATTTATTCCATGACGTATTTTCATTCAAAAATGAGGTCAGGGCCCATATCCACAAAGCTCCTTAGGGAAATTTTAAGTAAATTTCTTAAAGTTATAAAATTCCTTAAGTCTTTGGCTGTTTCATTTAAACTTTATTTTGTGTTAAATTCTTTAATTCTGGTAAAGAATCAACAAATGCTTCTAATGGTACTATATTTAAATAAGGAAATAAAGATGTTCACATATAACTTAAGATTAAGTTAAGATTTTCCTTAGGAGCTTTGTGGATATGGGCCCAGATGTCTACAAAGGCATTTTATAGAGGATATGTAGTGTATAAGCCTCCTCCTTGACATTGTGGTGATTTGTCGGTTGTGCAGGTAATGCAAAACACATAACATCTCGACACTAAACAAAGAACAAGCTCTTTACGACGAAGTACATGTAAATACATAGGGAAAGATCTAGGATTGCAAACGGTACAGGGTGCTGCTAAAAAGGAGCAGGGTGGAAAGACGGACCAGTCTGTTGACAATTTCTAATAATTTTTTAAATCAAGGCAATTTCTTAGTCTAATACTTGTAATTAACGTTTTTAAGCATAGTCAGTTGATTTGTTAATGAATATTTGCAAAAATATATTAAATTTCAAAAGATATTCAACATTTTTGCGTTGACAATCCAAGAGGGGCAGCAGGGGGGAAGCAAAAAGGAGCAGTTTGCTGCACCCTGCTAATGTGCTCTAGATCTTTCCCTAATACGAGTACATATTTCATAAATGTCAATAATAAATTATTTACCAATCCGTTGGCTAAAATGCACATCAAATTATGAAAATCCTTTAGTGGACACACTTACAACCTATGAAGGAATGTTTAATAGTATTGTATATTGCATTGAATGTACAATGTATTTTATTTATAATACCGGTATATTAAGCAGTTTTGAACTACAAAACACTATTTTTTGACTACATAGTACGTAACAGACATGTTCACATTTCATCAATTAATTTCTCCCATTGTCATCGTCACATCATGGCTCTGTTTGTCATGATTATTTGACAAAATGGTTAATCAGCCCATCACTAATGTACAAATGAAAGTCTACTTTTGCTTTTAAATACAGCGAAATTATCACCTAAACTGATGTCATTTTGAATATATTGGCAGACGCAATTTTAATTCATTCAGTTATATAGATGAGTTGATCATGAAGTAATTTAAATAAATTCATGTCCCACAACTTTAAATGAATAATACAAATTATATGTGTTAAATGACACTAAACAATCAGAGACCAACCAATTTTCAAAATATACATAATCTGTTCAGTTATTACAACATAATCTGTTCAATTATTATTTATAACCAATCTAGGATTATTATTAATTATAACCAATATCGATCAATTGCAGGGGTCTGCTATCAAAATGCGACCCATTCGTGATAAAACTGAATGGCTATGGTGACTTCACAAGTCTTGCAGGCTGATATCACCTGATATTCTATTGTTTAACGATGACAATAAATAAACAGAAAACGGTCTCCGCAGTAGGGGTGATATGACACCTGTACAGTACACATTGTTTAGATAGTGTTTATCTACACCGCCTCCCTGACCGTGGAAACGGCTGGGAACAATGATAAGTGTAGACAAAATATGCCAAGTAGAAACCTCCAAATTGACGTTTGTTTGGTTTATTGTATGTTTATAACATAATTATGTATTCTTTTGGTAAGTTTTAAATAAAATAATCGAATATTCAAATCCCAAATTAAGATTTGAATATTCAGATACCAGTCCAATATTTCAATAGAGCTTTTTTCACAATTTACAAGCGGCCGATTATAGGCTGATCTAAACATAATGTATATGATACCAACAGAGTTTTATTGCAGTATTGACTTTGTGTACTTGACATGTGAAACTGAAATGTTATTGTAGCTCATTTTGAGGAAACAATTTTCAGTAAAAGTCCATTTGATCATTGCATTGTGTATGATCATATAAGTTTCACAATTGTTAGCATTTTGATGCTTAAATTTTAATAATTAAATAATTTATAGAAAAATCACATTTACATTTTACAAAACAGAAAGGCAAGGGCCTCTTCACAATTTGGTGAAAAAAAGCCCTGTAGGACAAGAAACATAACTCTGTCATAGATTTTGATCAGTGATAAAATTAATGCCCTTTTTGAGCTCGACTTTTCGAAGAAAAGACAAGCTATTCTACTCATCCCGGTGTCGACGTCGGCATCCGAGCTAAGTTAAAGTTTTTCAGTAAGCTAGTTTCTCAGGAATGGTTTGATGGATTTCATTCAAACTAAAAACATTTATTCCCCACATAAAAATAAATCTATAGGCCAAGTTTGGTAACTAGAGTTTGAAATCTGTAAAAATTATGGGCCTTTTTTCACTTTGAAATTTTACATAAGCTAAATGGACAGTTTAAAGTTTTTTGGTAAGCTGGTTTCTCAGGAATTGCTTTAGGATTTCATTCAAACTTAGAACACTTATTCCCTATATTAAAATGAACTCATAGTTTGAAATTTGTCAAAATTATGGGCCTTTTTACACTTAGAAATTTTACATATAAGCTATATAGACAGGTTAAAGTATTTCGTTAAGCTAGTTTTTCAACTTTTCGTTTCCACTCTCGAACTCGAGAACGGATTAAGCTATTTTAATGAAACTGCAAACATAGATACCGTATAGCGAGACCTCGCTAGAGATTGCATATGGGCTGGGTGGGGTCAAGGTCACTGTAAATAAAAATAGAAAAACGGTTTTCGCTCAATAACTTGAGAACAAATTGAGATATTTTAATAAAACTTAATACATAGATACCTTATATCAAGACCTCACATGGGAATGCATATGGGGTGGGTGGGGTCAAGGTCACTGTTACTATAAATAGAAAACGGCTTCTTCTCAATAATTTAAGAACGCATTGCGATTTTTAATTAACTTAATACATAGATACCTTATATCGAGTCCTCGCTTGGAATTGCATATGGGGTGGGTGGGGTCAAGGTCGCTGTAACTAAAAATAGGAAACGGTTTCCGCTCAATAACTTGAGAATGCATTAAGATATTTAAATGAAACTTTATCCATACATACCTTATATCGAGACCTCGCATCGGGTTCGCATATGGGTTGGTCGGGGTCAAGTTCACTGTTAAAAAAAATAGAAAAATGGCATTGAGATATTTTAATGAAACTGAATACATACCTTTCAAGACCTCTCTTGGGATTGCATATAGGGTCAAGGTCAAGGTCACTGTTACTAAAATACTAAAATGGTTTCTGCTCAATAACTTAAGAATGCATTGATATGTTTTAATGAAACTTTATACACAGATACCTTATATTAAGACCTCGCTTGGAATTGCGTATGAAGCGGGTGGGGTCAAGGTCACTGTTACTAAAAATAGAAAAACTGTTTTCGATTAATAACTTGAGAATGCATTGAGATATTTTATTGAAACTTAATATATAGATACCTTATAATGAGACCTCGCTTCGGATTGCATATGGGGTGGGTGGGGTCAAGGTCACTTACTAAAACTTTGATTAATATGCTGACTTTTATGCATTTTGTTGGAAAAATTTGGTTTTCATGGAATTTTCATATTTCTTGTTTTAAAAAAAATGCCAGTAACTCTGACAAGCACAACTAAGTCGAGCGCGCTGTCCTCCGACAGCTCTTGTTGATAAATGCGTTTTCTTTGTTAAGTCTTTGGAAAAATGTGTTTTCTTGGTTAAGGCTTTCATTTACATGGGTCCACTTTTCTTGAAAATAATTGCATCCATAGCTTTTAGACTTGGAATACTTACTCAGTATGGTGATTTGAGTGTTTAGGACAAGAATCATAACTCTGTCATTGATTGAGATTATTTCTGGCCCTTTTAAACTGCTCATTTCTTTTCTCTTTTTTTCAGAAATTCTCAGGAAGAGGACGAAATGTTTATGTCATTGGTGTCAGTAGAGTGCTGAGGGCAATGAGATACTCGACAAAAAGCTATGCATTAAAGTCAGAGTCACTAGACAGGGTAAGTTAGCAATATGATGCTTAAGGTGCTTAAATATTATTATTTAATATAATCATTCAATATGTTAACAAATGTATTTATACCCACATGATACTAAAAGCTCTTGTTCTTTTGTATTACTCTAATCATAACGGTAATAACAATCTGAGTTAAGTACACTATCAATGTGAAGAGTTTTTTAGTTTAATCAGATTGCATATAATACAAGCTTTGATTTTGCAGATAGTCTGAACTAGTATTATTAATTTAATGCTTTACCTAATATTTTGAATGCTAAAACAACTATTATTTTATGGCCCATTATTATAT
Organism: Congeria kusceri; assembly: GCA_027627225.1. Lineage (NCBI taxonomy): Eukaryota > Metazoa > Mollusca > Bivalvia > Myida > Dreissenidae > Congeria > Congeria kusceri. The sequence continues at coordinate 31,010,693 of CM051033.1, forward strand.
TGCAGTTGTATGAGACTAGACTAACTGCAGCCTGTTTGGAACATGGAATGAACAAGACATATTTCTTGACGTCACTAGCAGAGGTTGGTAAAATAACATGTTTATTTCCATCCTAATTGTAAAAGGCTTTTAATTGCTTTCACACAGAACGATTTTTTAATAATTTATACTTGAGGTAAGTAAGAGAAGAGGCATCCTTTCATAATCAGCAGGTTCAATACATTTAGTCTCGCATTTTGGAAACATAGACAAAAACTGTTTGCAAAAATGTCCGTCTATATGACAACACAATCAATATGTAACTGATGTCTTTGGTATTAAGATATCTGCTGCTCTTTCCAGTAGGTTATATAGAGTGGAATTATAGATATATTTGGAAGCTATTCGAGTAGAAAATTTAGAAAAAAACTTGGTCAAGTAAATCCAAACCATAGTGTGTTTGACAGCAGCGCATTTCTTAAATATTGCACTTTGCAAGATGCAAATAAAAAAATATTGTCTGTAATTTGTTTGAATACAAAACAAAACAAAACTTTGTTCAGAACTGGTAATTATAGAGTCTCTCTAAATCCAATTCATAGTGTGTTTGACTGCAGCTCGTTTCTTTAATATGGCACTTTGCAAAATATGAACACAAGAAAGATTACTCTTTACAATCATAAAGCTATGTGCTATGATACAAGAGAGATAACTCTTTACAATCATAAAGCTATGTGCTATGATGTATGAAAGTAAAGCTATGTGCTATGATGTATGAAAGTAAAGCTATGTGCTATGATGTATGAAAGTAAAGCTATGTGCTATGATGTATGAAAGTAAAGCTATGTGCTATGATGTATGAAAGAATTCTGTGGCTTGCTAGCGTGCAGTTTTTTAACGTTCAATGAAAAAAGTAGAGCTAATTCATGTTACGATACATGTATCTAACAGTTTAATATTCAATGTACTCTATAAATATGATATAAAGCACGTTGTGGGAAAATCGGGCTTAATGCATGTGCATAAAGTGTCGTCCCGGGATATCCTGTGCGGACAACACTTTCCGCTTTTATGGTATTTTCTGTTTCAAGGAAGTCTCTTCTAAACAATAATCCACTGTAGGCGGAAAGTGTGGTCATGGATTAGCTTGTGCAGACTGCACGGGCTGACCCAATTTTCCTACGGCAGGCCTCATATATTGAAACTCTCTTCATTGTAACGTGACATTGATTTTGTAATAAATAATCATAATAATAGTAATTACTTCATCAGAATAAATCTACTTACTGATTATGTAGCATTCCTGTCATTGTTTTTCTCCTTCAGAATGACATCAATCTCAACAGGGAAACCCTTTCAAACCTGGCAATCTACGAACCAAGAACGTTTCAGGTAAATTGTGATGGATTGTATATACCTGTGATGGATTGTAGATACTTGTGATGGATTGTAGATACTTGTGATGGATTGTAGATACTTCTTGAATAATTATTGACCAGCGCCCGTATCCACAAAGCTCCTATGGAAAATATTCACTTAAATCGTATTGTATATTGTAATTCTCTTGTTCCCCCATTATCTGTCGGACATCCATCATCTGTTAACAGATTTGTCTTTGTGTCAGCCTTTAGTTTGCATCCCTCAGGACCATATTTGCACAGCTTTTGTCTTACTATGTCTCTGATGAGTTGGTCCAGGTCAGAGAAGGAACAGCAGAGTTATTTGCTCATTTTTGTAAACAAAATTGCAAGTCAGTCACTTTGAATGTGAAAACAATTGATTTTTTTTCTACTAATTTTAACTTGACTTTCTTAAATTTGTGTATCAACATGTAATCTCAGACAGGCGCCATTTTAAATCAGAATTTACACAGCAATCAGGACCCCTTTTGTCAACCGAGATCGTGAATGCTTTATAAACTCTTTGTTATTCTGCCATTACTGATCAAACCAGAGAATATTTTGTATGACAACGTGTTGCCAAGTGACTAAACCAAATTTAACCTAATCAGCCTTTTTACACATGAGTTACTGCCTCATGTTTATTTTTAGATTATTTTTAGCTCACCTGAGCACGAAGTGCTCATGGTGAGCTTTTGTGATCGCCCGTTGTGCGTGCGTGCGTGCGTCCTCAACTGTTCATTCAAACAACATCTCCTCCTAAACCACTGGGCAGATTTTCACCAAACTCTTTCAAAGTTGTTCAATTCGTTACAGTCCGCTGCACATGTAGGTCACCAGAGCTAAAAATAGATCTAAAACGTGTAAACTTGAAAAATCTTCTCTAAAACCGCAGGGCTCAGAGGTCTCATATTTGGTATGCAACATCCTATAATGGTCCTCTACAAAGATTGTTCAAACTATGCCCCTGGGGTCAAAACGGGCCATGCCCTGGGGGTCACATGGCTTATATGGAATATATAGCAAAATGACTTTAAAAATCATCTGCTCTGAAACCACAAGGCCCAGAGGTTTCATATTTGGTATGTAACATCATATAGTGGTCGTCTACAAAGATTGTTCAAATTATGCCCCTGGGGTCAAAACTGGGCACACCCCGGGGGTCATATGGTTTATACAGAATTTATAGCAAAATGATTTTAAAAATCTTCTCCTCTGGAACAGCAAGGCCCAGAGGTCATATCTGGTATGTAACATTCTTTAGTGGTCCTTTACAAAGTTTGTTCAAATTATGCCCCTGGGGTCAAAACGGGCCACGCTCCGGAGGTCACATGGTTTATATAGAATATATATAGCAAAATGACTTTAAAAATCTTCTCCTCTGAAACCACAAGGTCCAGAGGTTTCATATTTGGTTTGTAACGTGCTATAGTGGTCCTCTACAAAGATTGTTCAAATTATGCCCCTGGGGTCAAAACTGGCCACGCCCTGGGGGTCACATGGTTTATATAAATTAAATAGCAAAATGTCTTTAAAAAAAAATCTTCTCTGAAACCGCAAGGCCCAGAGGTTTCATATTTGGTATGTAACATCCTATAGTGGTCCTCTACAGATAGTGTTCAAATGTTGCCTCTGGGGTCAAAACTGGCCACGCCCCAGAGGTCACATGATTTATATAGACTTAAATAGCAAAATGACTTTTTAAATCTTCTTCTCAGAAACCGCAAGGCCCAGAAGTTTCTTATTTAGTATGTAACATCATATAGTGGTCGTCTACACAGATTGTTCAAATTATGCCCCTGGGGTCAAAACTGGTCACGCCCAGGGGGTCACATTGTTTATATCAACTTTAATAGCAAAATGTCTTTAAAAAAATCTTCTCCTCTGAAACCGCAATGCCCAGAGGTGTCCTATTTGGTATGTAACATCCTCAAATGGTCCTCTACAAAGATTGTTCAATTATGCCCCATAGGTCAAAACTGACCACACCCCAGGGGTCACATGGTTTATATAGACTTAAATAGCAAAATGACTTTTAAATTCTTCTTCTCTGAAACCGCAAGGCCTAGAGGTTTCATATTTGGTATGTAACATTCATATAGTGGTCCTTTACAAATATTGTTCAAATTATGCCCCTGGGGTCAAATCTGGTCACGCCCCGGGGGTCACATGGTTTATATAGACTTAAATAGTAAAATAACTTTTATAATCTCCTCTGAAACGCCAAGGCCCACAGCTTTCCTATATTTGGTACGTAACATTGCAAAGTGGTCCTCTCCTAAGATTGTTCAAATTGTGCCCCTTGGTTCAAATCTGGTGGCACCCAGAGGGGTCACATTCTGTATATAGACTTAAACAGCAAAGTTACTTTTAAAATCTTGATCTGAAACCGCAAGGCCCAGAGGTTTGTTCAAGATTGTTCATATTATGCCCCTGGGATAAAAACCGGCCAAGCCTCGGGAATGCAAATTCTAATTGGGTAACAATGTCTCAGGAGAGCGTCCTAGGGCCCTCAGGGCCCTCTTGCTTCATTTTTCTCATTTGTTTAATGTTTGTGCCAATCCTCGTGTATTAATTTTTAGTTCACCTTAGCATAACATGCTCATGGTGAGCTTTTGTGATCGACTTTTGTCCATCTTGCGTCGTGTGTCACAATTTTATCCAATCAACATCTCCTCCTAAACCGCTTGGCAGATTTTCACCAAACTTCACAGGAATGATCCTTGGCTGACCCTCTTTCAAAAATTTTCAAATCATTCCGGTCCACTGCATATGTAGGTCACCAGAGCTAAAATGTATTTAAAAACTGAAAACTTTAAAAATCTTCTTCTCTGAAATCACTAGGCTTGGAACTTTCATATTTGATATGTGACATCCTCTAGTGGTCCTCAACAAGTTTGTTCAAATTATTCCGATTGGGTTCAAAACTGGCCACGCCCTGGGGGTCACATGGTTTATATAGACTTAAATAGCAAAATGGCTTTAAAAAAAACTTTCTCCTTTGAAACCGCAAGGCCCTGAGGTTTCATATGTAGTTTGTAACATTGTGTAGTGGTCCTCTACAAAGATTGTTCAAATGATTCCCCTGGGGTCAAATCTGGCCACGCCCCAGGGATCACATTGTTGATGTAGACTTTAATAGCAAAATGACTTTACAAGTCTTCTTCTCTGAAACCGCAAGGCCCAGTGGTTTTATATTTGGTATGTAACATTGTATAGTGGTCTTCTACAAAGATTGTTCAAATGATGCCTCTGCGGTCAAAACTGGGTGCACCCTGGGGATGGGGGCGGGTCACATTGTTTATATAGACTTTTGAATAGCAAAATTACTTTTATAATCTTTTCCTCTGAAACCACAGGGCCCAGAGGTTTCATATTTAGTTTGTAATATTGTATAGTGGTCCTCTACAAAGATTGTTCAAATGATGCCCCTGGGGTCAAATCTGGCCACGCCACCAGGGTCAGATGTTTATATAGACTTAAATAGAAAAATGACTTTAAAAATCTTCTCCTCAGAAGCCTCAAAGCACAGAGGTTTCATATTTGGTGTGTGTAACATTGTATAGTGGTCCTCTACAAAGATTGTTCAAATGATGCCCCTGGGGTCAAAACTGGCCATGCCCTGGGACTCACAAATTTTTATACAGACTTAAATAGCACGATGACTTTAAAACTCTTCTCCTCTGAACCGCAAGGCAAAGTGGTTTTATATAAGATTGTATAGTGGTCCTCTACAAAGCTTGTTAAAATTGGCCACGCTCTGGGAGGTCATATTGTTTCAGTTGACTTATATGGCAAGTTGGCTTTATAAATCTTCTCTGAACCCACAAAGCGCAGAGGTTTCATATTTTACGTGAAACATTCTATAGTGGTCCTCTACAAAGTTTGTTAAAATTATGCCCCTGGGGTAAAAAGAAGCCATGCCCCAGGGTCACATAGTTTCTATAGACGTATATGGAAAGTTGGGTTTAAAAATCTTCTCCTCAGAAACTGCAAGGTCCTCTACAAAGATTGCTCAAATATTACCCAGGTGCAGAAAGTGGCCACGCCCTGGGGGTCACATGGTTTACATAGACTTCAAAAAATGTTGTGAATCTGCAAGACCCAATCTTTATACTCGGGTAAGTGCTTTAGGGTCAGTTGGCTCTCTTAATTGTTATAAGCCTTAATGATGCCTTAAACTCAGGTGAGCAACATAGGGCCAAGATGGCCCTCTTGGTATTGCTTGGCAAGAATGTGCAGTTATTAGTTTAGGTTTTTCTAAATGCATACTTATACATTGACAAAGTACAATACACATTATGTCGGAGAATCATTTTCCACTGAAATCCATGTTATTGTTCTTTTCATCAGAATTTAATATAGTTCACACCATTTTCAGAGCCTGGTACAGTTTGTGAAAGAGAGGTCAGAAGAGGTTGGGCTTCAAAGCAGAGTATTGGGCTCAGTTCATGGCACTGAAACTAGGGGCATTCTTGATGAAGTGAAGAAACACATATGGAGCACAAAATCTCGAACTGATGATGTAGACTGACACTTGTTGATTTTAATAAAATGTATTACCAAACACCTGATTTATCTGTGACATCCTGAGTTTGCCTATTAACCAAACATAATTTATTAGCTTGCCTACTCTTGTCGGCGTAATGCTCTGGTTAAGGTTTGCATGCAACAAGCTCATATCTCAGTATCTACTACAGATATTCAATTGAAACTTCTCACATGTCTGGAGTCATTATGTTAGGTCACTGACAAAGCCCCAAAACTCTGACCTGCAATTTAGCAGAATTATGCCCCCTTTTGTACTTAGAAAATTCAATTTAAAGTTTGTGTCCATCAAGGTCATACCTCTATATCTACTACAGATATTCAATTGAAACTTCACACATGTCTTCAGGGTCATTAAATGTGGTCACTGGCCAAGGCCAATAACTGTGACTAGCATTTAGCAGAATAACGCCACTTTTTGTATGTAGAACATTCAGGTTAAGGTTTGCATGCAAGTACGTATCTTGGAACTACTAAACATATTCAATTGAAACTTCACACATGTTTTCAGGGTCATTATTTAAGTCACTGACCAAGGCCCATAACTTGACCTGCAATTTAGCAGAATTATATGTTATTTGAAAATTTAGGTTAAAGTTTGCGTGCAACATGTGCATATCACTGTAACGAAGACAAATGTTCATTTGAAACTTCACGTGTACATGTACCAACAAGAACAGGTTAATAATACATAGTTTGGTTTCCAAATGCTCATGATCTAAAAGCAGTTAATTTCAATCGGGGCTTATTCTTCTGCAAGTTGTTGTGTTTTAGTATTAAAATGTTTATGAAAGTGCATGGTTTTAATTGTTAGACATACACATGTTTGTCACTGGTTTGATAAAGCAAAATGTATAGATCAATCGCTTCTATTCTTAGAAAAAGGCAGAAATTTGCTGAGTTCTGTAAGGCCCATGTTTATATTTTGTTCGAACATGTAAACATTATCTACAGAAACTAGCAGATAATGTAAACTGACTTTTATTTATTTCGATAAAATGAATATAAGTATGAGAGAACAATGTCTCAGTCATTTTTGTGTATTAAACTTTTTATTTTTTTGTTGTTACAAAGTGGACATTTTAACTGATTTAGACTTGTATGCAGACATATTTATGTTATTATTATTTAGAACAGAACAGAACAATACTTCCAACACCCAGTTTTACATATATATGCAACACAGGGAAATTGTGGAATTTTACTTGAAATGCATTGACAGTACAATAGTTTGTATAATTTTAAGACCAATATCAGAGAAATTGCCCTTTGGTGTTGGTCTACTTAAATTCTTTTAGATGATTTTGTTGTACGTAATAGATATGGCCACTGGGCCAAATTTGCTTAAGTGGCTTTTCGTAAATTGTTGTCACGAAATGAAATTATGACTGACATGCGGCTCGAGCCTTCATCATACAAATGCTAATGGAGTCAGATAACCTTTTTTAAAACAATTTAATTGATTATAAATGTATACAGGAGCAATAACACTGTTAGTACAGATTATAATTATTCGTGCAAAATTCTTTCTAAATATCCTAACAAATTTAATATCTAATATTCTCAATTTCTTACACAAATGTTCTATATTTTAATTATATAATCTATATATTGATATTTCAATTTAGTTGACTGAAACATCCAAAGTAAGCACGTTTCTCTCACCAACCCCGTTGGGCTCTATACTTCCACCTGATCAGGCGAATTAATTAGGCCCATCCGTCAGCTGAACACTCTGATCGTAAAACGCTTATGACCAAACATTGTGTCTGCCCTGTATCTGCTTTCCTCTCGAACATATGAAAATGTCTGGCCCCAACATCAGACTTCTGAAACTGCATTCCTCAAACAACTACCGGTACTATTTGGCACTGCTTGGTCCGTACCTGCTTGCTTTCTCTGCTTGGCCAGACAACCACTCTCTGACTCTGGCAATGCCTGGCCTGAACAACTGTTTACTGGCTCATCGTTGACATTAAAGTGATTGCAGTTATTATATTTTACAAACAGCACATAGTTGTTATTTAACGAAATATAAAAACACTAAACCCCTTAACATCAAACATACCAAATCATGAATTGCATAACATTATCCTTCATGATAAGTATCAACACAAAATTGTGTATGACATACATGTTATAATGCAATATTCACAAACAAACATGTAACTTATTTATAATAAATGAAATTAACGTATCTATATTAAATTCACAATCTTATGTATAGAATAAAATCTACTTGAAAGCTAACAGAGGTTCAAAATAACTATCAAAATTACAAGAAACAAATATTGGATGAAATTAATAGTTACCCCAGTTTCTGTTCAACGTAGATATACCCATGATATATACTACACACCAATTTCGGCCCTCTGGCACTTTTTACAGGTCCTTACTGGACAAGTCCAGATGTGCTCTGAATTACTGAATATCTGGGAAGAATGGAACACATTTAACATTTATTGTGGTATATGCCATATTTCACTTTAACATTTCTTTGTTAAAAGTTGCCGCTTCTGAGAGCATGCCAGGACCCAATTTTGTGATAAGATTTATGATCTCGAAAGCAGGAAAGGAATACTTTGTTATGGATGTTTGACTTGGGTCATGTTAGAATCTTGACACTTGTCTGAAGATTTTGATCCAATTTTAAAAATAACACACAGGAATGGTGTTTTGGTGACCCTCTACCGAATTTATTCAGATAATTTATATTCGTTTAAAGCATTTGTGTCATGGGTGAGGCAGATTCACTTATATGGCTGGATTGAGAACATGGAAATCGTATTGTGTTCGAAACAGTTTTCCATTGTAGGTTGTGTCAATTCAACGTTGTCTACAGTCAGGTGAGTACAGTACGTTGGCTCTCTTGTACACGTATACTATACAGCTGGGTATTGAATTCATTTACAAAGAACACTGCACGACATAGAATACTAATGCACAATTCGTTTTGATCTTTGAATATGATCGCATGTCACAAGCACGCAATAACAAACTGATAACTAACGAATTAAAACAACAGAACATAGGAGTTTGGTCAAACACAATATGGATTGGACATAGTCAGGCTTTGCTTTTGTACATTCTATAAGCTTCCATGCACCTAAGCACTGCCCAATACGATCGCATATACGATAGAACATGATTGGACGACCATCAGCAGTGTACAGGTACAGCTCCTGACCTATGTTTACAAACAGGCTGTGCAATTGAGTTACACGAATGATTTAGATCACATGATCTTTCCTTCGCAATACTTCTGTGTTGTACGAGTACAAAATCTATTACTGCAGAATTAGTACCATCTTAAGCAACCGCACACACATTGGAATCTATAGGTTACGCATGCGCAAATAAATTCCTTCTTTGTTACATATAAAATATTCAATGTTTGATCACAATTTTCACCATGACCAAGCGACTTCCCAATATATCACTATACATTGTTGGAAAGATAAGGCCATAACCTTTTGAAACAACAGCATGTTAAAAATTTCTATACGTTGTAACTCAAAATATTTACCTTAGAATAAACACACCGGTTTTGACAGGCATGGGGGCTGCCATTTTGCGCATGAATACATGGGCATAAGTTATGAAGCTGGGAACCACTAGACACAAAAGTAGTGCACAAAACACCCTTTTCTCTTATTGCTTACATATATATACCTTTAAAATCATACCAAAATATATCATTTAAACTGTATTTTACAAATTATATGCAAACAGCACTCAGCCACATGTGCTTATTATCTAACTGACAGCATGTAACCCTGGGGATTAGATTTCCGTTTTGGTGTAATTTGACCTATATGGCATACCGATACTCGACGCATGCGCGTGCGCAACAAAAGGTGTGCGGTCACGCAGAAACTCGTATTAAACAGCTTCACGCTATTGTTCTCCGAATCCGTGACGAAAAACCCGCCAGAAGGTAACTCACATATGCTGTTTATGCAACAGCGACTGTGTTTCCTCTGCCATCTTGACATGTAGTATTATTACCTACTTGCGCTTTATTTATGACTTTATTTGGTGTTATCCCGCATGTAATATTTGGTGTTATCCCGCATGTAATATTTCCCAGGACAAACATGGTTGCTAGATACTCTTGTGAGATGGTTTGCGGAGTGAATTGCAATTTAACATTGTTCTGTCGGGGTTTCACTTCTGTTAAAGAATCAGTATATCGAGTCGGTGCAAGAAACTTTCTATATGCAACATATGCGTGTTCCGGACTTTCTTCAAGTTTATTTATAGCATTGGTAAGGAGCTGCAGCTTACCGTTTATAAGAGTACATTGTTCAATATCAGTCTCGAAACCCTTATTTAAAGGGACCTGTTCACAGATTGACACATTTACACATTTACATTTACACATTTGTCATCGATTCCAAAAATAAAAGAACAGTGTATACAAGGGAACAAAATAACACTACGGACCTAGAAATATAATGTAAAACCCGTTTCGTTTATGAGTAATCATCAGCTGAAATTGATAAACTGTAAACGATGGAATAATTTGGAGTGTTTCTGTTGTTTTCGTTGAAACTGTTGACACCACGTGTAACACGTACATGAAGTAACTAATGCAGGATGAAATATAGTCGGAATAACCGAGTGGTTTAGGCGATAGCCTGTTAATCCGTAGGTCCCGGAGTCGAACCCCGGTTGGACCGTTTTTTCTAAATACTTATCTTGTTCTTATACTTGAACTTTTCAGCTCCGATGCTAAAATCTGTCTAGTTAAGACATTGAATGGAAAATTCAAAAACTGCGAAAATCTGTGAACAAGTCCCTTTAAACTGTTTCGCACTTTCGCACTAAACTCCTTTTTAGTATTTGTCTCAAGTCGTTTTAATAATTTTAATTTTCTCAGAAACATTTTGATTTCTGCAAATTGTTTGTTGTACGAAGTATGTAATTCTTGTATATCTTTTCGTTTAACCAATTTTCTCTGTTCTGATTCCTGTTGTTTTGTCTCGATGGTACTCATTAACTGTTGAAAATCTATGATCTGCTGTTGTCCCTTTATTTTTTTCGGAAATACGAGAAAACTGACATTTCCTGTAAAGAAATAAATTACTTTTTAATCTGATTTATTACCATGACCAGGCCTTAAGAGTTTGATGGCTATACAAAGCGCGCCATTTTCGTGGATTGACGTCACGTTGTTTTGCACAAATGCGCGTTTGCTCATTATCGATTTTCGGCCTGGACCGATTATCCATAATTGGCCCACCTAACGTTACTTAGAGGTTAATAAACGGCGACGGTGTGACATCTGTCCAGAATGGCACACTTAATCAGTAATGGCGTGAGGGCTTTAGCCCGAGAACATTACTTATCAAGTGTGCTATTATTGGCAGATGTCACGGCGGTGCCGTTTTTTAACCTTTTTATTGCAAATGTTGAATAAAAGAGTTCCTTTATTTTTGTTTTTGTTTTGGTGCTATGTCACTAAACCAATTAAATTATCAAATGCAACGGCTATGTAATTCCTTTATTTTGAATACATAAAGAAAGTTGCCTAAAATCATAATTATGTGGCTATGACTCTGCCGTATTATATTGTTTATAATACAAATTGCGGTTTATACGCAACATATCTAGATCTATATTATTATTATGTTCAAACTTTGGTTCTTGATTGATGTACGAAAATCAAATTTGCGTTTGATCGCGGGTTCCAAGATATGTTCTTGCTGATGAAGGCCTACGGTATATAAAATCGTTTTTCCTAAAGGTTGTCTTTCTATCTAGTACATAAGAAAAAGAAATCGCATAAACAGTCCCTGTTTAGCTCACCTGAGCACGAAGTTCTCGGTGAGCTATTGGTATAGGGGACCTCTCCTGCGTCGTCCGTCGTCCGTGTGCCGTCAACAATTTGTTTCGTTCTCACGCTGGGGACTTCACTTTTTATCCAATATGAACAAACAAAAGCAAAGTTTGTGTATGGCCATAAAATCTTGGACAGGTTCGATAATGAGCCCGATCGGTCCAGGAACCCCAGAGTTATTGTCCCTTTTTTGCCCTAAATACATCTATTCCTGAATAACTCGCCCGGTAAAGGGAGCTAACTGCAGTATCAGGGAGGTAATTGCCAAAAATGTCCCTTTGTAGGTGGGTCACCAATATAACCCAGATAGTGGAGTCTGCTTATCAGTAAAATTAATACATCACTCTGAGTCAACACGATACTTCTATTTTATTTTATTTTTTTCTGATATACATTTTATTCACCTCGTCCATAGGTTTGTGCAGGTCGAAGTCATCCTGCTCCATACCTTACAATGATTATTGTTAGTTAAACATAATAAATGTATATGTTAGTATATAATAATATTTTTAACATGCATTTAAACAACCTGACAAATTACTGGTAATGTAGAGATATATGAAGTAAGTACATGATGAATGCAAATACAATACAGTGCAAACACGCAAAGACGCACGTTTCACACACATACAGACACATACAACAGAGGGAAAAAAAATGAAAAGAAAAAAAAACAAACAAAAGTTTGGACTGTCATCAAATTTGTACTTAAAATAAATCATCGGCAATTTACATGACTATGGTATTGGGTTGTTGAAAGGCAGAAGAAAAATTACAAGTTATGTATTTAATTTTGGTTAGTGACAAGTTTTACAATGGCCCAGTTCTGCAGTTCCTTTTCTTGACATTTGCCATTGTTTTGAATTTCCCATGCTCAGCGCAGATAATTCTTCAGCCCTATTAGTGATGGTATTAGCCCCTTTATCTTACATAAGATTTTGTTTTTCATTTCTAGGATTAGAATATCGATTTCAAAAATGTTTCTGTTTGTACTTCCAAATAACATCGTTTGAAAAGATTTTTCAAAATATGTTTGCACATTATGTGAGCATAAAAATGCAATACTATAATTAACAATTCTCTGTGTAAAATTGCAATTCCAGAATAAATGTTCAATAGTTGCCTCATTTTCATTACAAAAAGTGCGTAAGTTATCCTGTACGATATTCATTTTATATAACAAAGATTTGGTTCCTAGGATTCTGTGTACTATTCTTGTCTGGAACCACTGTGTGTATGTATCTCTGGATATATTAAAAACAAGGTTGTGCACTTTTTTCCATTCAATGTTATTGAACAGTGTATTCCATTTTGATTGTGAAGTTGATATGTCTGTGTTGTAAATAAAAGATTTATAAACAATTTTGTTTTGGTTTTGCATCAAAACTATGTTATTCAAGTATAATTATGAATATGCACATTCTACATTTGTCTTTTTTATAAGCTGAAAGCCTGATATATTGATAAATGTCTTCACAGTTCTAATTAAACCTTCATAAAATAATTTGAACACCAATATAAGTTTCTAAAACAGATTTTTTTTAATTGTCCAGAGGTGCATACAATATCTCTTACACATGTAATTCCTATGTCATACATTTTTTTATTATATATGCTGTTCAAACCTATTTTAAAATAGTGATTATAAAATATGGGCATATCAAGTATATCTTCACACTTACTTACAACTTGTTTATTAATATACTCAATATAGCATGTAAGTACATATTTCCAGAAACAATGTTTCAGTGTGTTCACAATTTTTTTTAGCAAAGCCTTTCCCTACATTCAACAATTTCATAACATCAAACATAGAATATACTAGTTGGAAATTTTTTCCAATACACAATACAATTTTCTTTAGCCATGTCATTTTCATAGATTTTTCAAAAGCATATACATCAATCATAGAAATTCCTCCATCCTCATGTGATGTTTTAGCAATTGTATGTTTAATTTTAGCAGGTCCATCCCAGACAAAATTATAAAACATGCTGCTTATCTGTTTTAATACTTTTTCTCCTGGGCTAGGAAGGGCAATGAAGAGGTGTGTATAAAGGGGAAGTAATACTGTTTTAATAACAGTTATCTTTCCTAAGGGAGTTAAATTTCTTATTTTCCAAAATTTTATAACATTCTGTAGTTTTGTAAGTTTACTGGAGAAATTAATGTCTATCATTTGGGTTAAATCAACATCAAATTAAATTCCTAAAACTTAAACATTTGTTCTGCCCCAGACTAGTTTGTACTTATTTTTTATTGATTGTATGCTGTACTTTTTGGAGCCAATCCATATTATATTTGTTTTGTCATAGTTAAATTTTAAACCAGAACATAATGCAAAGTCATTTAAAAGATCAAGGGTAGCATTAAGGGAAATATCAGTGCCATCTAATAAGAGAGATGGATCATCAGCAAATTGAAATTTTTATATTCAATATTATCAATCTCTTCTATGTTAGATCTGCATCATTACACTTGATAGCCTGCTTCTGACCTTTTTTTGGCTATGTATGCAGCAAGAAAATTTTCCACTGTCTGTCTTGGCATCTAGTCAGGAAAAAAGATATAAACAACAATCAATAGCTAGAATTCATGTTGTAAACAATCATTCAGAATATAGGATTTAGATCATGTGATCTGTAGCCTGGAAGGGTTAATTATTTTCTGTAGGTTTTGGACTGTTTAATTAGTAACTTATTCAGTATCATTTAATCATGCAACTTTTGGACTAACTTACATTTAAATTGGGAATATGGAAACGCAAGTAATTATTTTACATGATTTTTGAAGATGATTAATTATTTCTCCTTAATTGAAAAATACTTTTAAACTGTTTTACATTTTCTCCTTAATTGAGAAATATTTTTACACTATTTAGAGTGCACCATGCTACTTGCTAGTATCTGCTTGTATGGTACATGTATATATAAGTAAGGACTTGTAGTTTGGGGACTCTTTTTATAGTTCAACAAAATAAAAGTGACCTCCCGTGCATCATTTTCATTACATTTCATCTCACCTGAGCACTTCATGCTCGATGAGCTATTGGTATAGGGGGACTGTCCTGCGTCGTCCGTAGTGTATCGGAACATTTGGGCATGTGGGCATGATACAAACTTCACTTTCATTCATTCTTTACCAAACTTGCATAGTTTGTGTATGACCATACAACCTTGGATAAATTATAGGCCATATCAGACCATGAACACCAGAGCTATTGCCCCTTTTTCATGAGAAAATCTGCAAAATGGACTTTGTGCAACATACAAACTTCATTTTTCCTCTGAATTTGTCCAAACTTGCACAGCATGTACATGAACTGAATATTTCAACAAAATCAATAAAATGGCCTAGATTGGGATACAAACACCAGACTTATTGCCCCATTTTTGTGAGAACATTGGACAATGTGGAGTATAGAGACTTCATTTATTGCCTAATATTAACCAACTTACACTGTTTGTGGTTGACCATAAGGTCTCAGTGAATGTCCAATATGGAACAGATCAGACAAGAAAGACCAGAGGTATGGCCCCTTTCTTGTGAAAAAAATCCACAAATTGTCAATGATTAGCTTTCAGTCCACATATAGAATTAAATTTTCATTCCTTGTTGACTAAACAGTTTGTGTTTGACCATAAGTTTTCATCAAGGTGCAAAGATGTGTCAGGTAGAACCATGAACACTGGAGTTATTTCCCCTTTTTTGTTTGAAACTTTACAAAAAATGGACTTTGTGTGACATAGACACTTCATTTTTCATCTTATCTTGATAATACTTGCACAGCTTGTGTTTGACCATAATATCTCATCATAAACCAAGGTTTTGTGCTGATTAGGCAGCTTGTGTATGGCCATAAGATCTCATAATAAACCAAGGTTTTGCGCTGATAAGTGTGTAAAGAACTAAGTTATTTGCCCGTGTATTTGTGAAAAAGAAAAAAAAAAGAACTAAGTTCAAGATTTTGACTTCAGTTTTTATTTGGGATGGCAGCAAATAGTATTTCAGCAACCGGTTAATTAGTTTTGGCATTTGAGCTGTTAACCAGTGAGCTAAATATCATTTATAAGACCTGAAACACAATTAAAATGGAAATACATCAAGTACAATGTATTTATTTGATTGAATTGTCCTAATCGATGATATACTTAATGCTGACAGTTGTCTTGTATTGCTGTCTTTTGAGACTATTTTAATTATTGTTCTGTTGCAATAAGAACAAGGCACAGTACCTGGAATTCAGCTGGATTTTTGAACTAAAAATGTGCCATTGAAAGAATGGATGTCAACCTCTATGTAATGGAAGTGTGGTTGTGCATGGTAAACATATCATCGATTGTTTGTGGTGTTTCTTGGTCCCAACAGTTTCGACCGTAAATGCATTTGTATGGTGCCATTTAATTGCCAGGTAAATAATAAAAGTAGGCCGGACAAACATGAGACAGTATAGCGCCTGTAGATTGCCAGGTTAGCTACAGAAGAAGGCCGGACAGGCATCTGTATTGCACCTGTTGAATCGCCAGATCAGGTTGTCTGATTTGGGTCATTTTGTAGGTGATGACATTTAGCTGATCTGTGTCATTGCCAGTACTCATGTGAGCGCTTTGGGCCATCATGGTCCTCTTGTTAATGTTTCATATTGATTCGCCGTACAAAATCATCTTAGTATAATTTAAAATAAATCTTAATACGGAAATCTACTTATCTGAAAATAACGCTTGATTGCATTAAATAGCGCGCCATTTTTGTGAAATGACGTCACGTCGTTATGCACAGGCGCGTTTTCTCATTATGGATTTTTGGCACACCTGAGTGTGCCGATTATCCATAATTGGCACATCTTATATTATGACGTCGAAGTCAACCACATAATGCTTGTATATGATACTATATATAGTAACATATGTTTTACTATATATAGTAGCATAAGACCTCGAAATCAACCACATAATTGCTTGTTTTGTAACGTAAATATAGCACCATATGCAATAAAAACTACTATAATTGCAAATTTACAACATTTACTACGCTCCGCTCAATATCAGGACTACGTTTTGCGTTATTTATTATGTAGTTTAACAACGATAAGTCCATCTTTTTATAATGTGTTTGTCCACGATTTTATTTCGCCCCAAGTGTTTGCCTATGGTCACGTGAAACTTCGTGTCGGCAGGGATTTTAAAGAGCTATCCTGCGACAAGGTTAAATCTGTGCGTCGAGGTTGTAATTTCAGCTACATTAGACCATACCAACGGGAGACTACTCTGAGGCGTGTATCACTCTCAGTGGAAGGGTAAATACTAGTACATGTACTTGGATGAGATAAACTATATTTGACAACTGTACACGTACCGTGCACACAACTCGAGCACGATTTTCATTATTTTAAAATGGCTATATGATCGTTAGTGTTTACATACTATGACAATATATACTTGAAGAACTTACTATATGATTTGTATATGATAAGGTAATAAACATTCCGCTCGAGTAAAGTCACCGTTAACACTGAAATATTAAGGCTACTATTACGATGATACACAATATGTACACATTCAATTCCTGTTCTCAAATACACAAAAACAAATGATACAATATGCAATACAATATAATATGAATATATCACTGTCAATATTAGTGTACACAAGTTTATCACATGCTATACCTTGTTTTCCGTGTAATACAACCATTACGAATTTTTTTTTATCGTACACATGTGTAAGATAACATTTTGCGCGTTTTCATTGAGTGCATATTTCTAGACTGACCAATCCAATCGCATGACGTTATTTTTGTGAAATGACGTCATCAACATGAAATTACGTGACGTCAGTATACAACTTGAGAATTTACCAACTTAGTTTTGTACAATTAGAAGGGTTTTATTTCACTCAAAAGCATGTGATAAAAAAGATCTGACTCTCGTTGTCATTACGTACCATATTTTATTAAACACGTCCAGGAAAGTCCTTAGTAAGCTAGCCAAAGGCTCGCTTCCTAACAAAATACCTAAACTCGTTTATTAAAATATGGTATGAAATGACAACTCGTGTTAGATTCTATATATCTAGGTTGTTTTTAAAACTATGATTTTATCATTTTTCATTCCAACCAAAACTGATGAATTCCGTTTACTGTAACAAACAGACCGGGGTTCTTTAACATCATTTTCCGTGCCAACTGTCGCCAATATTTGTGTACCGCCAATGTCCACTTGAAAAATACATTGCTGCGTTGTATAACACACTAAAACCTGTCCAGATAAAGCAACACGAACATCCGACTTTCTTACACAATCAAATGCAAATCGATGATCTTTCAGTGTAGCTAGAACGTTGCCGTCAATCGCCAGTGTTACAAGAGAACCAATGTATACGTTTATCACGTAGATCTTTGTACCATCATTGCTGACTGCGATGCAATCAACTGCAAAATATATTACACGTATCTGTATTACCCGAACTATACGGCATTTTCTACTGTCTATTGCTTTTTATATCTGTAAGCAACTTGAACTAGGAAAGGAATAAGTGTAACTTAGTCAAAGACACGACACATACTAAAATTTAAAAATGTTAATACCGGCATGTTTATAAAGCTGCTATTATATTTAGAGAGCCATCATAGACATAAATGTCTACATACATTTCACAATCGCAATATATCATGAACTGTCAAAAGTGATACCATAAAATTTAATTGATCAGTTTGTATTAAAACAGTATTTATTGTCTTTTTGTAGCTATTTTCTTCATTAAATACTTTCAAATACAAAAGACTATAACTTTTATAAGTGTAAGAATAACAATACAGCACCAGCATTTATAGCCTTCTACCTGTACGAAAGTTATATATCTTCTTTATCTGTCGACCATCGAGCGCATACAGGTACAATATGTTACCAGTTGTAACAAACAAGTTGGACTGGCAGTGTGCAATTGCCTTACACGAATGATTCAGATAAACTGATCTTTTCTTTTTAAGTTTGTTTTCTTCCACAATCATAAAGTCTATTGCTGCATTAGTTGTACTAGTTGATGCAACTGCAAACTCACTGGCCTCTATGTGACATATAGCATTCGGAGATGCAGGCAAGGATAAACGAGCCACAACGCTGTAGGTTGTATTAAACAGCTTCACACTCTTGTTTCTCGAGTCGATTATTACAAACTCGCCACTAGGTAGCTCACAAATGCCGTCAATGCTGCACTTATCTTCATTCTCCCACCTCACATTGTGCTTTGAGTTGTTGTTTTGCACGTTAATAATTTCATTTGCGATTATAACATTTTCACATGTTACATTTCCTAGAACAGACATTGACAACAAATATTGTTTAATAATGGTCTGTGGTCTGAAATTAACCTCCTCTTTCCTGGTCTTCGTTATGTTCAAAGAATCAGTTTCACAAGTCAGTTCTAGAAATTTTCTATATGCAATATATGAGTGTTCCGGGCTTTCGCAAAGTTTACTTAAAGCATCCATAAGGCACTGTAGCTTTCCGTTGATTGCAGAACACCGCTGAATGTCTGTCTCGAATTTAGTATTTAAGCTTAATCGTACACTTACTAACTCCGTTTTAGCATTTGCCTCAAGTCGATTTAACGATTCGTCTATTTCTTTCCGAAACCTTTCGATCTCTTCATATTGCTTGTCGCACGTAGCATGTAAATCAAGTATATCTTTTCGTCTATCTACCTTTCTCTGTTCAAATTGTTCTCGGTTTGACTGGATGCTGCACAACAGCTGTTTAAAATCTGGTATCTGCTCTCCTCCATTTACTTTATCGGCAATACGTGTTACCCGACATTTTCTGTTAAGTAACAGTTGACATTGTAAATTTTTTTACATAACATGTCCGTGTTTTTCTGAACTGTCAAAAGAGGAATAAATTCACGGTGGTTGTATGTGTTATTTTCAGAATTTGACTTTCGTCGCAGTTATCCGTCGTATTTACGCGTATTGATTTGCCTTTATGATATGCACAATACGTGATAGATAACATACGCAATTCTGCACTGAACATCAGTCGGAATGGCCGAGTTGTTTAAAGACGAAGAACTCAGACAGGTATATTTCTTATTTATTTATTTAACGCGTATTTTATCATTGTACATTGTTTCAACACGATTGCTTACAGTAAATCATGATTTTCACGAATAAAATGATATTAAAAACACCACAAAGACGGACACGTCAGACAAAGACGAAGAAGCGCTTATGTGATTTAAAAAAAAAATTATGTTATTAATTATTCATTTTCACGAATATTAAATAAATAATCAAAAAGCAAAGAAAGAAAAACAGAAAAGAAAGTTACGTAACACATATCAGTAAATATAAAATTTAATGTTTATAAAAATGCAAGTAAACATTTAAATATTACCTTTTTGCTCAAAATATTTTTTAAATGATTGGACTCCAACCAGCAAAAGCAAAGTTGGGGTGACGAGCAATATACGCTCTCCAATATGTTATAGGTAGACATGACTGCTCTATTGAAATCCCTGTATTAAATATCATACACCACAGGTAGAATTTTCTACCCCATACACGAAGCATGTTATCGGGAAATCATGAATGCTAGCGGAGGATGTAAATAACGCATTCAACCACCGTGAAATTATTCATGTTTTGACAGTTCAGAAAAAACGGACTATACAATGTAATCGTTAAAAGAAACCTTAGACATTAAATTTGGTAAAGTACACATTCCATATAGTGTTGAAGGTTTAACAAATGGTTTTACATAATTAATAAAATACACGAATTACGCACATATCAAAAATGTAGGAGGGAAAGATAACATACCTGTGACTTTTTAAATCGCACACCAGGCAGAGAAGCTTGTCGTGATCCTCACAGAACAATTCTAACTTCTCATTGCCATGTTCCATACACTGAAATAAGGGCTCTATGGTAGACCGGTCTGTTTTAACTGGCCACTGTTTTTTTTCACCACGTCCCACAGTATCATGTGTCTTGAACGTTTGACTGTGTGTATCATTGCAACTTTCACAATAACACTTAGCACATTTTTCACAGAAGAACTGTGCCTCTATTCGAGAACCGTTCTCTTCACACACGTAGCAACAATAGTCGTGTTCTACATCAGATCCCTTGCACATCGAACGCACAGACGATTCAGCCATTTGAAATGTTGCTGATTTTATTACTACTTTCGATGTCCTATATCGTAACGTGTAACTGTTTATTGTATGTGCACAATCACTTAATGTACATACGCTAATGGTCCGATTCACATGTAATAATGTATGTTGAAACGTGAAATATTTACATGTTTGCTGAACAAATATAAATCCAATTACAATTTCGCACCAAAATACTTGGAATCTGAATCTGCACACGTTTGTAAGTCATTGACCTAGTTATCGTATCTTTGCAACTTATCATGTGTAAATAGCCACCGAACGGTTGTTGTTCTCTCTAACCTGGTTAAACTGATTTAACATGTCGGAAATAAGATCCGTTTCACTTTTTCATAAGCCGTACCGTTTGGGTCAATAACGTGTAGGAAATTAGATCCGTTTTACTTTTTCATAAGCCGTACTGTTTGGGTCAAAAGTTAATGTATTGTGCGATTTTATTGACCTGGCACTCATTAATCTCCGGTAGCGCTCGGCTGTTTTATTTATATCGGTTTAACGTTTATCGGGCGTGTAAAGCTCGGATTTCACAGTCATATAACAAAAGCCCCCTATCAACCAGTGTCAGGAAGAATAGCGCGGTGGATAATGTTTAAGACTTTGAATCACAATGACTGTGGTTCGAATCCTGCCAATATCTTTCCTTTTTATTATTTTCTTTTACCTCAAAATCACTTTTTCTCAAGACATTTTTTCTTTTCATTTTTTTCCTTTTTTTCTTAGTTCTTTTATTTTATCTACCTAAAATGCAATCACAAATACTCTGTTTCGCTCGCAGTATCGATGCAGCTCTCTTCTGTGTCAAAAACGAGGCTGATGATGCGATTCCGTGTGATGGCGTCAGCAATATGATCAATTAAATAAATTAAAACAAATAATTAATTTGAATACATTAAAGGTGCCTGTTTTGGGATTCGAACCCAAAAAAATCACGCTTACAAACGTTGCGTACTTACCACTGCACTACAGTATTAACTGTTTCGTACTGAGGATTTAGTCAATACATATTTATGTCTGAGTCTCCTTTCTGGGTTAGTAGCTTAAATAGATTTACGAAAATACACGGAATATTCATGAGTGCCAGGTCAATAAAAAAATCGCACAATACACACAACATTTCTTATAAAAGGATGTACTTTCAGGTACAACATTGTACATACAGGTATACTTTGGTACCTACAGATCGAAATTTATAAATGTATAGCCGTTGGTATAAATTTGTACCTGTGGGTATGTTTTTCATCCACAAACCAAATATAAGCACACAGTCATATTTTAAGTATTTTATGTATTTTTAATTACACAATTTTTTTTTAACATGAAGTATTTAAGTACATCATTAACAACAACATAATGTGTTATTAATTTTAACAAATAAATAATTGTTTGATTTTGTACCGAATTTCAAATAAAATACATGCATATCTGCATGATAACGTGCTAACATGTACCTGTAGGTGTAAATTGTACATGTAGGTATTGTTCTAAATGCACCGACGGCCTTAAGTTTAGACAAAACAAAATTGCACATGTAGGCACAATTTTGTACCTGAAGGTGTACATATCTAATCATAAATTTTGGACATATTTTTACTTTTGACCAAAACGGTACCTATATTTGCAATCGATGCATGCATAGGAAAGTATGCACGTTAGGGAATATCACTAGTATTTCCAGCAAATAGCCCATTTTGGACGTAGGGGTGTACAGCTGCGTACGTTTATTTAGTGTTAGCAAGCTGCCAGCACGATGTTTGAACTTACCTCTTATAATGATCAATTTCTAGTGTTTATTAATTCAGAATACTTTTACTAGATTAACTCGTTTTATTTTAAAATGATGAATTACAGCAAACAGTAAGACTGATTTTCCACTTGTGTATTATTTTACGGTTCTTTTTCCGAAATCGGCGATTATCATTACCAGTAGAACTGGTAAACACTCATTCGAAGTTTTATGAATAATTTACAAAACATACTTAGTTTTTGATTTAATACTTTGGATTAATTGCATAATTTTCAATGCACTGACATGATTTGGTGTCTTTGAATTTATGTTTCACTAGTACTTCAAGAAGTACACAGAAGACCATTTGCTTTTTTTAAGAATATTGAACTTAACACAACACATTAAACTTGCCCAAATGCGTTTTCATATGTATATGTACCTGGCGCTTTCCTCGTTCATTTTTTTCAAAAATTAGATGTTAACAATTACATCATTTGCTCCTATGTAAATATATGCTTGCCTGTTAAATTGTACATGTCTGTGTACTATGTACACTAACGTTCACACATAATACATTAAATGATTGTCAACGCAAACCTTCTACACTTGTACGTATGATAGACTTTTAAAAGGGATGCAATAATGATGTTTACCTAAATAAGAGACATTTGCATCCGGACAAACACACATACACAACGAAAAGAAAAAAAATAAAGACAGACAAAAACACATTATACAAACTCTATATTTTAAATATTGACAAATATTTATATCTGAACACGCGAATCAGATTTATCTACTACAACACGCATACACAATGACTTTAAAAAAAATAGACGAACATTACCTAAACTATATTTTTTAATGTTGACCAATTTGTGTGTGTGTGTCTATCTTTGTATTGTCCTCGTCAATAGATATGACACTGGTCGAGGACATCCCGTTCATACCATACAAAGTTGTTAGTACATATAACGTAAATACGTATGTGCTGGTTAGATAAATATAATATATACATCGGTGAGAATTATTTTAAAGAGGACTTTCAGTCATTATATTTGAAAAAAGAATACACATAGACACGGGTATATGTACTAAAATAATGAAAAAAAAAAACGAAAATTATAAACATGTTTTTGATAAATATTTATATCTGCACATGCGAATCTGAGTTGTTCTGTTACAACACATACGCAGCAACAAAAAAAAATACACGGACAAAAACACATAACACAAACGATATATTTTAAATGTTAACACATTTGTTTTCTAATACAACTAATAAAGAAAAAAACACCTTTGACCAATATGATCAACCAATGTAATTTAATGTGGAAATCTATGGTTTTAAAAGATTTATGATATTTGCAAGATTGGTCATCAGTGTACTTTCTAATGGCAGTCTTCACTGCACTTGCTCATAGTGATGCGTCCATGTCAATATTGTGGCGGACCGTTTACATGGCGCTAGTAATCGGAAACATAACGTTAGTCGCATCAATATCGTCAAGGGATCAGTTTCAGATGTACGTCAGTTTCAAATGGTGTCTTTTTACATTGTTCTGACCTCTTGTACTTTGTAAAGAGGACAGAGGTCGTCGTCTGTATCTTTTTGCGAGATCAGTAAGGTATTAAAATTAGGATAAGATAATTAGAACGAATACCACATTTCCTAATTCCAACTTCTAAGT
The DNA here is from genome assembly GCA_027627225.1 of Congeria kusceri. Classification (NCBI taxonomy): domain Eukaryota; kingdom Metazoa; phylum Mollusca; class Bivalvia; order Myida; family Dreissenidae; genus Congeria; species Congeria kusceri. Next base: position 31,035,052 of record CM051033.1, read on the forward strand.
GTTCCCCATATTTTATTATTTCTGAACACATGTATCCATTTCCGCGCCTTGATGGCAGTCATTTATTATTACATGTGTAAGAAAGAGACTTAATTTATTACATCATCATCCACCAGATAAAAATATATTAAGTCGACATAACCCCCCCCCTCAGCCCCCCCCCAAACAAAAAATAAACATATGCCTACACAATGGTTAAGTGCAGATTCTACCAGTAGGATGTGTTGCATATGTTTTTCATTCAATAAAAGGCCCAGCACGCCTCCTCCTTGACATTGTAGTGACTTGTCGGTTGTGCAGGTAATGCAAAACACATAACATCTCGACAATAAACTAAGTACAAGCTCTTTATGAGGAAGTACATGTACATACGAGTACTTATTTTACGATTTTAAAACCACAGGCAAGAATTTACTTGCACACTGTATATTTCATAAATGTTCAATGATTAATAATTTATCAATCCGTGATAAAATGCACATAAAATTATGAAAATCCTTTAGTGGACACACTGACAACCTATGAAGGAATGTTCAATATTATTGTATATTTCATTGAATCTACAATGTATTTTTTTTATAATACCGGTGTACTTAGCAGTTTAGAACTACCAAAAACTATTTTTGACTACATAACGAATTGTACCCGTGACACGAACACATTTTGTTGATTAATTTTTGCCATCTTCATCGTCACATCATGGCTCTGTTTGTCATGAATATTTGATGAAATGATTAATCAGCCCATCACTAATGTACAAACGAAAGTCTACTTTCGCTTTTAGATACAGCGAAATTATCACCTGAACTGGCGTCATTATGAATATATAATGACCTAATTTTGATTCAATTATATAGATGAGTTGATCGTGAATTAATTTAAATAAATTCATATTCCACAACTTTAAATGAATAATACAAATTATATGTGTTAATGACACTAAACGATCAGAAACCAACAAATTTTCAAAACAAACATAATCTGTTCAATTATTACAACATAATCTGTTCAATTATTATTTATAACCAATATCGATCAATTGCAGGGATCAATTGCAATCAAAATGCGACCCATTCCTGATTAAACTTAAGGGCTATGGTGACTTCACAAGTCTTGCAGGCTGATATCACCATTCTATTGTTAAGCGATGACAACAAATAAACAGAAAACGGTCTCCGCAGTAGGGTGATATGACTCCTGTACAGTACACATTGTGTAGATAGTGTTTATCTAGACCGCCTCCCTGACCGAGGGAACGGCTGAGAATAATGATAAGTGAAGACAAAATATGCAAAGTAGAAACCTCCACATTGACGTTATTTTGTTTATTGTATGTATTGTTGTAGTATGTTTTAATTAAAATAATCGAATATTTAAATCCCAAATTAAGATTTAAATATTCAGATTCCAATCAAACATTCGAAGAGAGCTTTTTCACAATTTCCAAGCGGCCGATTTTAGGCTGATCTAAACATAATGTAAATGATATCAACAGAATTTGATTACAGTATTGACTTCGTGTACTTGACATGTGGAACCGAAATGTTATTGTAGCTCATTTTGAGGAAGCAATTTCCATAAAAGTCCATTGTATCATTGCATTGTGTATCATATATGAGTTTCACAATTGTAAGCATTTTTACGTTTAAATTTTAATTATAAAATCATTTATAGAAAAATCACATTTACATTTCACAAAACAGAAAGGCAAGAGCCTCTTCACAATTTGGTGAAAAAAGCCTTTTAGGACAAGAAACATAACTAGATTTTGATCAGTGATAAAATTAACGCCCTTTTTGATGAATGTGTTTCCTTCGTTTCCTTCGTGAAGTGTTTGGAAAAATGAAGGGATGGCATCCAATAAAAAAATAAAATCGGTATTCGAATATTCGCTTTTTCATTCAATCGAATATTCGAATATTTACATAATATTAACTACTGTGAACTTTGTGGCCTACAGAACGAAGCGTGAGGGGGGTTATAGGAATGCCCTTTGTCCGTCCGTCTGTCCGTCCGTCCGTGCGTCGGTGCGTCCGTCTGTCCGTAACATTTTCGTGTCCGCTCCCTATCTCCTATACCCTTTGAAGGATTTTCATTAAACTTGAGTCAAATGTTTAGGTCATTGAGACGATGTGAGAAGGCATGAATCAGTCACGCCAGCTTCAGGTTAAGGTCACACCTGAAGGTCAAACATTTGAGCCTCCATTTCGCGTCCGCTCCATATCTCTTATGCCTTTTGAAGGATTTTTATGAATATTGGCTCAAATGTTTAGGTCATCGAGACCATGTGCAGAAGGCATGGGCCTTTCACACCAGCTCAAGGTCAAAGTCACACTTGAAGGTTAAATGTTTGAGCCTCCATTTTCGTATCCGTTTTTCGTGTCCGCATCATATCCTCTATACTCTTTGAAGGATTTTCATTAAATATTGGCTCAAATATTTTGCTAATTAAGACCATGTGCAGAAGCGTAAGCCAGTCACGCCAACTAAAGATCAAGGTCAAACTTAAGGTTGAATGTTTGAGCCTGTATTTTCATTTCCGTTTTTCATCTTATGTGCCCTTTAAAGGATTTTCTTGAAACTTGCCTCAAATGTTTATCACATTGAGGCATTGTGCAGAAGGCATGAGGCAGTCACGTCACGTCAAGGTCAAGGTCACACTTGCAGGTGAAATGTTTTAGCCTCCATTTTTGTGTCTGCTCCATATCTCCAATCCCCTTTGGAGGATTTTCCTAAAACTTGGCTCAAATGTTTATAACATTGAGACGATGTGCAGAAGGCATGGAGCAGTATTGCCACCTCAAGGTCAAGGTCACACTTAAAGGTCAAACGTTTGAGCCTCCATTTTCGTGTCAGCTCCATATCTCCTATGCCCTTTAAGGAAGTTTCATGACACTGATCAATGTCAGTGTGATACTTCAATGTCACCTTTAAACTCTAATGAAGAATCAAGACGGGGAATAAAGCTGTCTTTTGGACTGCCTTGTGACATTCTAGTACCGAAAAGCCAGTACTGTTGTTTGTTCATTAATAAATTGCGCTTTATAATTAATGCGCAAAATGCCCAGTACAAAAGCAATAACATGTGCAGGACGCAATTCAATTGTTCTTTTAAATAAAAAGAAAACAATTGTGAAAACATCACACATCGCTCCGATAAGAATTAGTTCATTATCACATTTGTGCAACGTTTCTCAATTATAATGACTACTAAATGTATCTGTGATTGCAATTCTTTAATGTAATATTTGCTACTCTTTTCAGAAGTCTAAATGTTACTTGCAATATACAATTAACAGTTATGGTTTCCTAGTGACGGATATAATTGTGTATTACTGATGACTTGACGCGTGGACACTGACATCGACCCGTATATTCAATATCTTTTGGTCTGACACGTGACACGGGGCCATTCTAGCAAAAACATGGTATTAGGTATATACCGGTATGGGTGAAATGCTGCCTTTATGTGGACGGACAATTACTTTCTACGATCAGAAAGTATTTGATTTTAAACCGCAATAAAAATGTGCGAATATTCCAATGGCGTTTAACTATTCGAATGGCGACCATTAAATCGAATATTCGAATAGTATTGCCATCCCTATTAAAATGTGTTATCTTGGTTAAGTCTTTCATTCACATGGGTCCACTTTTCTTGAAAATAATTGCACCCATAGGTTTCAGACTTGGAATACTTACTCAGTATGGTGATATGAGTGTGTAGGACCAGAATCATAACTCTGTCATTGATTGCGATTTATTTCTGGCCCTTTTAAACTTCTCAATTTTTTTTTTTTCAGAAATTCTCAGGAAGAGGACGAAATGTTTATGTCATTGGTGTTAGTCGAGTGCTGCGGGCAATGAGATACTCGACAAAAAGCTATGCATTAAAGTCAGAGTAACTAGACAGGGTAAGTGAGAAATATGATAGCAATGGTTATTTAGCAGCTCAATATGCTTACATATTATTATTTAATATAATCATTCAGTATTTAAACAAATATATTTATACCAACATGATACTAAAACCTCTTGCACTTTTGTATTGCCCTAATATACATGTATCGTTAATGACAATCTGAATTAAGTACAATATCAATTTGGGTAGTATTTTAGTTTAATCAGATTGCATATATACATGTATAGGATCTGACACGAATTGTCATGTAATACGATATTTTATTAAAAGAGTTCAGGAATTTCGTTCGAAAGCGAGCGTTTGGCGAGCTTACAAACACATTTCCTGGACGTGTTTAATAAAATATGGTATGAAATGACAACGAGTGTCAGATTTATTTAATCACATGTTTTTAAACGAAATAAAAACCATTATACTTTTACCAAAACAGTATATAAATCCTCAAAGTTGTTTACTGAGGTGACGTAATTTCATGTAGTCGACGTCATTTCACCAAAATAACGTAATGCGATTGGTCAGTCAAATAATAAGTAGCAAATGAAAATGCTCAAAATGTTACCTTACTCGTGTGTAAGATAAAAATATTCGTAATGGTTGTATTACATGGAAAGCAAGGTATAGATATGATAGAATACAAAATGCAGATATCCTGAAATATTGAAAATACAACTACCGGTATTACCTTACCACCCATTATTATATTGCAGTTGTATGAAACTCGACTGTAAGCAGCCTGTTTGGAACAGGGAATGAACAAGACATATTTCCTGACATCAGTAGCAGAGGTTTGTAGAACATGTTTATTTCCAGCCTAATAGGACGTAAAGAGGCATCCTTTCATAATCATCAGGTTTTCTAAATTAAAGCTTGTATTTTGAAAACATAGAAAGGAACAGTTTTTGCAAAAGTGTCCATCTTTTTGACAACAAAATCGCGTACGTAACTGATTTCAGTGCTTAGAAGATATATTCTGTTATATCCAGTAAGTAATTTAAGAAATAAACAATAACATTACAATGAAAACTATATTTTACAGTTTCTGACCTACTTAAAAAAAACTTTAAAATATAGTTGACATGGAAACTCCAGAAAAGTGGTCAGGGCATGTCAGAATCGAAATAATTTTCTCATTGTTGTTGCCTATTGGCCAATAAACAATGAATTGTTGTTCTGAGGCGGTATTTTAAACCACTTGGGCTAACGCCCTCGTACTTTAATTCCTATGCATCAGAATTACAAATTGTTGTTCATTAGCCGATAAACAACTCTAAATCGAAAATTATTACTGAATTGAATAATCTACATATAGAAGCTGTTTTCAAAGTATCACCTGGTCAAGTAACAGAACATTTCTTAAATATTGCACTTTGCAAAATATGAGCACTTTTAAGATTTACATCTGTATGAACAACCTATGTTGCTTGCTAGCGTACAGTTTTTCAACGTTAACTGAAACAAGTAGAGCTAATTCATGTAAGGGTACATGTATCTAACAGTTTATTGTTCAATTTATTCTATAAATATGATATGAAGCGTGTCATGGGAAAATTTTGGGCTTAATGCATGTGAATAAAGTGTCGTCACAGATTAGCCAGTGCAGTCCGCACAGGACGACACTTTGCGCTTCTATGGTATTTTCTGTTTAAAGGAAGTCTCTTCTGAACATTAATCTTCCGTAGGCAGAAAGTGTCGTCCTGGATTAGCCTGTGTGGACTGCTCGATTTTCCCACAGCACGCCTCATATATTGAAACTGTCTTTATTGTAGTGTTACATTGATATATCTACTTATTATGTAGCATTCCTGACATTGATTTTTCCTCTTCAGAATGATATCAACCTAAACAGGGAAACCCTTTCAAACCTGGCAATCTTTGAACCAAGAACATTTCGGGTAAATTGAGATGGATCGTACATACTTATTTAATACTTAATAACCTGGGAACATATGCACAAAGTGAAAATTTAAAACAAATTTCCCTTGAGAAAATCGATATTTTGTGTTTAAAATATGGTAAAATAAAAAACAACAACATTTGTTTTCTAGATTCAAACCATTTGACAAAGTACATGTATATACTTCAAATGAACCAGCCACAGAATTAAAGAATTGTATGATATTCAGCGACTGGATAAGAAATTCACTAAGGACCATACTTGCACAGCTTTTGTGTTACAATGTCTCTGTTTCAGTTGGTAAATAGATTATGCAGAAGCTCAGAGAAGGAACACCAGAGTTATTGCCCATTTTTGTAATCATTAATGCAAGTCAGTCTATTGGATTGTGAAAACAATTCATTATTTTTCTACTAAGTTTAACTTGATTACTTAAAAGCTGCGTATCAACATTTGTTCTCAGACAAGTGCGATTTTTAATAAAAAATCTCAGCAATAACTTGTGAATAAAGATCCTTGAATGTTTGATAAAAACTTTGTAAGACATGGAATGTTTCATCAATACTTTGTAAGACCTGGAATGTTTGATAAATACCTTGTAAACCTGGAATGTTTGATAAAAACTTTGTAAGACCTGGAATGTTTCATCAATACTTTGTAAGACCTGGCATGTTTGATAAATACTTTGTAAGACCTGGAATGTTTGATAAATACTTTGTAAGACCTGGAATGTTTGATAAATACCTTGTAAAACCTGGAATGTTTGATAAAAACTTTGTAAGACCTGGAATGTTTAATAAACACTTTGTAAGTCCTTGAATGTTTGATAAATACTTTGTTATTAAGACATCACTGATTAAACCAGAGAATATTTTTTGTATGATTATGTGTTGACAAGTGACTTGACCAAAATTAACCAAATCAGTTTTGAATGCAAGTGTTATTGTGCCCTGTTTATTTTAAGATGTTCTTTTTGGTTTGTCCAGTTATTTAATGTTTGTGCCAAACTTCATATATTTTTAGCTCACCTGAGCACAATCCGGCGTCGTCAATGTGCCGTCAACAATTTGGACTGTTATCGCGATAAAGACAACATATTTAGCTCGACTATTCGAAGAATAGGTAGGCTTTCCTAGTATCCCCGGCGTCGGCGTCCGCGTCTGAATTTGGTTAAAGTTTTTATTCAAACGTCTTGTAACTTCAAAACTACATAAGTTATTCACTTGAAACCTGGAATATACCTTTGCCATCAACTCCAGTGTCAGAGGCAACATTCCCCATAACTATGTTTTGTATTTTGACAGAGTTATGCCCCTTTTTCACTTAGATTTTCTGGTTAAAATTTACATTCAAAAGATTTGTAACTTCAAAATTACATAAGTTATTCACTTGAAACTTGTAACTAACCTTTGTCATCAACTGCAGTATCAAGGTCAGCACTCTGTATAACTCTGTTTTGTATTTTGACAGAATTATGCCCCTTTTTCAAAAAGATGTTTTGGTTAATGTTTATATTCAAATGTTTTGTAACTTCAAAACTTCATCGGTTATGCACTTGAAACTTGGAACTAACCTTTGTCATCAACTCCAGGGTCAGGGGCAACATTCACCACAACCTTTTTTGTATTTTGACATAAGTTATTCACTGGAAACTTGGAACTAACGTTTATCATCAAGTCCAGTATCAAGGGCAACATTTGCATAACTCTATTTTGTATTTGACAGAGTTATGCCCCCTTTTCACGTAGATTTTCTGGTTAAAGTTAATATTCAAAAGTTTTGTAATTCACTTGAAACTTGGACTATACCTTTGGTCATCAACTTCAGTATCAGGGTGAACATACCCCATAACTCTATTTTGTATTTTGATAGAGTTATGACGTTTTTTCACATATAATTTATATTTAAAGTTATTAAAAAATTCAAAAGTTCTGTAACCTCAAAACTACATAAGTTATTCGCTTGAAACTTAGAACTATCCTTTATCATCATCTCTAGTACCAGGGGCAACATTACCCATAACTCTGTTTTGTATTCAGGATAGAGAGAGACATTTTTCATCCAATCTTCACCAATCTTGAACAGTTTGTCTATTGCCATAAGATTACAGTGAAGTCGAATATAAATAAGATCGGACCAGTAACACCAGAGTTATTGCCCTTTGTTTGTAGAAAAAATATGCAAAGATGGACATAATACAGGATAGAGACTTCATTTTTCATCTAATCTTTACCAATCTTGCACAGTTTGTATATGACCATAAGATCAAAAGTGCAGTCGAATATAAGCAAGATTGGATCAGAAACACCAGAGTTATTGCCATTTGTTTGTGAAAAAATATGCAAAAATTGACATTATTCAGGATAGAGACTTCATTTTTCATCCAATCTTCTCCAATCGTGTACCTATGTGTAGCTGGATATTTTAAAGATTGCCTTCCACCTAAAATGGGGCATACATGTTTTACAAACAGCTCTTTTTCTTTTTTTCATTGTTAGTAACAATTATATAGGTTTATGTGCAAACCGATAAATTTTCAACTCGGAGCCTATTCCGTCTGTTCAATGTGATTTTCCGTGTTCTTGTAAGAGAACTTTTCGTATTTTCTCACTATTGATAATCTCGTTATCCGACCTCTAGCGGCTTTGAACAAGCTTCGATGTGGTGTGTGTGTGGGGTGGTAGGGGGGGGGGGGTCGAGGGGGTTCCTAGATTGCACATGAAAAAAAACTTTCTTACGTTGATATGATGAAATTTTTAGATTTGAGACTTAAAAAAGTCTGTACTATTGACATTATTATGACTAAGGAATGAGTTTTGCTATTAAACACTGCCTATCCCAACGCGGCACCTGCATTCTGTGTGAACATTCCTAATTTCTAGTGTGCGTATGTTCTTGTAATCAATATAACGGAGCACAATATATATAGTTGAATGAATATTTTTGTATTATACAATATATTGTCTAATTTTTGCTTATGAATATAAAATAAGTCTGTTACTTATGATGTAGACCGATTTCAATGGCGAGTTATTTCATAAAAAATACGTAGACAAGTTTGGGCGACAAAAATTATACTTAATATTTTTTATTTGGCCATCGTTAAATAAATAGCATTTCATTTCTTCTTATAGTACCTGGCTTTCCATTTTAAAACAGTTAATATCAACAGCATGCTTAGTATAAATGTCACAATGTTATAATAACATACGACCAGGAAACAATGCTGTGTTTTCACTTCAAGATTCATTTAATATTTGCTATCATCCTAGTTGTTACTAAACTTACTTACTTATTATAGTTACATATGCTTGGCATACGAGTAAACATAATACGATGAGATCTAGAACATCAATACATTCAATCCCACAAAAAGGTCAGTTTATTAGATCAAGGTGGTATGTCAAGAAAAATTCGAAATGGCCTAAGTGTTCTTTTGGGAGAACATGTTCGTACAGATCTTAAATTAAGATTGTTTTGTTCTCTGCTTAAAGTCTTTTCAGCATCTTTAATGAACATAACATGATAGTTGCAAGTACATCAAACAGTTGTCTTTAAATTCAAAATACAATTGTCTGTAAGGTATTCGTTAACCGTTTTGGTAGATCTAGCCTGATGTAATTACTTGAATGTTTATAAAAGTTCATTTTGAATTAATAGTATATTGAAGTGATTCCCTCTTTCGAACAAATCATACTTTTTATCAAATGGTTTTACTGACCATAAACTACCAGTAATAGAAGCAACATAAACGACTTAATGTGATATCAGGCAACTGGCATTTTCATTCACATGATGCATGTCAGAAAGTAACTTTGTGTTGTCTACATAATTCTACACTTATAATTATGCTGCGAAGTACAATAATAACTAATACAAATGTAAACGTACATTGCCTTTAAAAACATAACAATAAGATAACGAATGTATACAATAAAAGACAATAAAAACCAATTACGATCGAGTATATAAAAATTCAAAATTAAACAAGATATTACTTAGATATAGTTCAACAGTAATACATACATGCATGTGCAAATGTTAGAAACAAAGGCTGGTGAAAAAACAACTAGATTATACATGTGTATGTTTTCAAGTATTGGGTAGTTGATCATCACTCGGTATAGGCCTAATGGACAAATAACAAATAATTGATATAACAGTGTAAAATCGACATAGAAAAATGTCATTTTTGTTGTGTCGCCTAACAAGGGGTTACTTTTGGCGGCGTTGGCGCCGGCGTCTTCGGCGCTACGTTCCATTTAGTTTGTGCAGACAAAACCTTGAGATGTCCAATCATTATGAAACTTTAGGCAGGTGTTGGGAGGCATATAAGAAGGTTAATTTCAATTTTCGGCATAATTGATCTTACCGTACTTTAGTTATGCTCCGTCAGGCAACACATCCGAACTGCGGAGTTCTAGTTTTATTAGAACTATAAAAAGTGACTCGCCGCATTTAATGAACGAACATATCAAATCTAGCTGGTGCTTCCTACATATCATACAATTGTAAAACTCCAACGCTTGTAATAAACCTTTAACAATTACACAAACAGCACAAACACGCAGTTTCCGTTATTGGAAACGTAAACTTACATTGTTAAATATAAAAACATTTTCAATTATACATATCATTAAATTATAAAAATCGAAGTTTGGACAAATGCCCATTTTATCATGATTAATGTTGATGTGCACATGTACATTTAATTCGTTTTCAAAACCAGGATTCTATCATTTTCCATTCCAACAAGGATTGCTTTCGCCCGTTCACTGTAACATACAGATGAAGGCTTGGCTACTCCATTGTCCTTTGGAAATGTGCCCAACGTTTTTGTTCCCTCTGCGTTCACTTGAATAATACATTGAGATGTATCACAGCTTACCAGAACCTGTCCTGATAAGGCAACGTGCACCTTTGAATTGGGAATCCAAGCAGTAGATCTATATCGAGGATTCATAAATTTAGTTAGAACGTCTCCATTCCTCGCCAGTGTTATAAGAGAACCATTTTGATGGTTTAAAACGTATATCCTGGTACTGTCAATGCTAACTCCACAACCAGCAACTACAATACAATATATTTATCTGTATATCCAGCATATCCTGGAAAATACGTTTCCATTCACATTTATATTTAGCATTTCATACTTCAAATAAGTGAACTATTGTAAATACAAAATATTATGCTAGTCTGGTGTTCTGAGTACTTGTATCATCTGAGTTGGTTGTGTAAAGTCGAATGGCACGAGAGGTGCAGAGAATGCTAGCATACTTTACACAGCCAACGGGACAAGTTCTCAGACACCATAGTAGTATAATTTTCCATTTATTTATTTACCTTTGCCCAGCATTTGATTCTTTAAAAATACAAAAAAAAAATCAGGAACTTTTTTATGTCATATATATAAAACTGTTTTTTTTTCTAGGAAATTAGTTGTGTAGTGATGACGGCATTATATATGTCGCTCAACGACTATGTCAAAACAAAGGCTGAATGAATATACCCGTAATTGAATGTTGAATAAAGAATGTATTACTGGCAGAAAAACGATAGGTACATAATAAAATGTGACTAATAATGTTTAAAAGCATTTATGTTAGACTAATACAGTATTGCGCTATGTAATTCAATGTTGTCATACAGGAGAGAACCTCACAACGATCATTAAAATGTATAAACAGATATGTAATCGGTATATGCAATAGGAGATATTATTTGATATCACAATTGTTATGGCCAATGCCAACGCCAATAAATTATGGTATAAGTAGGAATATTAACTTGACACTGGCTTGTAGGGATCAATATATTTCAAACAGAGTAGGCAACATACATTAATTTCCGTATTAGAGTCGTAATAATTCATCCAAATAAAGTTACGAAACACGTATTAATGCCTGAAACCAATTAAGAATTGAAACTTCGTAAAACGTACAGTAACTTATTCACTGAAAAATATAGAAACTAATTCATATTAAATTAGTTATTCTAATGTGCTGCTCGATGTCAAAGGAACCTTGTACAAACTGAAGGGAAAAAAACTTGTTTGGCTTACAATAATACTGGTTGGCATTACATTAATGTAGGCCTGTTCTTAGTACTACAATTCTACCTATGGCCACTCACGTGCTGACAAGAAACAAAAACTTCGTTAAATATAACTGAGTAACTGAGGCGTGTCGTGGGAAAATAGGGCTTAATGCATGTGCGTAAAGTGGCGTCCCGGATCAGCCTGTGCCGTCCGCACAGGCTAATCCAGGACACAACGCGGTTTTCCCACGACACGCCTCAAATATAGAATTACCTGTATGATTGTTAGACTTGTCCTCGTATATTTTCTGTATTTGACGACCATCGTGAGCGTACATGTACAATTGTGTTATTGTGGTAACAATCAAGCTGAACTGGCAGTGTGCAATGGAGGTACAGGAATGGTTTATATAAAGCGATCTTTTCTTCACGAAATTGTTTTCCTGAACACTTATAACATCTATTATTGCACCAGAATTTACATTTAATGAAAACCGCAAAATCACTGGCCTCTCTGTGACACATAGATACTGGATATGCGGGTAACGACAGGTGAGCCACCACAATGAAAATGGTATCAAGCAGCTTTACACTCTTGTTTATCGAGTCAATGAGGAGAAACTCGCCAGTAGGTAACTCGCATATGCCGTTATGTGACAATGTTAGTTTTCATTCTTCCATCTAACACTGTCACTGTGTTGTGATATATTTTCCACTTTAATAATTTCATTTCGGGTTATCGAACTTTTACATGTTACATTTCTTACCATACACATTGAGGACAAACATTGTTTGGTTATGGTATGCGGAGTAAACTTCAGTTTTAAGTTGCTTTGGATGGTATTACTTCCATTTAGAAAATCAGTGTCCCGAGTCAGTTCTACTAATTTTCTATATGCAATATATGAGTGTTCCGGACATTCGTCATGTTTATTTACAGCGTCCAAAAGGATCTTCAGATTTTGGTTTACTACAAAACATCTATCAATGTCTGCCTCAAGTTCTGTATTCAAGCCTTGTCGTACTTTTTCCAATTCCTTTTTAGCGTTAGTCTCAAGGAGGTTTAACGATTCATCTATTTCGTTCCGAAACATGTCTATTTCTGCAAGTTGTTTGTCATACATATCGTGTATTTCTTCTATATCATTTCGCCTATACATTGTCTTATGTTCTAGTTGCTCTTGCTTGGACTTGATGGTTAACATCACCTGTTCTAAATCTGGTGACATAAGTGTTTATAGTTTAAATGATTTAAAATCAGAAAGATTCACATTATACTGTGCACAATTACTAGGTTAAAATTTTCCTTAATGTCATAACAAGTAATCGTTAAATAAAACCTTCGAATTAAGTAAACAGTTTGTATCGCAGTTAAACGATAGGAAGTTACAGCATAAACAGCATAAACTCGTAAATTTATTACACCCAAACTAATAAAGGAAGAGTTTCCTACCGGTGGGTATTTAAGTCGCAAACCAGACACAGAAGTTTGTCGTGGTCATCACAGAACAATTCTAACTTCTCGTTGCTATGTTCCAGACACTGAAGTAAGGGCTGTATGGAAGATATTTCTGTTTTAACTGGCCACTGCCCATTTTCACCACGTCCAACCGTACTATGCTTCTTGAACATCTGACTGTGTTTATTATTGCAGTTATCGCAATAACACCTAGAACATTTTTCACAAAAGTACTCTGCCTCATTTCGAGAATAATTGTCTTCACACACGTAACAACAAAACTCGTGCACTACATCAGATCCCTTATACATCGAAAACACAAACGATGCAGCAATTTTGAAATTTTATTTATTGAATTAAAACATAGACATTTTTTTAAATTGACAAAAGCTTAGCAGATTTATAAATCCAGTTATGATTTCGACGATATAACTTTGTAAGTAAATCGGACGGCTCCTAATCTTTAGTTTGAAATGTACCAACTATTGTTAATATATCGATTGGCTTATTGGTTTAAAATGTTTAAACGTTCCAAGTTTCAATAAGTTAACGCACAAAACTAGTATATAATGGGTAGATTCAAACTTTTCAGTCAGGGTTTAAAAGCACAACTAATTGATGAATGCAACGCCAGCGGTTCATTAGTTGAGTCTTATTATCGGAACTCAAATTCAAATGCTGGCAATTCGGTTTAACGTATCATACTGTGAAGCGATGAACAATGGACGGGTAACACTTGAAACATGTGCTCGATTGCGCAGATTATCGATTGCGACAATTAAGCCAAATTTATTTTTTTGTTGCTTATATAACCACTTTTCAATTATACAATAAAATTCGTTGATTAAAAATTAATATAAAACAGTCTTTACAACCAAAGAACAGTTTTACTGTAATAATCATGGTGGAAATTTTATTTATTGAATTAAAACATAGACATTTTTTTAAATTGACAAAAGCTTAGCAGATTTATAAATCCAGTTATGATTTCGACGATATAACTTTGTAAGTAAATCGGACGGCTCCTAATCTTTAGTTTGAAATGTACCAACTATTGTTAATATATCGATTGGCTTATTGGTTTAAAATGTTTAAACGTTCCAAGTTTCAATAAGTTAACGCACAAAACTAGTATATTATGGGTAGATTCAAACTTTTCAGTCAGGGTTTAAAAGCACAACTAATTGATGAATGCAACGCCAGCGGTTCATTAGTTGAGTCTTATTATCGGAACTCAAATTCAAATGCTGGCAATTCAGTTTAACGTATCATACTGTGAAGCGATGAACAATGGACGGGTAACACTTGAAACATGTGCTCGATTGCGAAGATTATCGATTGCGACAATTAAGCCAAATTCATTTTTTTGTTGCTTATATAACCACTTTTCAATTATACAATAAAATTCGTTGATTAAAAATTAATATAAAACAGTCTTTACAACCAAAGAACAGTTTTACTGTAATAATCATGGTGGAAATTTTATTTATTGAATTAAAACATAGACATTTTTTTAAATTGACAAAAGCTTAGCAGATTTATAAATCCAGTTATAATTTAAGACCACATTGCTATAATTATTTATATATATGTGCGTGTGTGTGTCGGTGTGTCGGTGTGTGTTTGTAATTTAATAATATGTGATAGATGATTCTCGCGCTTGACATACTTCACAAAAATACTTCTGCTTACAGAGATCAATTTCAAAACACTTATCACCCACAAATCAAAAGCAGGCTGAGGTAATGTTAACATACATACATACAACAGTTTCTGAAAGAGGGTCTGAAGAGGTTTAATTGTAAAGCAGACTCACGGCACTAAAACCAGGGGCATTGTTGATAAAGTGAAGAAACGCAGATGGAGTAGAAAATCTCAAACTGATGATATAGACTGACACTTCTTCGTTTAAATAAAATATAATCTCAATGATTTGTTACATGTAAGTGTCATAAAATATAATAGACATATTTGCTTTCACGTGCGTACACAATGAAATAAATTGTATGTTATTGTATTTTTGTATCAATAACATTATTGTTCGTAATAACAAATAATTGTATTCTGTGAACAAATGAACTTCCAAAAGTGGTATGTTAATTAAAATGTGTTAATTAAAATATACATGAAACTTCAGCTGCTTCAGCAGGAAAGAACTCTTATTAGCAGCACAATGTTCTTTATTTATGGCACTTTATACAATACAAAAACACTTAACAAACACAAAACAAACGTGGCTAAAACTGGGGTCACCGCCTTGGAACGATCAATGCAAAGCAAGTGGGGTTGAAACATGTTTCGGGGCGCAAAAGGTTTAAAACAGAAACAGAAATTAAGAAACTTAATAAAATGTCATACAGGCATAATTTACTGAAGCGTCATTGTAGTTGTTTACATTGTCCTATATATGTGTCAGGCACCGGTTGCCTGTATCACAGATGAATGAATGAAAGAATAAATGAATGAATGAATGAATGAATGAATTAGTGAATTCAGAATATACAACTTCAGATTCTCGGGCACATACTGCAAAAATAGCAGTTTCTGACAAAATTATGTCACATTTCATAATATCATTGCTACTTAAATTTATTTTAACTTTGTCTATTGAATGATAGATGAACCTCTGAAACAAAATCTGCATGCTCACCATTGTCATTGTTCACCAAATAATATTTTGAGCATTTTTGTGCCAGTGCATTTCGTGTTACGTGGTACTAGTATAAGTAATACACATATTGGTGCCTAACAATTCATTAAGATGCTTCGCCCTGACTATGAATATGTTAAATAAATTATCTCAATTTTAAATTAACACTAATACACACATACTGTGTTTAAAACCATCTGTTATTAAAACATCAAATTTAAAATGTCACGACATATGAAAACAAACAATAATATACATATAAATAGGTCACACCAAAGCAGGTTAGTGGCATGAGAGCTAATTCAAACATAACATCAAATAATATTAAAAATACGCATAATAAAGATAACCGACCATGAGAACGTCTTACATTCAAAATCAATGATCGTATGTATACATATACGGCCTAATATATTAACATTACATAATATATGTTTTATATTTGTAAAAACGTAGAACATCCAGAAACAAAATGAAATTTCTATCTACACTGTATATGCAAATAATATCTTATATATTGAAAGGTTTGAATATGTAGTTGATGAAGAGATAGTATTAGTTTAGTAAAAACAAATCCCAAACTTTTCGGTAGTACAATGTATATCTAAATAAGATTCATTCTGATGTTTAAGTTCTATAAACATATTACGTTGTTCTATTATTTAATGTTCTGTCATGGATACACTGCATATGTTTGCTATTGGTAAACTGAGGTTCTAAAAGTTCATAAAATGGCATGTTTTGCCAGCCAAGTAATAGTTACATGTACATGTATTTGTTTCATGTATACTTCGGAAACACAATTTTGGATTTTTATATAAAAATGAAAGTACTTCACGCATCAAAACAAAAACATATTTAAAACATAAAAAGTATCACTATATACTAGAAACAAGTGAAATCAGCGCCGACCAACCTCACGTTTTGAGAGCACAAGACAAACGCATGCGTTTTTGTAAAATCGTGTTGAGTTTGTATGGGCTAAGTGCGGCCATAGTAGGGGCAATCTGCGGTCGCCACATGTGCAACTGACGTGCGTCTACCGTACGGTGACCGTGAATTACTTTTAATGACGCACGACCAACACGTAGATAAGGCCCGACCAACGCAAGTTTAGTTGTTCGCAAAGTATCAACACAAATCTCAACATGTTTTCATAAAGATACTACGTGTATTGGTTCAATTTACGACTTTATATTTGACATGTATATCAGAAAGATATTATGGTTAATTTTTTAAAACTGTAAAACAATATTAATAATTCTTCAAAGTAGCCTTATGGTTGTAACACACGTGAAAAAATAGATACTGTGGACATTAGAAAATTATAACATCATGTTAAAAGCATGCAAATATTCTCGGTTATTTATACGAACCACATGGCGTTGTACTGTTACCATGCGATTACCCCACGTTTCTTGCGGCGACCGTGAGGTATCAGATTTATTCTTGCTGTCTCGGTACGTTTATCCCAATGGAGCCGTAAGTGCTACACAAGGAAACTGTGCGGCATCCGCAAGTGCATCGTGCGTGCTTGCGCCTAAGGCGAATTCGACGCTTAAAACGTAGGGTGCCAGTATGTTGACCGCACTATGACCACGCGATTAGAGATTGATCGCATCAACGCATCAACTTAAGCGTCTGTGTTAATGTCTGTAGCGGTCGTTGCGGCGACCTCGTGGCCGAGAAAAACCGCACAAGAATACAGCGTTGCACAATCAACTCGAGCGATACAAGCCACCGGAACACCACAGTCATGTAATATTCCCTATATATCCTGGACCAATAGTGCCACATATTCGCTTTCAGTGCAGTTTATAGAATTTATGCACATTTGCGAATATGCTGCTATTTGGAACATGGTTTTTGACGACTAATGTACAACATATGAACTTGTTGAATGTTTTAGATTTTGTTGCTTTATATTTTGCAGAAGTATGAATTTATTTGAATGTTGTTAGTTATATTTACATTATATTATTTAAAGACTTGTCACTGATGACAGATGCATGTAATAATGTGTGCGTTAACGGAATCGCAGACGGAACACGCCGAACGCAAGCGCAAAGCGCAGACCCGGCCATAGAATACCAGCTTTAGGCGAATATCCCATAAAGCATGGGGTTTGTTTCAATGATTTAAAATGTGAAATAGATGACTTCTTGATATCAAATTAATCACTTTCACTTTTAAAATTTATTGATTTAGCAACTAGAGTAAATTGTGTGACCGCTACTTTGTCCAGAATGAGTTTTAAGGGATAGCTGATGAACATTTGTATATAAACTAGTAAATACATATATTGGAATCTGCTTGTAGCAGTGCCCAATGGACACGTCACGTTAGCAACGGTGCCACGATGTTACTAAAGCGGTGTTATGATCACGCGATAAGGATCTATTTGGGGTCAGCTGTAAACACATGCCCCTAGTGCCCCCCAATTCCCGCCGTAAATGCGTGGCTACGTATTGCCTAAGGGGGTTGTCTTAGATTAGAGATAATGATCAGTTTAGGAGCAGCACCTGGGGCTTAGATTCACAGTACAACATTTAAGTACATTTTAACATTTACGTGTATGCGATTTGGGATCAGCTGGAAGCACATGTGTTCCCCCCACCCCCTAATCTGAAAATGTGCCTTAGGCATTAGTATTTAACAATATTGATCAGTTTAGAGGCACCACATATTTTCAAAATCCTCCTTTTCATATTTCAATTTCATGTTAAAAGCATATATAATATATAAGCTTTGGGTCAGTTTTTTGTTTGAGGGGGAGGGGACCGGAACTGTGCTCCCACCCCGGTAAATCCGGGCCTTTGTAAAAACTCAAAGTGACAGACAATCGACATAATACAACAGTGGTCAGCAGCGCACTATAACAGCCTATAACCCAACTTTTAATTTACGCAACATGTCATCATATCGCCGGTGAAGTTAACACGAGCAATTATCAAAATAGCTATTTCGTCAATGTATCGAGCGCGTTAATACTCACTATAGTCTGCAAGCAAATGGTCAATAAAACTGCAGTGTCGACATTGAAAGAACAAGCATATTTTTATGAGAAAATGTGATAAGGTATTTAGTTTGTACTGACGAACTAACAAGTCTACTGGTTCGTACTTGAAATTATTTATAAACGACAATCGTCTAAATATCGAGGGTTGACCGTGAAACTTTTGTTCATATATCTCATATAGAAATGTATATGGGCCCTGTATGGGACTCATATGTTTTGTCTTACCACTATTAAACCAAGGTGGGCCCCAGTCCAGAAAACTCATATGGCTCCCAAGAAGAAAGCCCTTATGGGTCCCAGGAAGCAAGACCCCATATGGTCCATGTATGGGCTACATCTGGGCAAATATACCATATAGGCCCCATTTGGTCCCAAACATGTATTTGCCCATATCAGAACCATAGGGGACCCAGGCAGCAAGTCAACCCCTATGTTTTGCCCCTATCAAACCCAGGTAGGTCCCAGTCAAGCAAACTCATATGGGATATAGTTGAGTAAATATACCATATGGGCCTAATGTGGGTCCCAAATGATATTTTTGCCCATATCAGTTCGATATGTGATGAAAATGTTTAGTTAACATGTTGTTGTTGTTTTTTAATTTTAGAAAGCTAATGAATTGTAGCAAATTTGCAAATAACTGTTCATCTAGTGGTTCCAGTATTTTGGACACGATAAAAAATCTCTTTTGGACCATTATATCACGTTTGTACCTGTTAGACCGCTGTATCTTATTGTGATCTGTTGACAGCTGTGTTGAAAAATGAAAATTAAACCAGGAAACATGTTTGGCGATTTTTGTATTAAAACTGATAGGTAAGTTATACAAATTATCAATAATAATTAATATTATATTAATAAAGCAACGTAAATTTATGCTGTTACTTTTCCTTGTTTTGTGGAAGAGTTTGGTTTTCTAAACCTTATTTGAATTTGTCACACAATTGTACGAGCTATATCATGAAATTTTGCTATTGTGCAATCAAAATATTTGCATTGCTATAATTTTGATATTATTATAGTCACAAAATCTCATTACTGCTTTGGCGGTTCCAGAATTGAAGAGAGAGCAACTAGGCAAATCAAGAACATGTCTAATCAAGCCCCACATAAAATCCTTGCCCTTGGTTGTAATGCAAACTGCTTTTCAGCAACCATCCAATACTGGGCATTCTTTACGTTTAGTTAATTTGCTATATATTTTGTAATAAATTGGTATAACCGTAATGCAGAAACAGGTTCCAATTATAGGTGTATATGTTAATACATATCCTCTAAAACTGCGACGTATCTTGATTCGCATGCATATCGTAGACATTTATTTTGCCCGATCTGGTCTTGGGTAACATGTACAATATTTTGGCTTCTTTAATCAAAATAATTGTTAACATTACTGTAGCACTTTCTCTGTCAAATTTTCTAAGGTATTGTTTAAATAGAAATTTGTTGGTGTCCTGCAAAATGAGGTTGGTGTTAAACGCTTGCAAATCACCATACATCGAGGATATAATAATATTATGCACATGAAATTTATTTCATAACTTACTAATCAAATTAGGTACTTGTATGTGTCTTCGTATTATTGAGGAAAAACTGATATGGCTGTTGTTTTTTTTAACTTATAATTGTATACCTGATGTTTAGTTAAAATAACAATTAAGCACTTATAGTTTTACACACACAAAAAAGGTGTGTATTAAGTTCACTTAATGTACATGTAAAGCAGCCGCAGGATTTATTGAACTAAAATATATGTTGTTGTTTTTTCCTTCACAAGCGCTCAAAAGAAATTTGACCACTACAAGTCGATGATTGTTACAATTAATGGCGCTAGCAGGAAAGAAATGGAGTTTGAAGTATTAAATTAATTACTATATTGTCGTCACCTACCGAGATAAATTAAGGGCATACATTAAATGTGTTAATGGTAAAGTTCATGAAAAAATACAACAGTGCAAGAACAACAGTGCGGGCTTTCCAGATACGAGAGGAACGGGCTTTCCAGAGACGAGAGGAAGTTAAGCCAATTCGTGATAATCACAGAGTGCATGTAGCGTTGTGCCGGAGTGTGGGAACTCGGGATTTAAAAAAAAATACTCTAGCAGTGCTACTATTTTGACCTTATTTCTAATGATAATGCTTCCAGTAATTACTTCAATTAATTTACAGAAATAACTGCAAAAGAGAACGGACACAAAGTACCTTGTAACAATACAACATGTATCGAGAAGCTTCCACATCAGTAGATTTGCAAAATTCTTTTCTTTTAAACTGTCATCAAGTCACTTACATGAAATAAATAATTCAGGGTGAAATACAGAAGTCGGAATGGCCGAGTGGTTAATGCGATCGACTTTTAGTACGTAGGTCCCAGGTTCAAACCCCGTTGGGACAATTTGTTTTATAAGTAATTGTTTTGTTATTATACATGAGTGTTTAGTTCCGATGCTTAGTTAATACATTTGAGTACATACTTCAAAAAATGCAAAAATCTGTGAACAAGTCCCTTTAAAACGTCAGGGACTACCAGCTGGATCTAGACAATGTTGTTTTTCAGTTTAGTTGTTGACGCAAATATTTTTGTAATGTTTTAAAACCGGATTGAGTTATAATTATAACCATACTTAAAAATAATGTTCACTTGCTGTTAATATTTACAAGGCAATGCTTTGAAGACAACTGACTATGCACTCTTTCATGTTGATTTTAACATTATAATTGATACATTAACACATAATTATTTGTTTAAAGTAATTTGCCATTACTTAAGCTTTGTATTAAACTCTTTTTTTAATACGCACCCTTTTTAATCACAAATGAGGACATGGATATAATAATTACAAGTATATTATGTAAGGTACACTAGACATACATGTACATGTAGATCTCGATATACTTATTTGAGCAGCTGTCTCACATGATGCATTTTGTGTTCTTGTACTATTATTAAAAAGGTCTGGGGGTTTTTCCAGTTTACGGATTAGGATAAATAGATTGTTTGAAAACACGATGTTAAAGTGTTTTATTATCAATACATTAATAACTAACACCAACTTAAAGGTTTGATGATATGGTCCAAATTATACTCCAAATAATATGTCATTTGTTAAGTGTTGGTTATTGTAAAGCTGTATCTGACAGACTTGTGATTGTCAAGAAGAATACAAGACTAAAGATTAGAAAGCTACGTGTGGCCATTAACACCCTATTTATATTGTCCTGTCTATTAAGTTTGAAAACCATAGAATGTTACAGACAGCTTCGCAGCAACTACATCTGTTTAAGTGACATTTTTTGAAGAGAATCATATTTGGACTTTTTAAGTAAAGCTTTTATTCTGGACCAATCTGTGTTGCAACCAATATGGGACCCATGTTAATCCCGGCTGTACTTTCTGCGGTGGGGCCCATGTGGATTTCCTATCAAGGTCCCATTTGTGTTTACCCATAATGGTCCCATGTTGAGACCACATGGGTCCCATGGTAGAACCATATTGTAACCCATATGGGACCTATATATATCCCGGTTGCACTTTCTGGGTTGGGGCCCTTGTGGTCTCCCATCAAGGTCCCATCTGTTTTTGCCCATAATAGTCCCATGTTGAGACCAAAAGGGTCCCATGAAAGACCCATATTGTAGCCAATATGGGACCCACGTAAATCCCGGTGGCACTTTCTAGGGTGGAGCCCATATGGGTATACCATCAAGGTCCCATTTGTGATTGCCAATTATGGCCCCATGTTGATACTACATGGGTCCCATTAAAGACCCATACTGTAACCCATATTGGACCCACGTAAATCCATGTTGCACTTTCTGGGGTGGGTCCCATGTGAGTATCCCATCAAGGTCCCACCTGTGTGTGCCCATTATGGGCCCATTTTGAGACCACATGGGTCCCATTTAAGACCCATATTGTAACCCATATGGGACCCACGTAAATCCCAGTTGCACAATCTGGGGTGGGGCTAATATCGGTAGCCCACATGGGGCCTATATATAAACCCTCAAGGGGCCCATATGGGTCCTATCTGGGCTTGCTTGCTGGGTAATAATTAACTCCTATTAACTTAAGGCATACAATACATGTTTTTTTTACATACATTTTCATATCATATCCAGAAGACCAAAAGCGCAAGTGCACAATATTTCACATACAGTGTCCACAGAATATATGCACAAATACTATATATGCATTTGTAAATATGGTTGCTAATAGAAAATAAAAATAAACAAAACTTTTAACAAAATGTATAATACAGTATAGGGCCTTACAATTAAAGCTATTTTAATGCACTTAGCTAACAAAGTGTACTAAAGTAGGAAAACGATTATTTATACATACTAATTTGTCCATTTCTATCTTAGCAATCTAGCAAAAAGGGACAGATAGATATCATAGTAAAGTTGTATAACACACACTATGGATGCGAAAAACACACAAAAACAAACAAACTTAAATATTCAAATATTGATTCATTTGTGCTACAAATACAGTTTGTATAATCATACATAAAAATTCCATTTATAAAAGTTTATCTTCGATGATCTGAAAATTGAACTATATGATGCTATGTCTTTAAATCTTTTTATAAAAAGATGAGATGTAGTTGATACTTGATTTTGTTTCATTTTATCGTGCGTCAGAAAGTTGCAATTCTGCTTCCCTGGTTTGCATCTAGCCATTGGGTATTCAAATTGAAAAATATTCTTTTTTCTTGCTATTTAATTTGACTTGCGATGCTATGACCGTTCCAAGGCGGTGACCCCAGTGTTATTCATTTTTTTAGTTTTGGTGTATTTTTGTATGTTATGCGTTTCAGTGCTGTAAAGTGTGTACACGTGCCTGTCAAGTGAATAATTCTGGGCTAAGTGTGAAGTCTGGCGCCCATGAAACCGGTTTAAAGCCCCAATGCTTTGCATTGAGCGTTCCAAGGCGGTGACCCCAGTTTTATTCATGCGTGTTTTGTGTTTGTTATGTGTTTTTGTGATGTGTTGTGTAGTTTTTTGACTATTGGTCACTTGCCATAAACAAAGGGCCTCGGTCTGCTAATAAGAGTTCTCTCTTGCAGTCGCAACTTGAGTTTCGCTTTGTTTATATACTTATAATGATTACGCCTTAATTAAGACTAAACCTATTCGAAACGAAATACATGTATAATAGACATCCCAGGCTTTACCTGGGTAACAATGCAATTAATAACAATAAGGTGGTGTATTTAAAAAGAAATAATAGTGAAAACAAACTCGATACTGCAGCCACGATGTGTACGAGTATATTGAGTTTTCTGATTAGAAATGAGCTGTAAATGTAACAGCTAAACTTTTTTATCAATAAATCATTTTCAGAAGTAATTAACTCTATTAACGTGTGCATATAACGTCTATGTCTGATATCTAATGGAACGTAGTTTACTCCCAGTTCTGTATATTTATTTTACACTCATGGATAAATTGAAACTCATCTTCTAGTTTATTACCAACATTACATTTGCGTTGATCTATATGGGACATGGGTGGGTTTAGTCCAACTGCCGCTCTCAATATGTTCTCTATGTGATCGCAGGCGGAGTTTGAATAGACATATTCAAAACGTTTTGACATGACAAACAATCACGTATCATGGTTAAAATTGCAACGTAGCGATAGTTTTGTACACGTTAGCTCTACTGGAGTCTTGAAGTATTTCATTCTAGTTAAGAATAAACGTTTCGCCCTCCCTTTGCTTAGCGTCAGAATTACTAATCGTATCATTTCTAATATTTTGGAAAAGCCCAACAACATAAAATTCCAAATTACTCAATGAATCTTTTAACAGGTCTAATAAACACCAATTTTAACTGTAGTTTAACAGAGTTAAGTATACGTTTTTGTTCAATGTATTATCCGGTGTTTTTAAAACTGTAATCTGATTGTAATTATATTAATATTTATTCTGGATTGAATGTTAACATGACCAAGCACACTCTATACAAAATGTTGGGTACACCTTTTGACACCAACTATAACTTTGCAAAATTGCAAATGAATCATTTCATCCCGTTCAATAGGCTTACCTTTAAATCCCCACATTTTGCCCCCTTTTTTTAAGAGCTGGTGATATACGTTTAGCAAGAAGATCAAGTATATTACTAATAATACTATCTGTGAAAAAGTATAAAAACATTTGTTAGTTTAAAAAAGCTTTTAAAGCTTTCCCAGCAAGTGTATTTGTGGCATCACAGAATGGAACGCCCGGTGTGGATACAATACCAACATGATTAAATCGATTTAAAATGTATATGGTTTTATCATTATAGTTAATTATGTGACGACCTTTTTCTGGAAAATCATTATTTTAGACTGTTCAGTATTTTACAAGTTTCCATATTAGACAGTACTCATGTAGTACTCAAGCTATTACGTAATTAATCATATCATCGGCGTTAAGTAAGAAAAACATTCTAAACGAATTTATATCTATGCCTTATCTGGTGAACATTAAACCATGGAGTAATAAATTTTTTATTCAAAGAATGTTCTCTTTTATTACTATTTCATTGGAATTGCAATGCCACGAGGTTAAATTGTATTTACAAGTACGTGTATTTGGTTAATTCTGGGCTCAGTGTGAGGTTTGGCATGTCTTTAAACCGGTTTAAATCCCAAATGCTTTGCATTGACCGTTCCAAGGCGGTTTTAATCATGTTTATGTTTCGTGTTGTGTTGTTCGTATTGTCCTGTATTGCATAGGCAATTGGTCACTTGCCTTAAATAGCGGATGTTAATAAGGGTTTCTCTCCTGGTGATGTTTCTTGAGTTTCATTATTCTTATATTATATACCTTTCTCGTAAAATTCGGCTGCCAAATCATACATTGAGTTCATAACATCCAGTATACTTCCACGTATGAACAATTTAACTTATATCAAAGGTGGTCTTTCGAAGCTCTCAGTGAAATCTATGAAATCAAAATTTAAGTGATGCTTGTGAAAACATGTTTTAAAATTTGACAGTTTCTGTTCGTATAGAATACGTTATCGCATTCTAAACGTCATAAAATTACCTTTGGTACCATAAAATACCAAAAATACCTTTTTGTCTCAAATAATGTACTAACGTACGCTGACAGACCGTTTACTTTAAAGTTTCAGTTGCATTTTGACCATCTGAAATATAAAAGCATTACTTGCATTTTACTAGTAACGTCATGCCGGTCTTCTAATTTGTAAGTCCTGTGTTTGTGTAATTGTGTGTAACCTTAGTCACATCTACTTGTTGTGGTTACGATAATTAACTTTGTTCAAACCAAACGGTCATTTCAATGTTCAACAAAAGCAATCAACTTCTGCACAATACCGATTTACACATCCGAACAAAATCCTTCCTAAACTCAGAACCAATCAAACAGTACAATACAAAGTTAACAGCATAGTTAAAGTAAAAACATATCCAGCACAAAGCGACCCACTCTACATAAAAAAGTTGGCATGTAAATGAAAATGTATAGAATGAATACCAAGGGGTGCAGTGCAGAGAACGTAAGCGAGGCTGTTGATAATTACACGTAGTGTAACTGTCGTTCTCTGATCACGTTGCGACGTTGGAGCATCACTAGATTGCTGCCTACTTGTGCGTATGCGTGCTGAACGTACATCTTTTGTAATTATGCATACGTTACATATTACGATTATCAAAAAGGGGATCAAACATATAGCCAAAATGAAGTACAATATTGACACAGTAAGAGAGTTTGAAAGAAGTGATGAGTTCAGTGGTCGGCAAAGTAATGCACCATTAGTGTATGTACTTGGCTGCATAGTATAGTCAAAGAGTAACGGAAGATGGCATAGACAAGCAACTGCTGCCACGATGCCTGAAAATAAAAAGTATCCGTCAGTTAGAATTGTCATTTCTAATTGTGTCACTTTTAATATTGACCAGTAAACAGCGATACAGAAATGTTTCAAATGTGCATTAATCTAATACATTTGATTCTTTGTAATTTGTTTGTTCAACATATTATAACCCAACTACGTACAATGAATGTAATTATGACAATACCTATTATGTTCGTATACTTTCTCTATAAAGCAATAGTTCACATTTCTAATCAGAACCGTTGGAAGTAAACTCGTCCAAAGAGAAACACCTACATATGACCATGGATGCAGTTTTGGGGCGTCAGACGACTTTGATTCGATGAGGACTCCAAACGCTCATTGTGCGATGAACTGTGACGGTGACGACGATCCAACCCGACAGAACCGGCAGTAGATAATGCAAGTAGGTAAACAGATGGCAATGGAAATCTGAGTGTTCAGTAATAAATTAAAACCGCGGTCAAACATGGTATTATCACTGCCAGAAAATATTTAAATAATAATATGAAATTATAATTAGACTGCTTAACACAAGTTAAAGGTAGTGTTCAACTTTTGTCACTACTCTATAATTTGCAATCCATTATACGTTGATGGATTATATATAGTTGGCGGAGTTACCTCTCATCGAAATTGTGTTCCTTCTAATCTGGAAGGTTTAAATCAATACAAGTTAAACTAGAAATCTCATTGCAGGATATTTATAAGAATACATATATTTTCTTTTGGCAATGTATTTGATTTAGTAACCAACATTATGGACACAGAGCGAGAAATAAATTGCCGAACATGTAAAAGTAAAACATAATTGTCATACGGTTACGGACAATAAAAAGACATTAAGCCTTGTCACTGTATGAACGTGACCCGTTACGTTCAGTATGATTGCATCAAATCACCATACAAATGGACAAAATATTATGTTCTTAAACATTTTTCCATCTGCTGTTTGCTATTGCTATGTTTCACGTAATGGGGTTCTATCTTCTAGGTCATCCTCTAATTCTGTCTTATCAAAGCAAATCGTATAGTTCAGCCCTATACCAACTTGGCATTGAAATATAATTCGCAAACAGTGTGGCTGTACTACTTTTGTTTCTACTACTATCTCCTAATTAATACTGTGTATCTTCTAATTAGAATATACCATCTCCTAATTAGAACCTACTATCTCCTAATTAGGACATGCTATCTCCTAATTAGGTTATACTATCGCCGAATTAGGACTTAGTATATCTTAATTATGAGATAATGGAATACAAAAATAACATTTACTATGGCACTAGGACGCTTCCATTGTAATCATGCCCTATGACTAATTTACAGTTTCTGTTATGGACATGATACGTCATACACGTTTCTTTTCAGTAAGAACAGTGCAGCTAATAGAAATTTAAATAAACTATGTGTTTTGACAAACAGTTTTGGTGGTTGACATTGTTTTCGGATTACGAAAACGCTGTTTTAACTAGTGTTGTATGCAAACGTGTTGCAATGCTTAACCTTGTTTTATTGTTATTATGTTTCCTTGGCTCAAATAATCACATTTTCTTCTCCTTGGAGGCTTTAAACACCGTTAAGGTACTAGGCTAAATCTGAAAGCCCTCGGCAGTCGTGTGGCGATCTCGTAATGCCTATTCGACTGGTTTTACAAAACACATGAGTCTCTCCTAAGGCCTCAAAACCATGCTGTTGATATGCGGTCAGCAGCGACCGTAGTGGGTATTGCCCAAGCTTAAATTGTCAATGTCAATGTAAATTGTTGTCTTTATTGGTGTTGTTGTTTTTTAAACAAACAACTGCATCAAAATCGTAAGTTTATCTTGGAATAAATCCTTTTATCTTCTTACCTTTGACCCATACTATAAGTGAACACAGGTTGCAAGCGATTCCAAGAAAGATAATCAGTGTTAGCAGCACTGTGTAGAGCTTTGCGACATGTGCTTCTACGTGGGGCTCCATAAGAGAGTAACAGACGATTGTGTATTGAAATCTCTTAAATTCAAAATAACTTACTGACCTTATGTTCATTTGTAATCATTTTTGTTGGAAATTAACCATACCCATTGGATACTTTTGTCTAAAAACTTAATACATTTACGGGAAATATTCTACCAATAACAAAGGTCCATTATTAACACATTAATGAACAATTAATAAAACTTCCACGTAACGTGTTGCCAGTTTTCATGACAATATCATTTAATTATAAAGACAAAATAGTGAGATCAATGTCCACTACTGCATAATATTATCTGATATTTGTTTAAAACACAGTTGGCAACATTTAATATTTTTGAAATTTCCAAAAACCTAACTGGCTGTCGTATGAATAAATATGCCACCATGCCTATACTGAAGTCATGTTATAAACTTATAATCTATTCCGATTGCAATATCACAATTTGGTGAATTGAAGCCTCATAGTTTCAGATGTACTGGCATACTTCCGTTTTAAAAGTGTTGTCGTAAGACAAGTTGATATCAACGATTTAAATACACTTCTTAGCGAAAGGAAAACAAAAACAGTTAAAACAATAAAATTAATAGTTAAACGTTTCATATTTCAAAGGCATTGTGAGGTCATGCATTACGTGATAATTTATTATATATTTTATATTCTATTCCGATTGCAATAGATGTGAATTAATATTTTAGATAATCAATGGCGTTCTCAAAGACATTTTTGACACTAGTCAGAGAAATTTTACAAATATACTGACACTTACCTGTTATGTTTCCTTTCTTCGAAGTATGTGTTGTTTTGTGTTTAAATGCGTGCGTTCACTAATGCGCTTAAATGTTATACATACTATGTATACATATTTTGGTCAAGATAGTTTAAAAAAAGGAAAATTATATATAAAAAAGAGTTAGGAATAATATACATAACGTCCGAATATCCCGATATTTGGAGTCCAGATAAGAGCCCTTACATATATACTATCAAAAGAGGGAAATGCAAATTACATTGCAAAGGATGTATTTTAGTGCTTGTTCAGTTATTTATCCGACTGTGGGCAAACCTGTGTCCATATCTTACATTTTACACATGTTGGATGAACACTTCCTTCCTTTGTTTTATTGATGATGCATTATGTTTGTTATTTATAGTTACGCCTATATACAATTTACGGTTAAGCACGGATAAATTGAACAAACATATTTCCGGTGACAAATGTTGACCCTTTAAAGTGTGTCGAAGTGGTTAATTGAAAGCCTCCATTTAAAGGACCAATCAGTCACAGTTAGAGTAATTATATGAAAGTGTGTACGAAACTTACAAAGTCCTTAAAAACGTGTTATATTAAAACTTGAAGTGTTTACTTCATAATATTTTTCGTAAAATCTCTTTTGATTAGATTTTGGCACTTACTAAGTTTCTCGTGGCCACGAGTTACGTAACTCGCGGCAACGAACTAATTAGCCAGTTATAAATTCAGTTATTTGGCTGAACATTGTCACTAAAAATCGTGGCTCGGATAGGAATGATCGCGTTTAAGATATAGCGGCTTATGTATCTAGTGAATTTGTTCAGCAAAATAACAGGATTTCTGATTAACTAATTATGTCGTGGCCATGAGTACCTAAGTTGTGGCCACGAGTTACGTAAGTCGTGGCCACGAGTTATGTAAGTCGTGGCCACGAGTTACTAAGACATGGCCACGAGATACTATGTCTTTGCCACGATATACTTTATCGTAGACGCGACTTAATAACTCATTTTAAATTATTTTATTTTTCTCATATGTCACGTCTATGCCACCGTAGAATACCAGTCAGCAACACATTGTAAAAACCCAACAACAATTGAACGTACTTCCGGATGTTGTGATGTTTAGATTACGAGTGTATTGATGCACATGAAAATACATTACCACGTCCGTAATTTTCATCGTTTTAGGATACACCTCACACCTCAAATATTTCTCTTTTTAATGCATTTTCTTACTCTTAACCATTACGTCTTAAAATAATTATTGCATTAATAACTGATATAGTAAGCAAATCAGCTGTCATTCAAATGTAGATCTAAACATGAGACAAGCACACTAAAAAAAAGATTTTCCTAAAACCACGACATACATCTCGATGATTACAAAAAGAACAGACTGTTCAACAGACCTTAAATTAATATCTTGACTGGACATTGTTTGACAAATCTTGATAAATGCAAACAGATCCGTGTACCATCTAAACCGACTACCTTGAAGGTCTCCTTTAGATGATCCACAACCTGAAGAATAGAGCAAACTTTAAAATTTTGAGCAAAGATATTGACATTTTAAACTGTAGCTACATCTATCGTATGATTTCTGTTTTTCTGACAAATGAAAATATGATTTGCAAGACATGACATTAACATATGAGTAACTGTCATTGAATGTCTGAACAAGGTAAACATTATCAGGATAAATGCAATTTTTCAGAAATGAAACTTAAATTCCACAAATAATTTCTCGACCAATGAAACGTCACAAAAGTGAAGAAACAATATGTCCTGTACTGAAATAACCGTTGTCTGAAAATCAAAATATGTTTGTGAAAGATCAAAATCCATAGAACGTAATTACATGCGCGTCCTACCACTTGACAACTTCTTCAGACCATCTCATCATTTGTTTCAAATCGTGTGTAGCAATCATTT
Organism: Congeria kusceri; assembly: GCA_027627225.1. Classification (NCBI taxonomy): domain Eukaryota; kingdom Metazoa; phylum Mollusca; class Bivalvia; order Myida; family Dreissenidae; genus Congeria; species Congeria kusceri. Next base: position 31,066,542 of record CM051033.1, read on the forward strand.
CAATGCAAAATTGTTTCAAATGGAAACATATGCATACACGATAATAAGCCATTCTGAAACGGGCCAAGATATTTGATACAAAATAAAGTTTGATATTAAATTTTAGAGTTTAGAGCACAAGCGCAGTGTTCATTAAGCCTAAATGCATCATAATGTAAAGGATATAACCATATTTAAAATAAGAAAACATGCATCTCATCAACAATATTGTCAACGGACATTGCAAATACAAAATATTTGTTTATGAGTGTTCATACGTTTTCCTTCAAGTATGCACAATATCAGCTACTGGTAGTTTTATATTGTAAATATTATTTGTATGGTGTAACCATCAGCATTGACCCAATGGACCCTTATTCATTTCAAGTACTTTTAGAACAGAATTCCAGTTTGTATTTGGTACATACATGTAACTGAAACTACTCTTCGTACGCTGTTTGGTTCAAATTTAACAAGGTGAAACTTCAGCTGCATGAGCAGGAGACAACTCTTATTAGCTGTACGAAGTCCTTTATTTATGGCAAGTGACCAAATTCCAACAAACAACACAGCACAACACAAAATAATATACCAAACACAAAAGCACACACGAATAAAACTGGGGTCACCGCCTTGGAACGGTCATTGCAAAGCATAGAGGGTTAAAACCGGTTTACGTGCGCCCGAACCTCACACTTCGCCCAGATTTATTCATAAAACATTTACGTGTAAATAAATATTAACATCATAGCATCGCAATTCAACTTTAACAGCAATAAAAGAGAATACTAATTCAATTTAATTACCTAATAGTTGCATTCAAACCAGAGTGGAAGAATTGCACCTTTCTGAGGCACGATGAAATGAAAGAAAAAACAAGCATCAACTACATCTATTAGTTTTAAACAGATTTTCATCTTATTACTTCAGCCAAATCGATCGGATAACAACCAATCGTATAAACTTTAGCTTTATTTGGACGTTATTTCTAGCACACGTTTATTCGACGGTTATTCATAGAACGTTATGTATTTCAATATGACCTCATATCAAATGATGACGTTTATAGTGAACAAAATCCCCAGTGTTAAAAATGGGGAACCGACGCTATTTTTTGATTTCTGACATATTTTCACGCCGTTTACATAATTTATGAGCACAGCATAACAGGACAAATAGTATATTATGTGAGGGTTGGATACAGATCAAGTTAATCATGCTCTGCTCGAAACAGGGTTTCTCAGCGTCGTATGTTAAACTTGATCTGTATCCAACACTGAAAGAATGTTCTCTATAAAGACATACCATCATACTTATAGTTCAATTTTCAGATCATCGTCATTCAATACAGGAAAAAGCCGTAATGTAGGGTGCAAAAGTCAGATTACATAGCTTTGTTGTATATGTCAATATTATACTTAATACTAATAAAATATACTTTACTATTCTGCATTTTTTTAAACATTCTTCCTGCCAAGTGAAGTGAAAAAATAATGTCTAACTTAATGAAAGTGCATTTGATTTAAAACAAGTGTACAGCTGAAATGAAACACATAATTCACTGGCAATTACAGCAGATATTATTCGTACTACATCGCAATAAGTCTTCACTACAATTGCATTAAGCTTTAAATTCAGCATACATATATGTGCCATATTGAAATTAGTAGTAATTTATTTATTCACCTTTCCAAGGAAGTCATCTATTTTGCCTAAAAGGACGGAACATCCGTTAAATTAGACATGTTAAAAGTGATACTGTGGCAATAAAATATGTACATGATCCGTAAAATCTACTCTGTAGGAAGCAACACGTGAGAAAAACACCATAAACTTCGTAGATGTTAGCAAGGTTTGAGCTGACTCGAGCGATTTTCAATGTTTAAAGCAAACTTAATAATGAATAAAATACCAATACCAATTCTGTTAATTTGTATCATATGGCCACAGGCCAAAAACTACATTTCAATGTTCTTGATGTCAAATACGAATACAAGACACACAAGACATGTAAACACACAAAATAAATATATGCATGTGCACGGAAAATCAATTAGTATTTTGCATATAAATAACTTAATGCTGTAAAACAATATTTATAAAGATAGTTGAGACAATTACAAATTTAAACACTGTTATAATATTGTAAAAGTGTTTGCTTAAAGTCTCCATTACATGTATATATTTAAGTTGTACAAATTGAACGTTTTGTAAATGCTAAATGGAGAAATTTAGAGAGAAGTAATAAACTATTGTTATTGTCATCCGATATTATCTTAATAAATTTGAATTTACAATACATTTCCACTCTTCTTTGAAGTATTATTCTTGGTGAAGCCCAGGTTAATCTGCCTTGCTCGTCTAGGGAACGCAACATGTTGTAGCGCAGGCGCGGATACCGATGTCGGGGCATGGTCTACAGTTTCAGCCAGTATTTAATACACTTTGTCATATATGTTACTAACAATTGTAGACGCCCTGTTTCGCTTAGTGGGAAAAAGTTCGCAACGTACTTATTTAAACACTCTAGCCTTTTACAAAACAAAATATGGGCTTTTTCTATTCGATTGCCGTACTGATATCCCCATATTTCACACGAATACGTCGGTATAGGCTTTACCATTGCATCTAACAGTTTAAATGCTTCAAAGAGACTGAAAAATCCGAAATGCCTCTGATATTTGAACACATGTTCACAGCCTCTGTTGCTTGGAGTGCGACAATTTCTTTAGTTTTAGTCTACGAAAGTGTAGGCGTGAGATACGCCCCAAGGTATTTGTAGAAAAATAACTACTTCAGTGTGCCTTCCTTGGTAAAACCATTGCTCGTTTATGCGTAACGGTCCACCATTCCTAAACACCATTATTTTCAACTTTCCCAAATTAATCTGCATTCCCGTCTCTGTGCAAAAATATGTATACAATTAATTTGCGACTGTAGATTGATAACGGTATCTGCCACATTTGCGATATCATCAGAAAATATCAGTCCGTACAATTCGCCGGTTTCTTTAGTTTAAAAAATATTCCTCTTCTCGCGTGCAGTTTCATATATGATATGAGATCATTGATGTAGAGATTAAAGATTATCGTTGACGTCACACAGCCCTGTTTCGTACCAATGTTACATTGAAAGTAGCCCGTACGTGAAATCTTACAACCGTTGTTCAATTTCACACATGACTTAAGGTTATAGTACATTGTTATAAAAACTGTCATCAACTTCATTGAATGGTCTATATGATTTTTAGCCAGGCTTTCGAATAATTTTGTGTGCACACAGTTATCAAAATCTTTCAGAAAATCAATGTAAAACACATACATCCTTCCGCGTTTCTTAGATATGTATTTCTGAATAATAGCTTGCAGGTTGAAGATGTTGTTGGTCGTTGAATATCCATGTCAGAAACCAGCCTGGACCGCATCGAAGACATAGCAATCCTTTGTCCATCGGGTTAGGCTGTTGCTTAAAATGTTCATGAATATTTTGCTCACACACTGTCAGACGGATATTGCTCTGAAATTATTCGTGTCCTTTACAGATCCTTTTTTATGTATGGATGTAATAATACTTTCGCACCAAGAAGTTGGTATATTTTCCGTATTAAACACGTAGTTAAAAAGTTTGCTCATATAAGGCAGCGTATAGTCAATAGTGCTTTTAAACATTCCAATGCAAGTTTCGTCGGCGTCTGACGAAAACGCGTATCGAAGCGATGACACGCTCTGTGTGATTTCACCTTCGGAAATGTTAGCATTTAAGCACGAGTCGTCTCTTGTATGTTGAAGCACCCGTAAAATGTTTGGTTCCGAGCGGCATGGAAGTCCATGAAATAATTCACCCACCTTTTACTGTCGTTCGCAGTGGGGTTTTCGTTGCGAGAGCTCTTTGCTTCATTCAAGCAATTCCAAAAAAAGTTAGTTTGTTTCTATTTTCAACCAGTTTTGGTCGCATTTCCGTTCATAAGATAAACGCTTTGCTTTCAAAACACGTTTCTTTTTATATAGCTTTTGAAGTCGCCATCTGAGTGTCTCTTTCTGTCTCTTTCTGTATTTTCGTAAGCAGATATTTGCACTTTTACATTCATTGTCCTACCACAGACTGCAGATGATTTCTAGAGTAGTTATGATGTTTCTTTGGTTTTATAACGTCACCTGCACTTTTGAATATGTTGATAAAATCGTGAAAGGAGTCCTGAATATCTACATCATTTAGCTTAGCTGTACAATTAGTAAATAGGTCTGTAAACTTTTGTATAAAAGTGTCATTAATGCTTCTCTCCACTTGATTGGGCAAAAAAAGTCCTTACCATTTTCTTGAGTATAATTAATTTTTTTCACAGTTTGAGGCCCGTTTTGAGTACACAATGCGATTTCACAACTATGGGGAATGGTCTGATAAGTCTAGATCTTCATCTCTTAAGTCTATGATTTGACCAAACAGTTCTGTAGATGCAGGAAAACAGCCCACCGTACTCCGTCCGTTGTCTCTGCGCACTCTGCCATTTACAATATGCAAGCATAAAGAACAAAACATTTCAATTAAAAAAAAAGTCCAAATGTATTCGTCTGCACATCGCAACTTTGGCGCGGTATTTGAAATTTGTCGCATGGATAGCAGGTGTCGCTACGGGAAATATAGTTTACGTTGTCTTCTGGGATGAAGACTAGCATGTGTCCTACTCGCACGTTTAGATCGCCGGCAACAATTGTCATTATTGTCTGACGAAGTACAGTTGAATTAAGAACGTATAATTCCGTTCTGCGTTTCATTGTCATATATTGGAAATTTATCTGGTGCTATATACGTACAGAATATAATAATGTGCTTTGCACCATCAATTAAATGTTTATAAATATAGAAAACAACACATTCCGTAAGCTCATCGTATATACGTTTAACAAGTCCTTGTTCATAGAGCTCATGTTTAATGAACTACGTACACCTGTACACTTCCGTGGGCAGTCAATGTCAGTATAATTGGTAAGGACCTATCAAATGCGCAAGCGGCTGATTGCCATGTTTCACACAGACCTATTATATCGAAGGTTTTACAGAATGTTAAAAAGTCGCAGTTATCTATATACTTGTTTAATCCCCGGATATTTATGAACATAATTTAAAATATTTAATGTCTTATGTATTTGGCCTCGGTCGGCTCCCTATTTATCACAAAGCACTGGGCGCGGTATCATTAATCGTATCGACATGTCTCATTTTTACAACAAAAGTGTCATGTTTAAAGAAAAAGTTGTTCCTAGCATCAATACATTCTTTGAGAATGGAAACAAGTCAGCCCTTGCTTTCGCTGTGCGTTGCGGAAGGTCCTCACTGATTCTGAAGGTCATGTGTTTTCCCGCCTTACGGATAGGATCTAAAGGCTGGCAGTACTGCATCCATGTCGCTGGTGCTTGAAAACTGTACAATAACGGGTGTTGGTGATCCACGGGTTGGGATGCGTGAAATGTTGGTAAGTTTCACAGAGGCATCCTGCAAACTCAGATCGTTTTTGATTATGTTTCTTATATTACTTATATTACTTTCGGGATCATCTTTCGATTCCTCCAGTGTTTCTGGGATATTAATAAGTCTTTAAGTTATTTCTTTTCATTTGCGCGTCAAGTTTCTCAGTTTTACGCTCATTCGTGATTAATGTATTTTCTAGTTCGGAGAAGTGTTATGTTAAGTCCTGCATCTTAGCATATAATTCCGTGTTTTGTTCTTTAAGTATGGTATTGTCTTTTTTCCAAATCTGCTACAGCTTTATCCAGCGAATCGAACTTCGGGCTAAGGTGTTTGACCTCACTAAGTATTTCAAGTAGAATAGTCGTAATGTTTGGTTGTTCGGTTTCGAGTTCTGAATCGTCCGTCTCTCATATCGACGCCAATATTTCTTGGGTACACTTACTTTCTCTTCCGGTCTCTAACCACTCATTGATGGACGGCTGGGTCTGCAGAGGTTACGATCCCCGCACCGGGGGGATGGTCCTATCAATGAACCGACAGTAGAAACGGTCTCGTGTTGATATGTGACGTCAGGATCTGGCGTCTCATTAGCGGCGGGACCTCGGCGTTGTGTGCGATTGTGTGTATTTCCAGGTCCTGGGTTCCTTGCTATGTCTTTTGCAACCAACAAATTAAACAATACAAGCTTCAGACACATCGATATATATTTTGGTTGAAGCGTTTTAAGACTCGTTCGTCGTTTTACAGTTTGGGAAATTGTCCCAATGCGTAGGCGCCAAACTGTTAAGGTGACGCCCATGTTGATAGTTTATAAATAATGTCTGTGTTTCTATTTATCATGTAAAGTGAAAATACTTTTACGAATCAATAGCAAGTCATAAGTTCCGAGTCCAAAATATTCAAGGTATCACTAAGAGAAATTTAGAAATACATACACTCATATTTATGCGTAATATCCAACACATATAAGAATGTAATACGCGTAAAACTCCGTTTATATTTCACACTCATTAACTAAACACAAAACTTCGTGGTCAGTATATAGTCCAGTAATCGTTTGTCCGTGTTCGCGCCCAGCCTATTGTTATGACAAAAAATATCTTTAAAACCACGTTTTGAGTTGTTTCAAGGATCCAATGCTAAGAGATAAGATTGTATGTAGTTTTCAACAGTTCTTTCAATTTTATTTTGCACTAGTTTCCGTAAATGTGCACTTATTTTCGGAGCGCAGAAATAAAAACAGTTCAGTCAGGTGACATCACTCTGATCAATGAAAATGAAAAATGCGCAACCAAAACATCATGCGCATTATGATATCTACTAAATGCAATGTTTATTACAGTAATACACCCATAGTTTATTAAAATAAATCAAAATTTGATTAAATATGAATTAGGTGTTTTAAAATTTGTGTCAGACACCCTCAATTTATTCAGACATGTCCGATTGTCTGACAGGTTTCGCGTTGTCTATGACTTGCAAATTTTGACATCTTTGTATTAAACGTCTATTGTATTTCCAGGAATGTATAGCAGCATTACATTTAAAAAGCCTTATTATTGAAATGAGTTGTCTGTTATCCATTGCAGGAAACTAGGTGTGTAATTTTCTCATCGTTGTATTGCAATCCAGTCTATACATCTGCTCCAGTTCGAAGATTTGTGAAGTATATAGATATCTTAGATTTGTAAAGTAAATATCTGTATTGTTGTCCTTTGTTTTTTTAATGTTGTTATGTGATTCAGTATTGTTCAGTTTTGTATTGTGTTTGTTTATTATAGTTGTATTATATGTACAGATTGTATGTTTTATTAAACGAAGGTTATTTGATGTTATTTATACACTACAACATTTGGCAATTTTAAAGGGGTATACTCTGTTTATTTTTTCATATTTGCCACTATCCTTTACGTAAGGGGAAAACATTAAATTATTTTAATTTAATCCCAAATATTCAGGGCATATAAATAACTCTTGTGGATTTTACACTGATCATGTGAATCGGACATGCAACTACAAGTACACGGAAGTGGTCAAATAGGTTGTACCGCAAATCGAGTCCAGGTTCTGACTTGCAACTACAAGTACACGGAAGCGAGCAAATAGGTTGTACCGCAAATCGAGTTCAGGTATCGAAGAACTTCTATTTTTAAAGAATACCGTTATAGTTACACGGTATCATTTATTCATCGCAATACAGTTTATTTCGAGTTAAAATGTATTTTTATAAATTGTAAATAAGGTCATAGAACTACTCTATATTATTGCTGAAGATGTATTTGTGTTGTAGATAGTTTGTGTAGCACGTGATTGATAGTATACCGGTATGTATTTGTATACATGCATTTTGGTGAACTCACTCTCTGAAACACAGTCAGCTGTATAAATACAGAAACACAACTAGTGTTATTGTTTTATTTAAATACAAGTATATATCACCACACACACGAGCACAATATTGAAAAAATACGAAAAACAATGATTCTGGTTTATTTTGAGTATATACTAGTATGCGTAACAAAGTAAACATACAAGTACACTATCCATCAAATTATATCGTTTAGATAATATCATTATGAATTAACAGAATACAACAATTTTAAGAAATGTTTAAAATTAATTCATTGTAATTCTTCACTAACTTGCAAAATATGTTTTGTAAAATGATGCTGTATATTTCGTTGTCTTAACAAACAAATGTTGGTTTAACAGATAGAACAGCTAATTACTTTAATGATTTTGACAACTGAAGCATAAGTATGACCCTTAAAAACAAGTCGGAAATCAATTCGGTTAAACCAAAACGGAATATAAACTTTTAATTGCCAAGTATTCCTTTGAAAATAGGTTTACCAGTAGTATACGGTAAGCGACCTTACAATGTACATCATCGAAATATTCTGCGCTAATAAACACTTGCTGCTCAATAGATCAATCAGAGTTTTGCCGGGATTAGTTTAAACTCCTCCCCAGCTATTGTAAAATGATTAATTTCCATTCATCGAAAATCACAAACATTACTACGTGCACATATGAATATCACAAACATTGTGCACGTGCTCTACTGTATGAAATAGTTAAACCGCTTAACACGTGATATCCAAATGCGATGATTGGATGATATTGCAGATTAATTTCAAAATGATTGACATTCGTGGAAGCGTCTATTGTATGTCTAAATCATGTTGAGACATTATGATGTAAGTATAAAAGCTTTGTTAAACCTTCCGAGTCGATTTGAGTTTCAGTCCTGCAGCAAACTCTAAAAAAAAATTGATGAGTGATATATGTTTAAACACATTTCATTTACTTCTTGCTTAATATTGAGTTAACGTGCACATATATAACAATCGATTTAGTTTATAGCATTCGTTTCAGCAATAATGAACATTGGCGAACAGTTGCTCTGAATTATTTATCTCTATAAATATATATAGTTCCCAGAAAGGTTCCTAGTTATTACATTAACTTCAATAACAATAGTTGTAAACAGTATAAATATAATACTAGACGATTAGAGAGTAGTTAAGCGTGTTTAAATCATCACTGTTATGTTATTTTTCAGTATTCTAACATGATACTCGCTAATTTTTCTATAGACAAATAATACAATTACCGTTGTTAAACTAGCCAATAAATAGCGCAAAAAGTAGTCCCGATTCTGAGCGAAGCATAGTAAAATGTAGTTCTTATTACACTTGCAAAAATATTTATTTAAATAATTTTAGAATCGAAATAATTTTCGCATTATCGTTGTTTATCGGCCAATAAACAACTCTTTGTCGTTCTGATGCGTGGCTATTAAACCACTCAGGCTAACGCCCTCGTGATTTAATTTCAATGCATCAGATCTCCAAATCGTTGTTTATTGTCCAATAAACAACAATAAATCGAAAATTATTTCTTAAATATACCATTTTTTGCTCTTACTTAATATGTTTCTATGTTGTGAACAGAGGTGTTTGTTGTTAGTAGCTGAGCGGAAAACATTCGTAAATACCCTTCGTTCGGACGCTGCAGATTTGGCTGTAGCCAATCAGAAGCCGTGCAGCATCCTGCAGTATATATTAGGAATTAATGCGGCTATGCCTTAACAATACCAAAAATGCAATTCCAATAAATTAACAATCGTGTAAATATTACTTTTAAATCACATAAGAACCTTTATATATTAAAACAATAAGCAGTAATTAATATGCGTTTATTACAGTACAATCTGAAATGCTGCAATATGAAAACTTCAATAATTCCTACGCAGTCAGTGTCTCAATTAGGTCCGAGTGAACTATTAATATTAAACAATGGAGCAACAATATACAATAATCTTATACTGATCAAATAATAAATATTATAAACACCTTGACAAGAATTTAAGCATAAAATGCATTTGATAACACTCTATGATATTCCTACGGATGGCGTAAACAATGTACGAATACATCGAAGAATCCATTTTGATAGCGCATTAATTATTGGAATGTGCAAAAATTGGATTTTGCTTTGAACAATCAACGTTAAAAAGTCTAAACAGGAGGAAAATGCAATATTTAAACTTATTAAAGTTTGTAAAACATTATGCTGCTAAAAAACAATGCACTGTTTAGACATAGCAACTGCAACAATAGTATTGTATACTAATATTCGCAGTGGGAATGAATTCGGATGTTATTTACAATACCATGATAATGTACAGTACAATACATTGTTTACGAATACTATAATTAGAAAAACTATTTTAGTTCTTTAAAAAAAACAATCAAGTTTAAGGGTTAGTCCGTTATTAGGAATACACACATTAACACATTTAAATATAAGATAAATCAAATACGAGGCACATCAGCAGGTGAGAACACCTTATTAACATCGCTTGCTCCTTTTGTATGCTCCCTGAAAGGGGGGAGCATATAGTCGCCGCTTTTTCCGTCCGTCCGAATTCTAATTTCACTGAAATTTTGTTTGTCTGGGTGTGAAACGAATTTCCCCAATGATTTTATCCATCATAATCCATGCCCGTCCGTCCGTCCGTCTTTTCGTCCGTCCGGTACTTCGTTTCCGCGCGAAGTCCCGGGAGCTAAAGACCCGATGGATGAAACTGTATATGCAGCATCCCTATATGGTGAACATGCACATATTGTCAGGTCGTTCCGGTCTGATGATTTGCATGCCTCGGGCATCTTGATGCGGGACCTATATATTGATTGTACTGTCTGTCCTTCCGTCCGTCCGTGACAAGGTTAAGTATATTTTACCGTTTCATCTAGCACCAACACCGCTTACTACAAGACTTGGATACTCACACAGTTGTTGCTTATGACCGTCCCCTATCCACCCGTATCATCCAACCTCACTTTGACTTTGACCTTGACCTAATTTGCACTTAGAATAAAACAAATCGGCTATTTCTTGGTTAACTACATATTACCGTTTCGACTAGCACCAGCAGTTGGATAAAGCAGTTGGATACTTACACAGTTTTTGCTTATGACCATTCCTAATCCACCCATATAACCCAAAATACTTTGACCGTGACCTAATTTTGGACTTAGAATAATTCGATTGGGCTGTCCAGCACTAACCGGGTCATGTGTGTTTATCGAACACAGTGTCTTGTTCAGGTAGTTATTGCCCTTTGATTAGAAATAGGACAGTTGCTAAGGAAATTTTCGTTTCCGAGGGAGATTTCAGGAACTAATAACCCGAATTCATGTAAACTGCATATGCATCTTCCCTACCAAGGGGACATGCGCATATTGTCTGGTCGTTCCGGTCTGCTGATTTTTCAGGGAGTAATTGCCTTTTGATTATTAATTGGCTTATTTTGCTTTTGCACACTATAACTTGGCCGTGGATGAATGGATCCATGGATTTTAAAAACTACCTTGCACAAATGTTGTCCTCCAAGAGACAACATGAAGTGCATATAGACCAATTCAATGGCCCAAATGTTAGCCTAAAAATTAGACATGTTACAAGCAAGAATTAGATATGTAGGTCAAAGGTCAATGTCATACTTAATATTTAAAGTCGAAAATGGCATTTTGCTGGTCCGAACTTTTAACTTCTTAAATAGATTTTAAGACTTTACACGAATATTAGCTTCAACATACAACTTGTCTCGTATAAGTCAGGTTCTTAGGTCTAAGGTCAAGGCCACATTTAAAAGTCAAAGCGGTACTATCGGGGAGCAACTATCGGTTCTACCGATATTCTTGTTTAGACATGTTACCAATCTGTTAATACAGACAGTAACATACTACGGCGGTCATCGCATTGTATCTGGCAATAGAGAGCATTGGGGGTTTGAACCGGTTTGGTGAATGCAAACTACTACTATAATGGTATATAGGATGCATACGTGTCAAAAAGCGAAACAAAGATACATGTGTTATATAATATAATGCACAATGTGCATATTTAAATAAAAATATGAATAAACATACACATTCTTAACAATGTGAAATGTATATGGAATAGAACTGTTGTATAGCATTTAGTGTACCGTTATATTATTTAATAAAATATATTGTATATATATTTAAGAATTGTGTAAAAAAAAATGATCATACAATTATCGTTTAAAAAAAGTATGCACAATGTGAAATACAAATAGGCGTTAACTTTATATATACTTTAGCATTTAAAGAATTAAACATCCAATTTTCGAATATAATCAATGGGAACTAAAATGTAAAAACTATAAAGAAATATAAATATCATGAACGGAAATACACGTACGCACACATGTGCAATAAACATAATATAACATAAACATACATATTAAATGCCGATACATAATGCATGACACATACTAAGCATTAAGAAAATTGAACCCCTTATACATAACTGTTCAGTCATGTTTCATTATGTAATCGCCATTAGTGGATAATTAACAAACTTAGCAAATGTGTTTTTTTTGTTATTTATGTTACTTTTATTTGTATCATGCTTAAGCCTTATACAATTATTGTACTTGATAAACCAAAATGTTATCAGTGTCCATGCCTACAATAATCGAGGAAATGCGTTCACTGTAGTAAATAGTCTGTGGATAAACATTGTACTTCGCAAGTGTGGCCAGTGTCTTCCCGTCATCAGGGTTTACCTGTAAAATAGAACGTGTTTCCTTGTGGAAGGCAATTATTTGCCTTGCCTGTTTCAGTGTTACGTGCGGACTTCGTTCCCACCAGCAGAGGTCTCGTTGATCAAGGATATCGCCATTCATGGACAGTGTGAGGAGGCGTTTATCACGTCCCTCGTGCACCTTCACAAAAATCTTGTCGCCATCTGGGCTGACAGCACAGTCGTCAACTGAGGAATTATTGAATAGCAAGCATTTAGTTCCGAACAATATTGATAATAGTCTGGAACACGTTTAACTCGTTTGTATTATATATCATGTTAACTTTTAATAAAAATTTCATTACAGGAATATATAACTCTAAACAATAAATACGTTTTGGAAACACATTGGATTTTACAATACATATTCTATATAATATTGTGCATTGAATCGCTAAAACCATAAATAATAATTGACTTATTAAATTCGTTTAGGGGTTTAAGTCAATGTATAATACACACGTGCATGGTAGTCATATAATTACTGCATTTCTAAAATGAACGAGCTTCTCAAAATAAAACCAAATACATATACTAAAGCATACTATATCAATAAATATCTTACGTTTAACTTCCCTCTGTCCGTCTTTTGGGTATATACAACGTGACCTTATACCATCCAGTCGAAACTTCGAGATTTGTCTACCCGAGTTTACATATATAGCGTCTTGATAATGTGCACTAGCGCTAATAATGCAATTCAAAAGAGTCGACCTTTCCTGCGTTAAAGCACCGTTTTGCACGCGTATAAAGCACATTTTGGTTTTACTGTTACAATCTTTAGCAAAAACAAGAATCTTATTTGATGATATTTTACACAAACTAGTTGGACATTCACGCCAACCATGCTGGGCCACAACGCTGTAGTTCGAGTCAAGTAATTTCACCTTTCCGATCGTTTTGTCCAATATGAGAAACTGGTCAGAATCCATCTCACATATGCCTGTGATGGAACATGTCTCGAAATCCAACTTGGTCTTCACATTGAATGATCCCAAGACAGTTAGGACTGTATCTTTCGATTTATACCCCGAGACAATCAGATTTCCTAGACTCGAAGAAGATGTCATTAATTGTTGGATTTTGGAGTCTGGTTTAAATATAATTTTAACCTCTTGTCTGCTGGAAGTACCCTCTTTCATGCATCCGAGTTCAGCCAATTGATCTAAATATGTTCTGTACGCAATAAAGTCTATATCCGGACTACTCAGTCGTACATCACAAATAACATCTTTTAAGTGCTAAAGCTTTTTATTTGTCTCGGTACATTTATCAATATCGGTTTCGAGGTTACTTAGCAACCTAGATTTTAAAGTGTCCAATTCCATGTCAGCTGACTTCTCCATTTTATCCAACGCTTCAATTACCTGTTTACGAAAGGAATTAATATCTGCGCGACTTTTTTCGTACGACGTTTTTATCGACTGCATGTCTTCTGCTGTTTCGCGTTTGTTGTCTTCTAGTTGCTCTTGCCGTGACTGTATCGTAGACAATAATTTCTGCAAATCTGGGATCTGCTGCGTTTCTTGAACTTTATTGGCAATAAGTACCACCTTGCACATCCTGTAAGAAGAAAAAAAGCAGCATATACAAAGTCCACGCTAAATGTTGTTGTACATTTATTTTTATTCAAAATATCATAGAAATACAGATCATTAAATCATATCCAGTGACTAATATGTAATATATAATAACGCATGATATGTAGATCTTTTATCATCACCCGTTTGTAAACGGTTTAAATCGTATTATATAGTGTAATAATAATAATAATAATAATAATAATAATAATAATAATAATACACATTGAGGTGACAATGTTTTAACATGCGAAAATACGAACATAATATATCTAGTTTCGCAACAGACATTTATCTAGCATGTAAAACGTCACACTTACCTATGCGATGATAAACTACAGACAAGACACAACATCTGGCTGTGATCCTCACAAAACAACTCCAATTTCTTGTCTTTGTGTTCTCGACAATGTATTAATGCCTCAATTGTCGACTTTCCACCGTTCCACATTTCTAGTTGGTCCCGGCCAAGCATACAATGCTTTTGAAACATGCCCTGATGTTTTCCAGCACAACTTTCGCAAAATGTTTGCGAGCATTTTTCACAGCAAAAGTTTGCTTCCTTGTTAAGACAATTCTCCGTACAAATATAGCAAAGGTAATCATGAAACATGTCTGATGATTTCTGCATTGAAGCTGCAAACTTTCCAGCCATTACGATTTTTCTACCTCTACTCATTTTTAATCTAAACTCATCGTCTTGATTTCACCACATGACAACAATAACGCAGCGACAGTCCAACGTTCTAAATCTCACGATAATGCGACTCCGTTATCTGTTACAGAACTTGATTGAAAACCCAAACTGGATTCTGATTTTAAATATCAGATAAATGTGTATACATGCGACTGAAATCGTATAATAAGCCTACCGATATAATGATAACGGAGATAATTATTATTATTACAATTGAATAGTCTAAGTGTGAATGTGTAATTAAACATTTTTGTTATAGTAATGTACAATTACTATAAGTGCACATACGACTTTATTCCCAAGTCACAAGTAGTTCTTATAATACAATATGTAATATGCAACAATTTTTGCCTAAATTATACATTTGTTTTAATCGAGCGTAATCGTGCGCATTATGAATTAGTCTAAGTTATTTGACATTAAAATTGTCTACAGTTGTAGCACTAACATAAATAGTACATGCATTAATTTTTTTCTCTAAAAGGTTCAAATCTACTTCAAACTAAACAACGGACAAATAAGAAAAACGATGGCGATTTATTTTTGATTTAATGCAATACAAAAAATTCACGCATGGTTAACATTTAAAAGTAGCAATAGTTTTGTGCAAGTTTGCTCTACTGGTGTCTCCCATTCCAGGTGTGAATAAACGTATAGTTCTCTCTCTGCTTAGCGTCCGAAATAAAAATATTATCATTTCTAATATCTTGGAAAACCCAATAACATAGAATTCTAAATTACTCAATAAATTTTTCAACAGGTTTAATGTACACCAATTTTTACTAACGTTTAACAGAGTTAAGTATTCGTTTTTGTTAAATGTATTATCCGGTGTTCTTAAACTGTAATTTGATTTTAATTATATTAATATTTATTCTGGATTGAATGTTAAAACGACCAAACACACACACACACACACATATATATATATACAAAATCATGTTGTGTACACCTTTTGACCCCAACTATTACTTTACAAAATTGCAAATGAACCCGTTTGTCCCGTTCATTCGGCGTACCTTTAACAGATCCTTACACGTTGCCCCCTTAGTTAAGAGCTGGTGATGTACGTTTATCAAGAAGATCAAGTCTGTGACTGATAATACTATCTGTAGAAATGTATACAAATATTTGTCCAGTTTAAATTAGCTTTTAGAGCTTGCCCAGCAAATGCATTTGCGGCCTCACTGAATGAACAGCCCGGTGTGGATACAATATCAAGATAATTAAATCGATTTAAAATATATTATGGTTTTATTATCATAGTAAATTATGTGACGACCTCGTTTTTGGAAAATCATTATTTTAGACTTTTCAGTATTTACAACAAGTGTCCGTTCTAGATAGTACTCATGTAATAAACCTAAGACTTAGTCTTTATGTAATTCTTTCACAGTATGACCAAAATAATCATATCATCGGCGTTAAGTAAGAAAAACATTCTAAACGAATTTATATTATATGCCTTATATACCTTTCTCGTAAAATTCGGCTTCCAAATCATTCAAGTTCATTGAAAACAAAAACGAAACAAACATCTAACTATCATACATTTAAAGCTTAACGTTACACATTGACGTCATAACATCAAGTATACTGCTACGTATGCCCAATGTATTTAACTTATACCATAGGTGGTCTCTCGAAGCTCTCAGTGAAATCTATGAAAGCACAATTTAAGTGACAATTTTAAATTTTGACCGTTCAAACAGCACACGTTATCAAATTCTAAACGTCATGCATATCACCTTCATGTACCAAAAAGACCTTTTTGTTTCAAATAAATGCATTACTAATATTTCAATAATAACGTCATGTCGATCTGATTTATGTGTTTGTGTGACTGTGTGTAACCCTTTTGCCATCTACTTGTTTTTGGTTACGATATTTGAATTTGTTCAAACCAACGGGTCATTTCAACGTTTAACAAAAGCAATCAACTAATGCACAATAACTATTTACACATCCGAACAAAATCCTTTCTAAACCCAGAACCAATCAAACAGTACAATACAAATTTAACAGCATTGTTAAAGTAAAAAAATATTAGGAACAAAACATACCACTCTTCATCCAAAAGTTGGCCTGTACGACGAAAATGTATGGAAGTAATACCAAGGGGTGCAGTGCAGAGAACGTAAGTGAGGCTGATGATAATTAAACGTAGTGTCACTGTCGTTCTCTGATCACGTTGCGACGTTGGAGCATCACTTGATTGTTGCCTACTTGTGCGTATGCGTACCAAACGTACAACTTTTGTAATGATGCATACGTTACATATTACGATTATTAAAAAGGGGATGAAACATAGAGCGAATATCTAATAAAATATTGCCACAGCAAGAACGTTTGAAAGAAACTGCTTCCGTGGTAGGCAAAGCTGTGTATCACTAGTGTATATATGTACTTGGTTGTAAAGTAAAGTTAAAGAGTAATGGAATATGCGATAGGCAAGCGACTGCTGTCTCGATGCCTGAAAAATAAAATGTATTCGTCAGTTAGATCTGTCATTTCTAATTGTGTCACTTTTTCTATTGACCAGTAAACAGCGACACACAAATGTTTAAACTCGTCTAATACATCAGATTCTGTGAATGTGTTTCTTCAACATATTATAACCCAACTCTGTAAAGTGAATGCAATTATGACAATACCTATTATGTTCGTATACTTTCTCTATAAAGCAATATTTTACATTTTAATCAGAACCGTTGGAAGTAAAATCGTCCAAAGAGATACACCTACATATGACAATGGATGCAATTTTGGGGCGGCAGACGACTTTGATTCGATGAGGAATCCAAACGCTCATTGTGCGATGAACTGTGACGGTGACGACGATCCAACCAGACAGAACCGGCAGTAGATAATGCAAGTAGGTAAACAGACGGCAATGGAAATATGTGTGTTCTGTAATAAATTCAGACTGCGGTCAAACATGTTATTACCGCTGCCAGAAAAAATTTGAATCATAATATCAAATTATAATGCGAATTTTTGACACATAATTAAAGGTAGTGTGTAACTTTTATCACTACTGTATGATTTGCAATCCATTATAAAGTTCAGCCCCATACCCACTTGGCATTGAGAGTGTTGCTGTACTTTTTCTTTTCCTACAGATCTACAAATATATGCATTGCATTGTGCAGAACTAACAGAAGAAGTTCAATTGGCTTTCCTGTGACTGCAAAATTAAACACCGTTAACATCAAGACTTCCATCGCTGTGCAAATGCCCAGTGTTAATATATCTGCTACTGCAAGCGCCGTCAGAAAGCGGGCTGTCGACGTTTCCGTTTACGACCTTCGAGAAGAAAACACGTTCTGTTTATACAATGGTTTCTCGTATTGAATCTTGAGTGTAGTTTTAAACGCTAGATACTCTAAATGGATTCCACTTGCAAAAACATCACATAGATATGGAATATTTTCATTATTTGCAAATACTTAAAACATAATCTGCACGTTTCTCCTTAAACCCTAAAATTCGCATTGTTATGACCTTCTGATCATTGTTTGCAAATCATCATTATCATCGTTATTGTCATCATCATCATCATTATTATCCTCCTCCTCCTCCTCCTCCTCATCATCGTCATCATTATCATCATCATCATCATCATCGTCGTCGTCATCATCTTTATCATCATCGTTATTATCATCATCATCATCATCATCATCGTCGTCATCATCGTTATCATCATCGTTATTATCATCATCATCATCATCGTTATTGTCATCATCATCATCATCATCATCGTTATTGTCATCATCATCATCATCATCATTATCATATAATCATCATCATCATCATTATTTTCATCATCCTCATCATCATCATCTTCTTCTTCTTCTTCAACATCTTGATTGTTTTTATTCTCTGAATATTTTCTACTGTATATTGAATAATTAATTTCAATCCTATTTATGTCTTTATGATAATGCGTCGCCGACGTAAGTAATTATGATATACTAAGTCCTTATTACGAGATACTATGACCTTATTAGCAGATTGTATCGCAAAATTAGGAGAAACTAAGACCTAATTAGGAGATCTTAAGTCCTAATTAGGAGATAGCATCTCTACTATCTCCTTATTATGACTTAGAATCTCCTATTTAGGACATACTATATCCTTATTAGGATATAATATCTTCTAATTAGGAGATAATAAATCCTACTTGGAACTTAGTATGTCCTAATTATGAGATAATGGAATACAAAAATAACATAGACTATGGTACTAGGACGCTTCCATTGTAATCATGCCTGATGACTTATTTACAGTTTCTGTAATGGAAACGATACGTTATACACGTTTTGTTTTCAGTAAGAACAGTGCAGCAAATAGAAATGTAAATAGACTATGTGTTGACAAACAGTTAGGTGGTTGACATTTTTTTCGGATTACAAAAACGCTGTTAAAAATATTGTTGTATGCAAACGTGTTACAATGCTTAACCTTGTTTTATTATTATTATGTTTCCTTTGCTCACAGAATCATATTTTCTTCTCCTTTCGGATTTGGAGGCTTTAAACACCGTTAAGGTCTGCTAAAACTAAAAACCCGCGGCAGTCGTGTGGCGATCTCGTAATGCCTATTCGACTGGTTTTACAAAACGCATGAGCCTTTCCTAGGCCTCAAAACCATGCTGTTGATCCGCGGTCAGCAGCGACCGTAGTGGGTATTGCCCAAGCTTAAATTGGCAATTTGTTTGTTGTTTTTATCGGGGCTGTTTTTTTTTAAACAAACCACTGTCGAAAGTAACAGACAGTTGTGTATTGCTTACCTCTTAAATTCAAAATAGTTTACTGACCTAATGTTCATTTGTAAAAATGTTTTTTGGAAATTTACCAGACCATTGGACGATTTTGTCTATAAACTTAATACATATACGACAAATATTATACTAATAAAAAGGTCAATTATTAACGCTAGTGGTGTAACGATATACCGGTATACCGGTATATCGCAGTATTGGATCACGCGATAATATATCGCGATATTAAAATTTCATACCGGTATTTAACGATATGTATCTTTTATGCGTTTGCCATGTCTTTTTATTAAAACAAATTCTTGTAGTATAGTTTTATTTATATTATTTTTATTCTTCTCTTAAAATAAAGCCTTACTACCGTCACGGTTTCAGTATTTGTTTGTTTGTTTGGATTTTTCGCCGTATTCAGTCATATAACGTCATATATGTCATATAACGGCTGTCAGTTAACCTACTCACACTTTTCCTGGGTAAGCTGGTTTACCAGTACTGAGTGCACATACTTATGCCAGTAACTGACAACTGCCCTACTTGAATCAGAGGTAGGGGGATAATGGCCGTAGAAATAATTTCATGACCAATCCCCACACAAGTTATGTGGCCGGGCTGGAAATCGAACCCGCGATCCTCGGATTTGTAGTCCAGCGCTCTACCAACTGAGCTAGCCGGCCCGGCTAGGTTTCAGTATTTACCGGCTCCCATATACTGTTTCTGAAACGTGATTGTTGAATTGCTGTTTAAAAAAATATAATTTGTGAACATAGCTATTGCATATTGAAGAACTTTATCATGTTATAATTAACTGATATAAATCGATTTTAGATAGCTGATGGAAGGTTTCTTTCTGTAGACTGTAAAATATAATTAAGGTGTTGTGTGACAAAAGACAAAAATAACGACATTATGGAAAACTTGTTAAAATATATGCAAAAAATTCTGACACTGAATGGTTGTATAATATTTGATATTTTGGAGTGGCCAATCGATGCTGTGGCAATATTTATAAAGATCCTTTTGCTATTCTAACCGAGTTGAAAATAAGTCAAAATTTAAGCTTGTGTTTGGAACGATTTTTCTTTTAAGCAGGTACATATAAAAACTATTAAATATTGATATTGATAGAATTATATTGCAATTGATGTGTTGAAATCTTGAAACAATGCATTTCTTTGTTGAAAAATCAAATGGCAGAAATTTATGATTTTTTAATGTTCGACTTGATAAATACCTACCCAGTTCAAACTATGGAATTATGGAATTCTATAATGCATCTGATTGTATTTATATAGATTTTAAATATGATATTTAACATCATGCAAATAGTTGTAATAGTGTATAATATTTTAAATTGAATAGATTGATATTTAAACATTCAAATTGTGTTAATAAATTCGTTTGTACGGTAATTATAGTGAGACATGAAGAAAAACCGCGCTTTTTATTATGGGCAATATATTGCGGTATATATCGCGATATATTGTAAAATATTGCGATATATCGCGATATGGGCAAGTGATATCGTTACACCCCCAATTAACACATTAATAAACGCTTGAAAAAAAATTAACGAAACGTGATGCCAGTTTTCATGAAAATATCATTTGATTTTAAAGGCAAAAGAGTGGGATCAATGACCACTTCTGCATAAGATTACCCAGTATCTGGTATTCGTTTTTAAAAAAAATCAGTTAGCAGAATCTAATACTTTTTAAATTTCGACAAACATAACTGACTGTCTTATGAATAAATATGCCACCATGCTTAGCCTCATGTCATGTTATAAACATTTTAAATATCGCCACAAGGTAAAAGTTGGTTCCGATAAAAACTATCAGTACAATGTCACAATTTTGTGAATTGAAGCCTCATTGTTTTAGATGTACTGGCATACTTCAGTTTGAAAGTGTCGTAATAAAGACAAGTGTATATAAACAATTTAAATATACTTATTTGCGAAAGGAATCATAAATCGATAAAACAATAAAATTAATGTTAAAACGTTTCATTTTTTAAAGACAAAGTGATGTCATGTATGTCTGGATCTTTTCTTTTTTAATATTTCATACTCAATTTCGATTGCAATAGATGTGAATTAATATTTTATATATCAATGGCGTACTTAAACACTTTCTTGACGCTAGTAAGAGAAATTGTACAAATTTACTCACACTTACCTGTAATGTTATGTTTCCTTTCTTCGAATTATGTGTTGTTTTGTGTTTAAATGCGTGCACTAATACGCTTAAATGAAATATATACTATGGATACATATTTTGGTAAAGATAGTTTTAAATAACGCTAACTATATTAAAAATTTAAGCGGGTGCAATAATATATTTACCGTGCGACAGTCCAGAAAATTTGAGTTCAAATAAGAACACTTGCCTGTACTCTCAAAACAGGGAAATGACATTGCAAAGGATGTATTTTTAGTGCTTGTTTCGTTATTTATCCGGCTGTATGCAAACTGTGTCCATATCTTACATTTTACACATTTTGGATGAACACATTCTTCCTTTGTTTTATTGATGATGCATTCTGTTTGTTATTTATATTAACGCCTCTATACAATTTACGTTTAAGCATGGACAAATTGAGCAAAAATATTTCCGGTGACACAAGTTGACATTTTAAAGAGTGTCTGACGTGGTAAACTTAAACGACCAGTCATTCACCATTAGAGTAAGTTTATGAAAGTGTGTACGAAACTAAAAAAAAGTCCTTAAAAGCGTGTCATATTTAAACGTGTAGTGATGTGTTTACTTCATAATATTTTTCTTTAAATCACTTTTGGTTAGATTTTTGCACTTCCTAAGCTAAATCGTTATCAACTAATGTTTTCAAATTATATACGAATACACAACTTGGCATGATCACAATTTTGATTATATCACCCCCATTATGCAAAAGGGAGTCAAGTAACATTTACTAGTTTTTGAGCAAAAAAAATATTTAAAGTTTGAATGCGTTTAATACTCTAGTAAGTAAATGACTCCTTTTTGCACTATCCAATATTATATTTTACAATGCTAAAACGGGGACATTTGCAACATGTATGTATTGTTATTTTATTATTTTAACGTATGTTTCATACCAAAAAAGCTGTCACATGTGTTTTAATGGAATATTTAGTCTAAAGTTAAGAGTGTTCAGTTTGTAAAGCTTTATTACTATAATTATTTAGAGTACATGTAGTTTTTTTAACAAATACATATCATGTATTGTCACAGAGTTATTGATTGGCAGTGTTTCGCAATAATGGTAAAAATATATCGTTGACCTTTTAATTCATCCGTTTTGTTCACTCCTTAAACACTTCTACGAAATAAATTTGTAACGTGTCCGCCTTCTAGTATGTATGGCTAAGACACTTCAAACAGTAGCAATAACACTGAATCTTTCAACAGACAATATTAACAGTTATAATGAATTTTTCTCAGCCTACTTTGGCGATGATTATAACCAATGATTGTACAATAATTGTGTCGAACAACAAAAATTACCAGCAAATCAAATATTTAAACACTGAAACTATAACGCTGTACAATGGTCCGCCCTGTCCACAATTGTATTATTATACCGGTATTGAAGCTAGTTTCTAACTGGTATGGCCATTGCTTATATATTATATTGCTCGGTCAATCACTAGACCTGGCAGTATGGAACCTCTATAATAATTCCTCAAAGCTAACGACCCGGGCAACACCAGACGTCAACCCTGCAATAATGTGCTGTACAAGCAGCAGCAATCATGAGAGTCCAAAACGTCTATCTACACCCAAAGTCCCTAGTCTGTTGAGAATTAATATTACTATTTATGGGCTTATTATATTTTCCCATAATGTGAACCTATCGACGGCGTGCAGCAGACTGAGTAGAATAACCCGATAACTGTGTTTAATGAGGCGGAACATGTAACCCTAAGAAATTAGAAGTAACAACATGAAATAGCGGCTAAACCTAGCTAATACTAAAACGACAAGAGAACGGGGCCGTTGTCGTCACAAATTAATCCAAACGGTTAATATTCTGGAAACAATTAATGAATACACAAATCCCCTGGTGATATTGTAATATGATTAAAAACTGTGTTATCACTGGGGCTAAGACATCTGCGTTGTTTCATTTTAATTACCTTCAACATCGTGGTAGTTCATATTGAAAAGAAACACAATTTTGTTATATTTGTAAGTATTAACTATGTATTTCATAATTAAAACACTCACTTGTAATACTATTGCAGAAGCAAATAACCAGAGCTTTGCTGAAATCAATGAATGCAAAAAGAAGTCCGGTAACACATGTTGACATTTTAAAGAGTGTTTGACGTGGTAAATTGAGCGCCTCCATTTAGACGTCTTTTGCATAATCATAAATGAAGTGTTGCAGATGACTCTTTTTTGCATAAATAAATAGCCCAAAATCTACATGACTCAATTCATGTCATTTTATACCTATAGGGCCAGATTTACGCTTCATATTTTTTATTTACTAGATGATATCATTAACCTCCTAACTACACCAACAAGTAAAAATGTGATAAAATGTCCGTTAACTCCTCTTTGCATTTTAAAAGGAGGCGATATAAAGCATTTTTATTGGCTGTTGGATTGGCAATATATTTTGGTGCTAATAGTAACTTTAGCAACTATATCTCACAAAAACGTAGAGTATACATGTATGCATAAAAACAAATTTTGACTATTCCGATTTCTGAACTTCTGAAAATCTAAGAATATGCTAAGCAGAATATAATGCTGAATTTTACTTTGGATGCTTCAATTATGTTCGCTTACTTATAAGGCAGCGTTACTGAAATGCATGTTATATACGTACGCGCTTAAATTATATGGACATAATGCACTGTTATTGGTACTTCGGAAGCACGTTTCCCATAATTCTATATATCTTTCATCGATAATATAACCAACCCTGGACACCGTAAAGTGTTTGCCGTGTCAGTCTTGACAAAAAAGAACGTAACAGCCAGGATTGACCGCACAATCGAGATTTTAGAAATTATATATAAATGCCATAAGCCGTATATTTGGCAAGCACGAAGACAGAGTATCTAATATGCTTTTCAAAACCTTTCTTTAACGCTCAAAACATTTTCAAAATCTATCTATGTAAATTATCATGAATTGATCATGAAACGATAACAGCATAACAAACAAGTGTGCCATTGTCACAAAGATATGCCCGTCAAAGGAGTATTTTTAGAGGTAAAGATTCAACAACTTAATAGAGAAAATCTTTACAAAGATGCTGTACAAAGATAATTATGCTGTGGAAAAATTGTTAAAGATTGATTTCTTATATTTAACCTTTGACCTTGAATTGTGACCTTGACCTTTGAGCTATGGACCTCGTTCTTGCGCTCGACACTCTGGCTCATCATGCTTATCACTTCTTCCAAGTTATTTAATAATCCATATATGCTAGACAAAGGTATGCTACGTACTTAGTGCAAAGGATTGATTTCTTATATCCGACCTTTGACCTTGAATTGTGACATTGGACTTAGGGACCTGATTCCTGCGTGCGACACTCTGTCTTACCATGCTTATTACTTCTGTCAAGTTATTTGAAAAATATAATGCATGCTGGACAAAGATATGCTCCAGAAAAAGTGGTAAGGATTGATTTCCTATGTTTGACCTTTATCCTTGCATTGTGACCTTGACCTTTGACCTAGGGACCTGGTTCTTGCGCGCGACACTCCTCTCGCCATGCTTATCACTTCTGCTAAGTTATTTGAAAATCCATCCATGCTTGAAAAAGATATGCTCCGGACAAAGTGTTAAAGACTGATTTCCCATATTTTATATTTGATCTTGAATTGTGACCTTGACCTTGGACCGAGGGACCTGGTCCTGATGCGCAACACTTTCTTTGGACCTTGAATTGTGACCTTGACCTTTGACCTCTATTATTACGCGCGACACTCCGTCTCAATATGCGTATTACTTCTGCCAAGTTATTTTAAAATCCATCCATACTTTACAAAGCTATGCTCCGGACAAAGTGTTAAGGATTGATTCCTTATATTTGACCTTTGACCTTGACGAGAGACATTGACATTGGACCTACGTCCTCTTCCTTACGCGCGAATCGCTGTCTCGTCATGCGTATCACTTCTGCCAAGTTATTTGAAAATCCATTCATGCTGGACAATGATATGCTGCGGTCCAAATGATGCGGATTGATTTCCTATATTTGACATTTGAACTTGAATTGTGACCTTGACCTTGGACCTAGCCACCTAGTTCTTGCGCGCGAAACTCCGTTTCACAATACTTATCACTTCGGCCAAGTTATTTGAAAATCCATGCATGCTGGACAAAGATATGCTCTAGACAAATTGGAAAGGATTAATTTGTTGTATTTGACCTTTGAACTTGAAGGGTGACCTTGACCTTAGACCTAGTAAGCTGGTTCTTGCGCGCGACACTTCGTTGAACAATGCTTATCACTTCTGCCAAGTTATTGGAAAATCGATGCATGCTAGACAAAGATATGCTCCGGACAATGTGGTAAGTATTGATTTCTTATATTTAACATTTGACCTTGAATGGTGACCTTGACCTTGGACCTAGGGACCTAGTTCTTGCGCGCGACACTCCGACTTATCATGCTTATCACTTCTACCAAGTTATTTGAAGATCCATCTATGCTGGACAAAGATCATGGTTAAGAGACTCACCGGACCACCTCATTATGAGGTGTTAGGAAAATGTCCGGTGGTGACTTCCAAGGTGGTCCGGTGGTGCAAGAAATATTGTAAATAGTACATATGACTTTCCAATTTTGTATTATTTTCTCAAGGTAAAGATGCTTTTTAAGAAATCGGCCGATGTCATTAACGGTAGGAATGATAAAAGAACACTCGTTCGTAGTTTCGTTAAAATATGTACAATAATAAAGGCTGTGGGAATTTTATAAGTTGAAGTCATTGAAAGAATATGTCTATGATACGATATGTACTGGCATGTTAATCCCTCTGAGTTCTTACTACAACAAACTATGAAGTGTGTAACAACTGACAATAATCACAAATATAAATGTCTTCACATACGCATTAAATGTTTTGCAATAATTTGTAATTTTGGTTAGTTTTCCGGGAATTTCTTGCAATGAGGTGGTCCGGTGGTGCTGAGGAGCTCCGATGGTGCTGAGTTGCCTGATGTTCATCAAACCGAAAGTAGAATTGGTAGACACAACTAATGATTGTCAAGATTCATAAACGTCATGATATTGTGTTTATTCTTCCGTTTTAGAAGTGTTCGTATATTAAACAACAGTGTCTCTAAATGAACGTGAAAGGCTAACAAATTCAGTGTTCATCGACTGGATCAATAAATTCTAGAGTAAATTGTTTTCAAAAATGTGCTCTATTGTGTCGCCCATTTCGCCATTGGCACGTATTTATTTCTTTTGTATCTCCTCTCCAGTCTATAAATATCCGAACGTTTTAACTAAATCGGCGTTTATGAATCTTGACAAGCTTTGGTTGTGTCCACAAATTCTACTTTTTGTTTTATGAACATCAGCTAGACTAGACAAGACTTGACTAGACAAGCCAAGCCAATTGACTGTGATTTTCACAAAACAACTCCAGGTACTTGTCTTTCGAAAATGTATCAATATTTCTATCTGTAGATATATCACCAGACTACTTCTTTATGTTATCCCGTCCTAATGTATTATGCTTCATGAAAGTGAATTGATGTTGCACGACGCGTCGTTCACAGAAACACATTAGAGGTTCGCTTGATTGTTAAGACCGTTTTCCTCGCAGATGTAACATCAATAATCGTATAGGTCACTAGGGTGATACTTTGTTCAGTGCTGCATATTTGCTTGTCATAGTTATAATTATTTCTTTATATCAAACCTCATTTGAACAAATTTATTTAACTATTTGTTTACATTGGACCAGTTACTACGAAGAATTTCACCTGTTTTGATCCGCTGACGCTGCTATCTTTTGTTACACTTGGTCAAATACGTTTTAAAGGATGTTCGTATTTCCAGTATTGGGTAAATAGCATATGTTTTGTTAATCAACTGAACTTAGGTTTTGAGTTTCAGATTATAAGCAAAACCGAGGCTACGAAGTGTGACATATTATCATTTTTATCACCAGTGTTTTAATTTTTAAACCTGTTTACATATTTTATTAAATATGCCATTAAACGTCGTAAAATGACGAATTCAAGCATGTGCACTAAGGATCTACAGTACTATAACAAGATACGCATGAAAAGTAGAAAACAATATATAGTATATTTATATTTCATTATTGTTATTTCGCTCCTTTATGTACGCTATTCTTTTATTTTGGGAATATGTGAAAAAAAATGAAAATCGTCAATTATTCAATCTGTGAACAGGTCCCTCTAAACTATTGTAGTATTAAATAAATTAAAACAATCAAATGACACATTGTTCGTTTTATATTAAACGTATTTTTGTATGTATCAATTAAAAATATTCAGGTATAAACACATTTTACCAGCTTCTAGAACCTTTTAATCTCCATATAAACAGAATGTGATCGTAAGATGTTGTGAGAACAATACTAATTATGTGTGGCAAATAAACAATGGAGATACTTATGAAACACAGCATGCCCGTTATTAATTTTTATCTTATAATTAATAAGTAACATAAATTAAAGCCACTTCAATATTTTATACAATTTTAGTGATTTGATGCCAAAATTGATCTGAGTGCAGAGATATTTTAAATAATCTACACATACATTTACAAAATGGTAAAACGGCTATTTTCATTCAACTTACTCTAAAGTGTAACGTCAAGTTCAAGCAAGATAAGGTGGGTTGTCTAGTCAAAATGGTTCTTATTTTTCTTTACAATACACGGATTTTCTAATGTCCTTGCTTGTGTTATCGTAATACAGAGACAGTTATTTTCTCTATGCAGTAAGCTAGTAAAATAATGCTAATCCTGTTGTAGCATACATATATTTTTTTTAATCCTGCCCAGTATTAAATATGGACAATACTTGTAAATGATCACATAACCGGCGTAGAACAAATGGGATTAAACACCTGTGGATTTCAGACTGTGCTACGTTCTTCAATCGGTGCGATTTTTAGTTAGAATCTGTTTTGAGATTACGACGAAGCAGGTTATATCTAGTTCCGGGTATATTAGCATACATACATATATGCGTGTGTAAACTAATTACGTAAACCTGTAAATTTAGAAAATAATCAGTCAATCATTATGAGGATGAAACAAAACCTATTGTAGTCCCTCAACAACATTCAGAACTGTTTTTCTTAGACAAAGTGTTCCATTTATATATATTAATGAGCGTTTTATAAGCTCTTTAATTTCTTTTTAGAGGATATCGTGTTCCAGAAATACAAATACAGATGGTCTTATGTAGTATTTTGCTTTTAAATAGTTTTGCCTAATGATAGAATATCAAGAACTTTTAGCCTTTAGGCAGGATGTCTAAGAACAGTGCGTACTCAAAGTTAAATTATATTATAAGGTATTGAAGATTAAGTTATAAAGTAATCTTACTGAATGATTCATTTAATTTGCAATACGACTTATCTAGTGGTAATACGTATATATTTGTTTGCCCCAATCAAAGATGGCCGGGTACATGTTAGTCGGTCTGTCGGAGCTATTATCTAAAGTCGTTCCAATCTCTTGATCCAACAGTTTCTATCCGATCTTTACTTAACCTCATGAACATGTTTTGGTCATGATATCTCAGGGAAGTTCGATAATCGACCAAGTCGCATATGGAACTGCTGTATTATGACCCTTGAGTTATCTTCAGTTGGTATTTTTAGTCATGTTCGCTCTCTTCAAACAGTGTTCATTCGATCTTGACTAACTTTATGAACATATTTGTGGGTATAATATCTCAGCCAAGTTCAACAATCAAAACAACCATACCAGCTACTGCAGCCTTGTGGCCCTTGATGTATATAACGTTGGTATTTTAGCATTTTCCTCTCTTTATGCCCAACACTTCACACCAATTTGATATTTTCAAGATTGCTTTCGACCTAGAGGGGCATGCTTGTTTTACCAACAGCTCTTTTTTAAATAATGTTTGAACAATTCCATAGTATTAATCCGATTTCATTGCTGAATATGTATTAGTGTTTTGATACATTTTGTAGCAATGCATAGTCCTTTGTAGGCAGGCATTATGGCGAAAACACTCACAGAACACACACTTTTAATAAATGCATAAACCCCATATGGTTTTTAGTATTTAATTTAAATACAAGAATACATCACCACACATAAATGTAATGGAGTTATAACATATAATCGTTCAAACAATCTACGTCTTGACAATATATCTGGTCAATTTGAATACATAAACGTAGCCAAAGGAAACCATTACTGTCCAACAATGCATTAAGTTTATTAATACTTAACAAAAATGGTCTTATCTTCTTTGAGCTCAACTGTGTGCACGTCAAGGGCGGGGTATTTCTTGTAATTTCACAAAATTTTCATTATTTGACGCAATACCAAATTCCTTCAAATCATTCCGATTCGTGACAAAATGGTCGCCATGGGTTGTGTGCAGGTTTCCTTTTATGACTTTATTGACAATTTTTAAATTCGTCTTGCTTGAAACTGGATAAATGTTAATTTAGAAAAAAATCTTTCTTGTTTCATCCTTTACCAAATTCTTCCAAATTATTTTATTAAAAAAAAAACATGGCCGTCAGTGATCTGTCGCTTTTGTCTTTTGTTAATACAATCTCATACTTCAGACATCTCTGAACATGCTATCTAATTTAAGCATGTCATTATGAGTCTGTCTGGACCTTCATGTTTTGATCAAAGGTTAACATTTATTAATATGCAGCTAATCGTTTAAATGATTATTATGACTGAAGCAAAATAGTGACTGGTCAATAAAGAACAAAAACATCAATGGAACCAAATAGAAGTAAATTTAAAATAACAATAAAGTTGGTAAAAAGTTACCGCATGTGTGCACTGATGAATAAGTAAAAAAGCATATAATAGATATACGAAAACATATTGTGCATGGGAATATTATATAACATAACATATAACACATTATAGCATGCAAATTACAGTGAGGAAAAAGTAATTAACTAGTTCAATTCACACGCTTGCCGAGTTGATTGATCGTTTTAATACCAATATGGGTGGGTCTAAGAGTCTTCTACGGATGGGTGCTTGTAGGAATAATAATGCATTTGAGCAAATGCACAGGATGATCCGGGACGACACTTTACGCATGTGCATTAAGCCCGGTTTTCCCACGACAGGCCTCATATATAAAGTGCCCCGAATCAAATTATAGTAAGAACTATTTCCATTTTACATTAACTAGTAAGAGGTTATGAGTTTCACTCGATACTCATCTCACTTGTGAAACTAGAAGAACAGTATTTGGCATACTCGTGGTAAATGTGAGGTGTATTTAGAACAATAACAGTATGTACAACTGTAATAAAAGTGAACTGTTTAAAATAAAAATGTTTACATGAATATACATAGTAAATCTGAATATTATACAATATAGTGCATAACATGTTTACTTGTTATATAAGCTTGTTAAATAAGTGAGTTCATACAGGCACTGTTATTTGTTCGAGGTCTGCTGTATAGGCATGAGCCGGTAGGGCGATTGCCAATACAGCTGACCGAGGGCAAATAATAGTGCCTGTATGAAATCACTTATTTAATATTAAGAATTTAAAAAATGAACTTTACATTATTGACTAAATGTCCTCAACTCTGTTTAGAAAATTACACAATATTTTTTATTCGATTGTTTGTGTTTTGCTTTATTTATTTCAAAATGGCGTCATTTTTGTACTGTAAAATCTTCCATATATCCGATTTCTTATAAAAATAGTTAAACTGACCAATCAAAAGCGCTAACTCTCATACAGGCATCGAAATTTCATACTGGCACTGATCTTAGCCACTCACAATGCTTAGATCCATACAGGAAGAGTTGAATTCATACACGAACAGTTTATCGTTTTCTTTTCTCGTGCTTACTGATATAAGACGTGCATTGCCACAAATAGTGTGCGTAATATTGTAAAGTTGATTAAAACAAATGTGTCAAGCATGCACACTGTAGCGTTGGGCGACATACGTATAGGTCTGTATGTTGCATACACCTTTGTTATAAAACATTAATACTAATAAAAAAATGAATAGGATGCGCAATTGTCAAAAATGACAAAGCCAATAGAAATGTGTTAAACATGAACACATATGTTTCAAATGTTCGATAAAAATATCGTGTCCAATTGATGAAAATATGATACATGTACATGTATCAAACATACATTTCTGAAACGAATGAGAACCGCATATAATATGATATTGAAGTCATCTATAACAGTTAGTGTACTGTTTTAATAATTGGCAAAAATATATGTTATTGGAAATAGGTTTGTGTTCCTGTTAAATCTTCTCAAAATTTCCTTGAGTATAGTTAATAACTTTCAAAATATGAAACACAAATTGTTCTTTAATTTATTAATGATTGCAAATCTTAGATTTATTTGGTTACACGTATTTCAAATCTAATTAATGTCCAATAATATGAAAAACAATCAAATGAAATTGAAAAATAATAAACAACAATGCATAGTTGTAACACATACATAACATGTAATGAAAATAACAATGAACATTAAACGCACACATAATGCCTGATACATACTAGCATCACAAAAACATAATATGCGACCATTTAACACCAAGTTGTGAAACAAGAAACACGTTTAAGCCATATTCGCTTTATTTATGTGATCGTAATGTCCGTGCATTGGGGATAAAAATAAAAGACTAGGTTGTTCGCATGTTTAGTCGGCTTAAAGTTCATGCGAACTAATGTTGCATTGTTGTCTGTCT
Organism: Congeria kusceri; assembly: GCA_027627225.1. NCBI lineage: Eukaryota > Metazoa > Mollusca > Bivalvia > Myida > Dreissenidae > Congeria > Congeria kusceri. Next base: position 31,099,087 of record CM051033.1, read on the forward strand.
CGAAGACTTAAGCTCATGCGAGTTTTTTTCATTATATGATTGTCTTGCAGACGTAAACTAAACCTCATGTTATCCTCGCTTTCTTTTTTTGGGGGGGAGGGGAGGGGGGGCGGAGGTTTGGGGTGGAAATAATGATATTTTGCCGAATACATGTAGACGATTACTGTACTTTAAGTACCAGAATGCTATCCGTATTCATGCCTACAACAATCGTTGAAGTGCGTTCACGGTATAAAACAATATGTGGTTTGTATACACCGTCATCCTTCGTCGCCAATGTGGCCAGTATTTTATCTTCGTTAGGGTTCACTTGTACGACGCAATGTTTGTCTTTCAGACATGCAATAATCTGTTGTGATTTTTGTAACTGTATATTTCGACCGTGTTCCCACCATTTGAGATCTCGTTCATCGAGGGTATCTCCATTTATAGAGAGTGTGATAAGTTTGCCTTTTTGTCGACTTAGTAACTCTTCGGTTTTAACATACAGCTTGTTGTCGTCAGGAATGACCGCAACATCACGAACTGCAACAATAGAATATTTATTTGGTGGTGATAACGTGATTTTGTCTTGCAATTCTTAGAACATTTCTACAGAGAGCTTTTTGAAAAGTTCAGGTTTTGGGGTCGAGTAATGAAAAAGTTTTTTTAAACATTTACCCAATGGTTTAGTAAACCCATCATTTGCATAAAAACAATCTTATCACAGATTAACGAATTGACAATTTCCAAATCTTTCGTCACAAATTCCAAACATAACAGAATAGTGTATATAAATTAACGACATGAAATAAAATTTCTCGGAAAAGACGTTTCGTTACTGTGTAATAGTCAGGAAATAAGAACAAATAAAGCGTTTGTAATGACCATACACAGGTTAATGTATATTCAATGGCTTTATACCCTCAATGTTAAAAATATGCAGTGTGGGTTATTAAGTCAATGCACATCTGATTATGGTATAAACTAAATTGAATAACCTGTTATTAATTTTATAAATTTATTATTTACAAAATGTAAATGAGATTTGTATAATAATAATAGTACAATTGGTTCCCATTTGGCATTCTACAGATTGTACACTCTTCATGAGAGTATAACTAATTAATTTTATTATATCTATAATTCTATTATATCAAAATTAACAATTACACGGTAGCATTTCTGAAGATAGTTAACATATACATGAACACTGTTCTAGAGCTACGAATGAATAATGATACCACAAAATTAATCTTACTTGTTTGCCCTTCGTATATTAATTTTACCATGAAGCCATCTAGTGTATACTGTATGATAGCATTATCTGAGCTTACGAACAGGGTGTCTTGACATTTAGCAATACCGCACAAGTTGGAACCCAGACAGAGTAACCTTTCTGTCGCAAACTGACGATTGTCCACACGTATAAAACATATATGTGTCCGACACGCAATAGCAACTCGAGTGGACGATATCTGACAACAGGAGTGTGGATTATGGCAAGGCAATTTATGACAAGCCACCACGTTGTAGTCCGTATCGAGTACCTTCACATTTGTGTTGTTCTTGTCAAGAATAAGCAAATCGCCAGTATGTAATTCATACATATCTGTAATGCAACATGTGCCTGTATCACTTTCCATATGTACACTGTATATCTTCTTATCAAAGACACATAGTGATTTATTTGAGCCCACGGCACCTATCAATTCAATTCCAGATGCAACGAGTGTTCCCAGACATGCAGATTGTGATAGCATTTGAGTTATTTTGGTATCTGGCTTGAATAGTATTTTAGCCTCATGTCCTTTGGAAATGTCTCGCAACATGTTTCCAATATCAGCACATTGATCTGCATATGTTCTGCATGCGATAAATTCTATCTCCGGACTCGTCGGTTGTATCTCCTGTATGGCATCATTTATGCTGCTTAGTAGTGATTTTATCGCTACATATTTGTCCACTTCGGTTTGAAGGTTTTCCACCAGAGTTAACTTCAAACTGTCTAATTCCTTGTAGGAATTTTTCTTCATTTTATTCAATGTTTCATTCAATTGTTTACGAACAGCATTAATTTCTCTAGGAATTTTCTCACACGAAGCCTGTACCGATAGTATATCTCTTTCGTATATCTGTGTCTGCTGTTCAATCTGTTCTTGTTGTGACTTGATAGTAGATAATACATGCTGGATATCTGACATGGTCTGTTTTTTTTGTAATTTGTCGGCTATGCGTACCACCTTGCAATGTCTGTTAAAATGAAAAGAAAAACACATGCATGTAAAGATTACAAAAAATGCACGACAAAACGATTGTACATTGTAATAATACATCCCAGCACAGCAGTTTATTAATAATATTTCTCACATATCTTATAGAATGCAAAAAGTAAACGCTTTATTCTAAAGTCGTTCCTTACATCTGTACCGTTTCTATACATTGATAATTTAATTTACTGTACTAAAACATGGAATTGATTTTATTTCCATTTTATGTTTATATAGTTACGTAGTTTTAGTCTTAAATAGGACTACATTATTTACGTTTGTTCAATTGCCAAGTGTGTTAGTTGAAAGTTGTTCGCACAAGCATTAACCGTACTGAATAAAAAGTCTTTAAGTACCATCATATCATTGCGAATATAATTTTATATTCATAGACTCATGAAAAAAACTCAGCAATGACTCAGTTAAGAAACACAGTTGATACGTCAACCATATTTAAAATCACATAGGGAGCACTAGAAATGGAAAACATGTCACTGGTAATTACAAAATTCATATGAAAGTCAGAAACCTTTCTTATACGATTTGGCACATGATACCCTCACGGACTCTTTTGTAGCCTATGCACATTCTATAGTGGTTGCCGTTTATAGGAATCAAAACCAAACACTACATCTATATTCTATACCTGTGATTTTCAAAGCTGCAGACAAGACACGCCATTTGGCTGTGATCCTCGCAAAACAACTCCAGTTTCTTGTCTTTATGTTCTCGACAATGTGTCAATGCCTTTAACGTCGAATTAACGCAATGCCCGATCAATTGTGTATCCTGCCTTAATATACTGTGCTTTGTGAACATGTCCCGATGTTTCACAGCACAGCCTTCACAGAAATATTGCAAGCAGTTTTCACAATAAAAATTCGCTTCCTTGTTAAGATCATTTTCCTGACATATAAAGCAACAATAGTCATATATCAGATCCGACCCTTTATCCAATGACCCCTCAAACTTTCCAGCCATTTTGATTATTCGTCCTCCGATGTCAGGTCTAAACTACGCTAGTTTCGTTTTCCTTAAGCTTACACTGACTCAGTAACTCAGTGACAGGTATTTACCTGTTTAGACAAGGTGAGACCTTCATATATGGAACGCCATAACTGTCCTATATAGCCGGGATTCTCTAATAGATTATGTCTAAAATACATTTTATTATGGTAAAATGTTGTTTGTTCGTGTATTACGACCAGGTGAACTTGTCAAAAATATGATGTAAAAAAGACCTGTCATTGTGGTTAAATGTTGTTTCATAATGTACAATGATCAGGTGAACTTGTAAAAAATGTTGTGCTTGTGTCAACAAGACGTGTCATTATAGTCAAATGTATAATGCACTATGAAATGGCAAATTGTCGAAAGAATATGTAATCATGTAAAAAGACGTGTCATTATGGTAAAATTTTTATTTCATCATGTTCTCATGCGAACATGTATAAAAATATGTTATTATGTCAAAAATATGTGCCATTATGATAAACCTTTGTTTCATCATGTAGTAAAATCGGGTGAATTTGTCTAAAGAATTTGTTATTTTGTCCACAAGAAATGTTATCATGTCTACCTCTTAAATTAACTTGTCGACTTTAATGTCATGTACGCGTACTTTTATTTCTAATTGCGTCGGTATTTTGTCAATGAGCAGTGCTTTCCGCCATTGTAGTGACAAGGCAAAACGACATTTTATCATAAAAACACAATAATTTGACATAACAAGTAAAATTGCATATAAATTAATGTCTTGAATTGACAAAACAACACGTGTACATAACACATGCGAACGAAAACCTCATGTTATGAGTGGACTAGATGAACGATTTACTGACAAGACAACACTGAAGTTTGACAAAATAACATATACTGCTAACAAAAACAACACAACCAATTACAACATAACAACACAACTTATGTCATGGAACACAAGACGCTCCCGGCGTTCCATAGTTATACGTTGTGATGAATCACATTTCCAAATTGGGTAAACACACATCTTTGTGTTGTGTTAGGCTAGCTATTATATTGTGTTTATAAACTCGGGATTTGAGTTTAAATTTATTTCCAAATACGTCGAGGCAACGAAGTGGGTTGATTCATTATCATATTTACACTGCCTACTGTAAACGGTTGTTATATTTAAGTTTACACAACTGCATTTAAGTTTTGGAATAGAGTACATATAAACTTGTCATTATTAAGACACTTATTAAGTAAAGCAATGACTGTAATTATTTTTTGTAATATCAGCAATAATACTTTCAGATGTGGTATTGCTTTTTTCAAACAAGCTTGCTAAACAAGTTGGCTGTAAATTCTTATGCACGTATCAATTTTTTCCCCCAGGGAGGGAGCGGCGGGCATATACGGGACTTTAGACTGAAAGCAAAGTGAGTGAGTGAGGGAGGGAATGAGTAAGTGAGTGAATGAGTGAGTGAGTGAGGGAGGGAGGGAGGGAGGGAGGGAGGAGGGAGGGACTGCGTGAGTAAGTGAGTGAGTAAGTGAGTATGCGATCGAGCAAGCGACCGAGCGAGCGACGGAGGGAGGTAGGTAGGTAGGGAGGGAAGGAGGGAGGTAGGGATTTAGATAGAGAGGGAGGTTATCTATGTTTAAATGCTATGTAAACTTCATGTATTCAAATGTATATAGTCAAAATGACTTAATAAGAAAACAAGTGTGAAGTTATATATTTTATTCTAGCATTCTAATGAAAGCTAAGCATTTAAGAAGCTACATTGATCTACGCATAGTGAATACTACTACAAACTGAACAAACTATAGAATGTGTGGGGTATCTGCATTTCGTATATATAAGCGTTTGATCATGTACATTTAAATATAGCATGTGTCATGAAATATGAATCCGAACAGTAAGTAAACAAGAAATGTCTTTAAAAAAGACAATCGGCGTTGAAATTAATATTGAGATGTCATTTAAAAATTACCTAAACAGACGGTCAAGATGATCGGTTACGTGACTTCTCAGACCCCAGATTTTTTGGTCCCCACAAATATTAGGAGACTTATTGGACCCCAGATTTGTCGGGCACTATAAGAAAACTTATCGGACCCAAAAGTTAATTTGAGATAAATTTATTAATTTAAAAATTAAATAAAATTATCATTTATATCTATGCCGTGAATAAACCAATCATACAGCTCCATGTTTCCACCAGTGATATATGAATACCAAAATAATTTAGGTTAACATAATTGTTATCTGAATTTGTCAAGCCAATTTAACAAATTAACAATGTTAGAAAATAATTTTGGGAATGAATTAAAATGATTATGTATCAGACGAGTCTATATACTTATTTATAGAACCGGTAATATACCATTCATGTTAGCTATCGAATATAATAACGATTTGAAGTCAAATAAGCATTTATACTGTGTATCCCAAGGAACATTCAGCGATTTTTGAAATGTTAAGAGTTTATTTTTGATAACGCATACATAGAAATTCATTAGACTATGACGATTTATAATTATATCAGTAGAAATAGATATCAAGGGTTCCTGTGTATAATAAGTATTGCAAATTGTGTATTCATGCTACGCGAATAACAATTCGACGTATTCCGAAACTTCTTTCATAACATTTTATCTATAAAAACTGTAGCATCTTCTTATGGATTAATTAACATCTACTGGAGAAGTTGATAGAAAGATGCAATTATAAAAAATCGTTAATAAATCGTAACCACACTTTTAATTCCAATTAACAGTAAGTTTATAAATATACATTCCCCATTTATTGAAATTGTTAGGTTTATGATTCTCTGAACGCTATTATTGATGCATGTATGAGTATATTAACACAGCTATAAAACGGTTGCTAGCTACGCGCGCTATTTTTAGAATGAAACTGCTGTTTCTGGATTGTGAGGAACTCGCTAGAATCAATGGGCTAGACGGAACGGCAACTATGCGAATGAGATTTATGAATGGAAACATTGCACAATTGCTGTTTATAGAGCGTACCGCTTAAATAAATGTAGGCTAAACAAAATAGTTATTTCGTTACGTGAATGAATATAGCATTCTGTTTATGGCATGCAATGAGAAAATACGTTCATAATTAGCCTCAGTTTTAGAGTGTATGTCGAGGATATGTTTATAACTTAATTTTGACCGCTTATGTAAACAATTATGTAAATATTTAATCCCCAAAAGTATGCAACAGTTATTGGTGTATGTTAAACCATTGTTTGAAGTTTGCATTCCCTAAAATTAGAAAATTTGCCCAATTCTGTTGGCATTCAATTTTCCCGCTGCATAATTAGCGCAAGAAATCTAGGTCAAATGTGATCTTAGACAGCTACGCCGAATAAAAAAATAAAAACATACGTGCTTATTGGATATGTTTTTCTGTTAGCATTCATAGCTAGCAAGTACATACCCATGCGAGTTCAGTTTTCAGTGTGTAACAGTCTCCACAAAACATCGAGCCAAACTAAACAATAGTTTTATTACAACACATTATTCTGATCATACTTGACGCTTATAACAACAGTTGATAATAACAGTGTACACAATTTTCATTAGTTATTAACGGTAAAAACACTTCCAATTCTTTAAGATTTTAATCATCTCCACTGATGCACAAAAGGAAAACTTCCATCTTTATTTAATACGTGGCTAAATAAAAATGGTCAAATGGCCATTTTAGACAAGATTTGTTATATCTTGGTCAAGCGAAGTTGTCGACTCATCCTGGTGCTTCTGAAAATATGGAATATAAACTATTCTTCATTTAAATGTCCAGTATGTCTTAAAACAATTAAATGTTTGACATCGTTAAATTATAAAGAAGTATTACAATACCAAAATAAGTAGGGTGTTCTAGTCAAAATGACAATGTCAATTATTATGAGACTACGAAGTATACAGGGATATGTAATAAGCTTATTGGAGTAACCAAATAACCAAAATACAGTTATTCTCATTATGCAAGAACCTAGAGTTTCTCAAGGTTGCGATGTAGGAGTTACTAACGCATTGCTATGAAACATGTAATTTAACATATATGTTTTTAGTTATAGTTGTATATCGGCTTATAAACAACGGTTTGAGATTCTGATGCGTAGAAATTAAACTATGTGGGGGGCGTTATCAAACAGTTGCGTATTTACAGATACACAACGATATTGCAACTATTATTTCGACTCTAACGTATCCTGGCCAGCAAATCTGCAGTAACACGGCAAAGTTTGTTCTTTGTCTATAGAAAACTATGCGCGTGTCAACTTAGAATATCGCTAACTTTAATTATGAAACTAAGAAAGTAATTGCTTTAAGATATATTGTTACATTGCTTGTTGAAGATAATGTCTGTCACGCAATATTTGAAATATATTTGATTTTTATATTATCATACATCTCGTTTCCTTAAGTCTTTTAGAATTAATATGCATAACGCGAATGAAATATTTTCATAAACTATGCACGGGCTGTAAAATGCTATATTAAGACACAATATACATATTTTTACTGCAGTGTGAGTTACTTTTGTTTAACTTGTCGCAAATTGATTTATCAGAAACTGAAGTAAAGCATACATTTAATGAAACACCGTTTTAATTCGCGATGAAATCATTATAGTACGCATCGTGGTTTTGTAGCACTTCATAATTTAAAAGTGAAATAGAAATTCATTGGGTTAGGCTTGCACAAGACACGATATGTGATCCGCACTAGTAAACACGTTATGCACGTTGACGCTAACGTTTACCACAAACCTCATTCATGCAGCTCAGGACGTTTAAAGGCGTAAAACTCACGTAAACAACTTTCGTAATGCCGTGTAGTTAGCAAGTGTCTTTCGGCAAATATAAACAATGGCGGGATACATTATTGTGGACGTTAAAACGAAGAAAATAATCGGCATTTGTGCAGTAATCGGAATTTTTGTTCTAATTATTGGGATTTTGATCGGCTTTTTTTCCGGAAAATCCCACTCGAGTTCGGAGCCAGGGCCAAAACCGAAAACGCAGATTGCGCTGGCGTTAAGCCAGTCCTGTCGCATTTCGAACAACGTAAGTACTATAAATATAGTCAGTGTTGCGGAGAATATAACAAGTACTAATTATATACATTTGCATTATGTGCCTATATGGACTCGAGAATTGATGCTATAGCATTGATTTGCCCTCGACATCCGTGCTTATCAAAGTGTCATGTGAATATCGTAATTGGTTTTGGTCATGTTAGTTTTATATATAAGTGAATGGGGTGCACGTCTCCACGGTTTGTTTCGTCAAATAACCAACTAATATCTTATATACCAACGCCATTATGCACAAACAACAAACAACCATTCACTTCTTTCCGTTTATTGTAGTTGTATATGAATACAACGTGACCTTCAAAAAGCATTTTAGTTTGATGGAGTAAACGCTGACATGTTTTTTGACTATTTGGTTGTACTTTTTGAACAGATATCATACGGGATTCAACAACTAATTTAGAACTAAATATTGTTTTTTGTATTATTTCAAAATTCCTTTGTTATAATAACTATTCTGAAAAGAACATGTAGTATGTTTGTGAAAGCACCAGTGGAGCGAATTGTCATCGAAGACGTTTATTTTAAATTGTATGTGTCAATCGCTGTTTTACTTCACCATTCTTACGTTTTACATATGACTGCTACGTTTTTGCGTTGACATCAATCGGCGTAGGGATCATGGTTAATCATAATAATGTCAGCCCAACGAGAGGTCTGAACAAAGGACGTGTACATGTTAAATTAATTTCATGCGACCTCCTTTTTGTATGTGTCCTGTTAAGCATATATGTATAGCAGAAAGCAAAATTAATTAGTGTTTAACACTCGTTGCAGCAGTCAGAGACAACAGAGCTGTTCCTCAAACGGTATTCGGAAAGGTACAACACGAACCGTGCATGCGTGAAAGAGCCCAGTGAGTGTTTGAACTTTGGCTTACCCCGCCACTATATCTCCTATCACCTGGATGGTAAAGAAATTGTGATAGATGGGCGCGTGGTGGAGGAGGCGTGGTCAGAGGTAATATAAATCGTCCTTTGGCCTTCTTTGCCCATTTGCTGATAGTTACTTCTTTCTTTCAAGGGACGAAATGTGTGATAAAGTAACGTTTCTTATCGGATGTATGATGCAACTTAATTTATTTTCTAGATTTGTATGAGCCTGCTAAAGCGTTATATGCAAGATCACCTAGCTGTTATTTATCTTACCATTTAGTTGTCCATACCTATCAATAGCATCATGATTAAAATTGTGTATATTGTCAACTATATTGCATAATTTATCGTCTGTAAGTTAATTATTGTATGAAAGCTATTCCAAACAAGAAACATGGGGCATGCTCATTATCTTAAGTAGCTAGAATATGGACCGAACCTACATTGCAGAAACAAAATAGAGAACGTACAAAGTCGTGTGAAAATAAACTAATTTCTTCCTCCATAAATTAAGGAGGCGGTCAAAAATCAACACATTATTATATATAATACGTAGATTTAACCTACCACGACTAAAATCACCTGTTGTAACTCATGCTCAGTTTAACATATTATAATTATATTAATGGAGAACATGATACCTTGCATTAATTCTATAATAGTTCGCTGTATACGATCAATTGCAATCAGGTTCATTGAAAGTGTGAAGACATGCACATTGCAGTGCATTCCATATAATAAAATTACATGGATTTTGCAATTTCATATTTAATTGCATAAACCAGTTTTTTCTTGATAGATGATGTATTACTCAAACCGCAAACAAAGCAACCGCAGTGAATTTTATTTCAGACTTTTAACGCACAGGTTTAAGCATGTACTACATGTTTAACAAAGCTTTGCTATACTTTATACAGACGTTAACCAGAGATTAAACTGCACGTTTTGCTCGTAAGGAAAACATAATACTCTATTATAATATTTACATGTACTCCATTATTGGTTTAAATAATTCAGTCCAAAGTTAATAGTGCCAGCATGCACATGCATAATGCTTTTTTTCGTAAGACAAAGAACCAAAGATAGTACTGTTTAATCGGCCAAAAATTACCGGTCGTATATAGTGGACATGTGACGATAGTCATTCAGTTTGAACGGAATAATTTTGTAATACGAAATGGAGTCAATAGCATAGCCATCGTCAAGCAATAGACACGTTCACAAATATCAATCATATTCAAATTAATCTGCAATATTATCCAATCGTCGCACTTGAAAATCAGGTGTTCAGCGGGTATCATTTCATACAAAAGAGCACGTGCAAAATGTTTGTGATAATCAAATTAGCACGTGGTAATGTTTGTGATTCTCGATGAAAATGGAAATTAATCCTATAACAATAGCGTGGGCGGAGTTTAAACTATTCGTGGCAAAACCCGGATCGGTCTATTGATGATGGGCAGTGCATAAGTTTAACCACTCGTATAAAATGGACCTATTCACATATTGGCAAAAATTTGTGTCATTCGTAATAGACACAAAGCAAAACATTCCTCTTACTAGGCATACATTAGAAACAATATGTCAGAATATTCATATAAATAAACGTCAGCTGAAATTAATAATAATTACTGACGCTTTTTCGTCGGTATAGTTGAAACGCTAATTGTATCACTTTCATAGCGTTAAAATACAAATTATTGAAATAATGTCCCTCTGGCCAACAAAAAAGCGTGGCAAACATGTCATCCTGAGGTCGCAGATTTGAGCACGGTGGATGCACTTCTTTTTTATGCTTTTTGATATGGTAGTTGGATTAATTAGTCCAGATACTTTGGTAGTATCAGTGTTTTTCCTTACTTCTTTGGAAATGGTACCGGTACTTGTCCATTGGGAAAATTACCGTAGTGTTCAACCAAAATGGGAAATTTATCACTTTCAGCAAAAACTGCCTAAAAGATTTAGAAAACTATAATTTACAATAAATAAATTCTAAAACAACTTTTTTTCATTGATTCTTTCACACGTACATGTGTTTCTAGGAAGAAAAATGGAAGTTAAGTATAGGTTCATACATATAGCAAATCTTTGTGGGATCATTTTGGACTAGTTTCCCAGATACTTGGAATTTTCGTAACTTCTTGCTGATGCGCTATTATTAAACCACTCGGGATAAAGTCCTCGTTGGGGGGCAGTAAACGCATTACCGTTCATACCCGTAATTAAGTAATCGGTATAATCCTAACCCTTACCATAGAGTGACATTAATTACAAAACAAAACTCAATAAAATAAATAATCATATGTTTCGATTGAAAATAAAAGCAGTTAAGAGGTTAAGAAGAATCCTTATTGAAAACGCATATAATGCGAGTTATAAATCAATTGCTTCCTGCTGTACAGCAGAAAAGCTCAATACATGTATATAAGCCGAATCGACAGTCGTGTATACACATTTAAATATATTCACAGGTTGATTGGAGCGAAAACTTTGTGGACATAAGAGGGGAGGTTTATCCCAAACCCTTCTATACAACCAAGTTCAAAATGCGATGGGACAACGACCGATTGTACATTGGAGCGTTTCTGCAGGAAAACAACTTGTGGGCGTCGAAAACCGAACCCGATAGCAACATATACACTGAAAACGGCTTTGAAATGCTTATGGACGTGGATGGCACGATGTTTAATTACAAACAGGTTCAAATTAACGTACTAAATACAATGATGGACCAGATTCTGTATAAGTCTCCGTATGATGCCGTAAACGAACCGGTGAGTGACAGAACGTGGCATCCAAATTCTTCCCAAAAGGTTTTTGTAAAAGGCACTGTTAACAAGCCGGGGGACACGGACGAATTTTGGTCGGTTGAGATGGCGCTGTCTTTTATGAATCTGAAAATGCAGTCGGAGAGAATATTGCCCGAACCCCAGGAAGACGAGGTGTGGTTTGTGCAGTTTGGACGTTCGGAGCAACAACTGGATGTGGTAAATGGTGTCTACAAGAAAAAAAAAGACAAAAGCACGAGCTGGTGGTCATGGCAACAGTGTGGCGCCATAAACCTCCATCTACAAGACCGCTGGGGATTGGTGCAATTTAAACGACAAATATCAGATCACGAGTTCACTTTCAGCAAATGGCACATTTATAAGGCTCTGTTCGATATGATGGACGGAATGAAAAAGTACAAGGCTGTAAATGGTCGATTTGTGGACACAATAGAAGAGCTAGACATTCCGCCATATTTGTTGTCCCGTGCATGCGTAGAGATTCCGGATATTAAGTTGATGGACCGAAATGGAACAAAGGGCTTCGATATCACTGTGAAGTCCATGTACATACAACACAAGCCCGCGCACATCCGAGAAGACAGATATGTGTATTTTCAATAACAAGTTGTATTATTGAGTACACATAAGTTCTTATATTCTGAACAGTTTGCTTTCTAACCAAACAATTTGTGAACGTGTACCCGCTATTTTTTTATAATATTATGTTCATGAAATAAACAAAAGATGTTTTTATTTAAACAAACCTTCAAAGTATCTTTAATTGTGTCTTTTATGATATACGACATATCATATAAAGCGTAAACAACAAGCATTTAGTGATTGTAGTTAATCATATCTGACATTCTTTATACAACGTTTGTAAAGGATAGCAGCTCGCGAATGTTATAGAAACACTTACATACAAATTATTTTTAAAATATGTTTCAGACAGTCTATCAACATAACTCACAACACGGGTAACACATACAATACCACATACCGGAACATTCTTTTAAAAGTAAACATATAACAACAACTTTGTCATAATCCCTGGTATTAAGTGCATAGTAAGTGCATTCCAAAAACATGAACTATTATGTAAATAATACACTGTTATGACAATTTATGTATTTGTCCTGTTATTATGTATATCATGTAATGATTCTGACTGCGCATCGACACCATTTGTTTTATTTCGCGATGTCCTGAAGCCTACATGCCAATATAAAGGCTTGGATCTTTGTCTGGTTTAAGTAGTTCTGGACAAGATATATATACTTTTGTTCTATTTAAAGCCCATATATAACAGATTTCGAGCCCAGTGGATGCCATATTTAGACAGGGGCATTATTGTAGCAACTTTGGTATAGGAATATAAGGCAATTACACATACCAATTTTTAGGCCCTGTATTTTACGACACGAACATGTTTCCAGGGTTTTCCTATTAAAGTCTCGACATAAAATAATGAGCGCCAAGGCGGGGTCATTTTTTTCAGCAAAGGCCAGTTTCTATACAATATTGGTAGAAGACCATAAGGTGATGCTACATAACAAATATCGGAGCTCTAGCTAGGCCTTGTTGTTTCACAGAAAGCGTTTTCCTACCCAAGTCAATATAACGAATTTGAAACCAGATGTGGGCCATTTGGAGCACTTTTTTATAATCTTGGTAAAGAACAATAAGACAATGTTATGCACCGAATATCACAGATCCAGGTCTGTAGTGGCAGACGAGAAAATGTTTTATTTCTCTTCAAGTACTTGCAACATAAGTGAGCCCTGACACGGGGACCTTTTTTAGCCCATGTATATCATTTCAACAATTTTGGTAAAGACACATAAGGCAATGCTACATATAAAATATTAAAGGCAGCGGGCTTGTAGTTCCAGACAAGTGGATTTTTTAAATTTTGTAATCTGGTTAAACGATATAAAAATATAATATATACATGCATAAATACAAGCGCCGTTAAAGCAGTTATATATTCCTTGACCATACATCATCTACGGGGGAAAAAAAAATACATGGTTGTTTTTATTAACATTTGTGACAGATATGGCATGATTTGAAAAAGGTTTTGATATAACCGTGAAGCTTCATGCTTTGCAGAACATGCCTCCGAATACAACACGGCCACTTGATACAACTTCCATTGTACATGTTTCACTTACAAAGGTCGCCTGTACCTTCAGCTGTCATGTAACACATATGTGCCATTTACTGTTCGTTTACAGCTACAATGAATAGAGCTTTTACAAATGCGTATATCTGAGACCTTAGACAATACTCAGACCGGCGATGAATGTGTCTCTTTATATATAACTTCTTCGTAGGAAGGTGGTGGAACAGCGTACGGATTGCTCTGAACCTGACCTCTCCCCGACCCTTCTCTATAACCTGAATGTTGTTGACCTGACATCTGACCTGTTTCTGAATGACGGTGTTACCATAGTAACATGTAACACTTCTAGGCCACTTCTTGCTGGCGGTCTAGGCTCAAAAGAAGCAGCTCTAAGAGTTGCTTGTATCTGCAAATCAGCATAAATCTGTCGGCGTAGATGTTCTTGCCTGACTTCACTGAAGTCGTACGGCGTACTCTCCACTAATAGTGGAAGCCCAAACGTGGCACAATGGCAGCAGCACGTGAAGAACAACATGAGGGAGATCACCATCATCAGGCTGGCAACAACGATGGTTGCTATGGAGAGTGCCAGCTTCTCCGATCTGTTCGTATAGCACACCGGAAAGATGTTGTTATCGAACACAATGATTTTTTTCAAAATCAACATGAACTTAGTTCTTAGTTTAAAGTATAAAAATACAATATACTAGTAGTATAATATAATTAACAATGCATCAACAATTTGACTTTTGACTAAAACCTATGTACCTAATTTGCGAATAATTACAGAAGTCTTAATATCCTCTGGCTATTTTGGATACTGCTAACGCTACCATAGCAAAGTGTGGGAGCTTTCAAAGTTTAAATACGTTACCTGATATAGGACCTGGACGCGAACATTCAATAGCACCCTATACTCCACTTATCCCAAGTCCACAGGAATGGCGAGAATAGCTATACCAAACCATATCGCCATCGTAAGTGCCTAAAAGTATTTACGGTTATTGAGAGACGACGGTTTTTATAATGATTGAAGGAGTTGTTTATAATTTATTGTAATTAAGCTGCTTTATGTAGTTAACAGTTACTTTATTATCAAGCTTAAACAGTAAATATTTCTGAACCAAATCTTTAAAAAAAAAAAACACAAAACATGTTAGGATGATTAGCCTGTTGGGTTGTTATTGGCAGCGACACTGGCATTGCTTTTTAGGTTTCAGCATTTACCGCCATGAATACTATCGAACAAAAAAACAACTACTGTACCAGAACAACTAGAGTATATAATGCAACAATGTTCCAATATTTTAAATTGTAAAGCAATACGCACTTTCAATTATGTATCATAAAGATTTTCATTTCATGCTATGCGGCGACTGAGTGGAGAATACCAGTGACTGACATCCCGATCATTTCACTCTAGGTCGAAATGAAAACGTTTGATCATAACACTCTTGGTTATATGGAAGCTATGGAACTACTTTTAACTTTGTTATTATGTTTATTTTTTTGAAAGTATGTGTATACTCTAATCGTCAGTGTAAACATCGGCCTTTTTAAACAACAGAAAACACATAATAAAAATTCAATACAAATGTAATTAAGCGACAACGACGCAGTACGAATTGCACTATTTTCCCACCACAACAGTGATCGAAAATTTTGTAATCATAATGACATCATATTTATGACGTCATAATGCACTTAACGTGTGACGCTTCAGCATAGCTCGCGCATTTTTTTAATTTATCGTTCAAACGCATGAAATAACAAGACTTGTCACAGGATGTGACGTATGCCCCCGAAGCATATGCTTTTCAGAGGAAGGCAACACAATGTCAGTTACCTGTTGGCAAAAATGACGCTTCCTACAAAATAGTTATGGTCATTGTACTCGGCGCTTTTTCCTCTCAACATCCTTTATTAATATATGTGGTTTTATTTTAAATCACTTCAATACTTATGGAGTTATGCACTGCACTATAAATTTAGCTGAAGGGCATTAACTCCATAAATATTGAAGAAAGATTTATAGTCCTTGTATTCTGCTCTTCCTCTCAATGTCCTATATCAATATATGTGATGTTATTTTAAATTCCTTCAGTACTAAGGTAGTAATTATCTGAACACAAAAACAAACGGCAATAACTCTGTAAATATTGTAGAATGAGTTATGGTCCTTGTACTCTGCACTTCCTCTCAAAGTCCTCAATATATGTGGTTTTATTTAAAATCCATTCAATACTAATGGAGTTATGCTCCGCACAAGAAATTAAACAAAGGGCTATAACTCAGTAATATTGAAGAAATAGTAATGGTCCGTGTACTCTGCAGTTGCTCTCATTTCCCACTACCATTCTATGTTTGTTTGTTTGTTTGGATTTTTCGACGTATTCAACAGTATTTCAGTCATATAACGGCGGTCAGTTAACCTACTCACATTTTTCCTCGGTAAGCTGGTTTACCAGTACTAAGTGCACATACTTATGCCAGTAACTGACAACTGCCCTACTTGAATCAGAGGTAGGGTGAGAATGGCCGTAGAAATAATTTCATGACCAATCCCCACACAAGTTATGTGGCCGGGCTGGGAATCAAACCCGCGATCCTCGGATTTGTAGTCCAGCGCTCTACCAACTGAGCTAGCCGGCCCGGCACCATTCTATGAAGTTTCATTTGAATCCCGTCAATACTAATGGAGTTATCCTCAGCACAAGTAAATTAAAGCTTCACATAAGGAAATACAAACAAAGGGCTATAACTCCGTAAATATTGGAGAAATAGTCGTTGTCCTTGTTCTCTGCACTTTCTTCATTTTTCTCTATCATTGCATGAAGTTTCATTTGAATGACTTCAATACTAATGGAGCTATGCTCCGCACAAGGAAATTAAACAAAGGGCAATAACTCTGTAAATATTGAAGAAAGAGTTATGGTCCTTGTGCTCTGCACTTCCTCTATCATACTATGAAGTTTCATTTGAATCCCTTCAATAGTAATGGAGTTACGCTCCGCACAAGAAAACTAATGCTTCACATAAGGAAATAAAAACAAAGGGCAATAACTCCGTAAATATTGAAGAAAGAGTTGTGGTATTCGTGCTGTGCATTTTTTCTCATTGTCCTCTATCATTATATGATGTTTCATTTGAATCCCTTCAATACTTATGGAGATTTGCTTCGCACAAGAAAATTAAACAAAGAGCAATTACTTTAAATATTGAAGATGAAGTTGTAGTCCTTGCACTCTTTGCTTCCTCTCATTGTCTTCTATCCTATTATGAAGTTTAAATTTAAATCCCTTCAATACTAATGGAATTATGCTCCGCAAAAGAAGCATGACGGACGGACAGACGGACGGACGATGCGATTACTATATGCCACCGAAGTTCCCTTCGTGGGCATAACAAGAAAATGTGTTTAATACAGTGTAATATCGTATTTTATTTCATTTGTGGCCATAGAAACAAGGTATTTTCACTCGTGCGCCACTCCTGAAAATATTGTTTATATGACCACTCATGAAATAAAATACGATCTTACACTGCATTAAACAAATATTCTCTATATCTTTCTGCAATATATTGCAATACGGCTTGCCATAATTAATGTTGCAGCCCTATATACAACAATCACGAGTTTACAGTATTGTTCAGTTAATGCTTACAGTTTAAACCACAATGTCCTCAGAATAGATGACATTTCAAAATGGTTTTAAAATGGCTGCACAATTTTGTATTCCCACGCCTTACATGTACATGTAATAGTATTTCCGTTGTATCTCATACATTTAAAATTATCTTTTCGTAAACGATACGTACACAGCAATCGAAACAAACGATATACACAGCACCTAAAACAAACGATACATACAAAGCAATTAAAACAAACGATACATACACAGCAAATCAGAATCTTGTGGTGCCCCATTGCAGACCATTCCCATAGGGCAGCAGATCCACACCAGCACCTGAAATTAAGAGCAAACAAAAATCACACATGAAGATCAATACCAAAACCAGAACTTCCAATATACATATTGAGAAACTTCAACTGCATCAGAAGGAGAGATCTCCTAGCAGCACAACTCGAAATATGACACCTAATCCTCCATAATAAGTATATTAACAAATACCTGTAAACAAATTCACATCCAGAAAACTCGGTCATATACATGGATCTCATTCTGCAAATAGCATTAACCACAGTTGATGTTATTTATAACAGTATAGATCTATATTAATTACAGTGAATCAAGCAACGTATTCAAAGACTGGAAAATTATGTATTTTTTTCCATGGCAATTACTTACAAATATTCCTGCAAAAACGCCCCCTCCAGGATTGTAAGGAAATCTCCCCTCCGACGTGGCCACAGCACCTATGCCTATACCAATGGAGGTCAGCGACAACACCAGCAAAATGAAGGTGTATATGCATATTCTGTTCAGTAACTTCTGCTTCTTATATACTGAAATATTAAATAATAGTGCTATGATGGCTAAAAGGGCTCACGTGAGTACTGGGAAAGATGAAGACATTACTGCTGTAAAAAGCTTGAACAAAGGTTCGAAATGTATGGCACAATGTCCTAAAATCCGTTTTCTTGCTGATTAACTGCAATATTTCTTTAGCTATTTGTCTTACCGTTGCTTACCAAAAACGAACAAAACACTCATGGCCAATAAACAAGAAGGGACCAGAGTATATTTTTTCTACCCTGGTCTACATATTTCTCAGGCAATTTCGGAAGAATAGTGTTAATAATGCCGATGTTCTCAAAGATAATGGCGGCAGTTGTGCAAAGTCGATGCCCCATGTTTGCCGTCTTGTTTTGAAGATTGGAGTGTAGTTCAATCAATGTACATTTCCTAAATACGATTTCACCAGACAAGAGACATAGACATATTGTGCAAGTTTGGTCCAGATTGGGAGAAAACTGAAGTCACTATCATGCATTAAGTCCACATATGCATTTATTTTCACAATTAAGAGGCAATAACTCCAGTTTTGGTGGCCTACTCTGTCTCATGTGTGGCTTTTGCTGAGATCTCATGGTCATATAAAACCTGTATTAGTTTTATCATGGTTGGATGCCATGAAAAATGAAGTCTCTATGCCGTAAAAAGGCATTTTTCAAAAACAGTGGGCCATAACTGAGGTGTTGGATTCTTCTAAGATCTAATGGTCACAGACAAACTGTTAAGGTTTGGTCAAGATTGGTTGAAAAATGAAGTCATTATCAAGGAAAAATGCAACATTGTCCATTTACCCACAACCAAGGAAAATAACTCGGCTGTTTGTGACCTAACCTAGCCCATTCTTAACATCCGCTAATAACTTATGGTCACATACACACTAGTAAAGTTTGGTCAAGGTTGGATGAACAAGTCTCTATTGGTAATGGAAAAAAATTCAATTTTTGCATTTTTTTCAAAAACATTGAAACAATGGAAAATATCTTCCGCGTTTGTGGTGCTACCAGGCCCATCTTTGGCTTCTACTGATATCTTATGGTCACACATAAACTGTGAAAGTTTGGTTAACATTGTAAAAAAATAAAGCCTCTGTGTTGGAAAAGGCACTTTTGGCATTTTTCCAATAAAAAAGGAGCAATAACTCTAGGGTTTCTGGTCTGAGTTGGTCCATTATCGGTACCAGTCAAGGTTTTGTGGTCATACACAAACTTGGCAAGAAAAGTAAAGATTGTAAAAATGAAGTCTTCACCGCGATAACGGTCAAATTGCAGATGGACAACGCAGAAGAAGTCCCCAATACCAATAGCTCACCGAGCACTTCGTGCCCATGTGAGCTAAACAGCTTGTTAAGTCTTTACTGTGCACTTTTTTTTTTTAATTTATATGACAATGTTTCTACTGTTTGTTCATTGGTGTATGCCCATTTATTAATAACATTCCAAGTAACTTCTGTATATTTGTTTCTAAAACAAATTCCATAATGGATTCTACATTGTTATCGTGTACAACCAAATTAAAAGCAACTATTTTACCATCTCCTTCCGCCATTACCTTTTACTCTCAGTCACGTCAGACAATCATAAGATCTCTGAAACAGTAAGCACATTTCTTAAGCAGCAAACATTTTATTTCACTTGATAGAAATTATTATTATACCTTAATAAATACACACTTGTACAAGCGAAAAAAAATCCTGGTAGTAAAAGTTCAGTATACAGTTTGATTTGCTGTTATTTCAGAATACTTTATGTCTGAAATTAAGATATATATTGAAATGACCTGTTGCCATTTAAAATATATTAGAATATCTGTACCTCTTCCACTATCACGAAAATTGTTCCAGATCAGGAAGGATTTTATTTTAATAAGTTTTTTATTTTATTTTATTCTTATATTTATAGTTTCAGAAGTCAATCAAAAGCAAATCTACCATCAGTACTGCATATTAAACTGTATATTCCATTATGTTTGATTATTAATAGCTCTTCATGTGGCCAAATGTTATCAATGTGTAAATATGCCCAACCTAAAATGTAGAAGCAAACATGTCCAGAAACTAGTAAGAGGATTAGTTTTGGATTATAATGTCTACCATTCTATAGGGATTTCAATAGACGCAGAATCCGGTTGGATTATAATGTCTACCATTCTATAGGGATTTCAATAGACGCAGAATCCTGTTGAATTATAATGTCTATCATTCTATAGGGATTTCAATAGACGCAGAATCCTGTTGAATTATAATGTCTACCATTCTATAGGGATTTCAATAGACGCAGAAGCCTGCTTTTTGCAATTTACTCAGTTTCGACCCGAGCATATAATTTTGACGCAATTATTAACTGTTAGTGAACTTCAAAAGTACATCAACATAGTATTTTTATTATATGATTGGTGTCTTGGACACAATTCTTAAACTTTTTTTATACAAGGCAAAAATTGCAGTGTGCTTAACAAATATGCAGAAAAAATAACTCTGACTTCAGTATTTCAATATTTGACTCCTTCAAATTTGAAGCTAAGGGTCATTTGACTCCTGGTTTTCAAAATCTATTAAAATCCCTGATACTATGATTCGAGTATTTTGCAAGTGAGTAAGTAATTGTTAGCTGAATTCTTTTTGCAAGAAGGCAAGGCTTAGCATAGCGATCAATTTTGACACACATGTGCACAAATCACAGAAATTATGACCCATTTTATACATAAACTGCTACAAGATTTCGTGTCAACAAAACCGGTTAGTCAACGATATCAATAAAGTACAAGTTAAAAAAAAAATGTGTAAATCATTTTATAACAGACTCTCAGTACAAATAAAGAATTGGCAATAAGAATATAATAATTAAAAAATTAACAAGAGTGTCATTGTCACAAAGATACGCCCGTCAAAGAAGCTTTTTAAGGGGTAAAGATTCAATGACTAAAGACAAACAATTCAAAAACTAATAACGTAGAGTCATGGTAAGTTTGCATCTTATTCATCTCCAACGCCCCTCTCTGTGTGGTGAGTTGAGGTATCAAAACTATACCATATATTTTCTTAAATCTATATCAAGATGACAAAATAAACATGGAAATTCCCCGAAAACCAAAAAAAAATTTCGAACCAAATGCATTAAAGTCATCACAAAAATATCATTTTTAGTAATGATGACCCTGACCTTGAACAACCAAATATGCAACTCCAATAAAGGCCTACAAATAAGGTATCTACATATGAAGTTTGATTAAAATATCTCGATTTCTTCGCAAGCTATTAAGCTGAAACTGTTTGTCATTTTTTTAGTAACGGTGACCTTGACCTTGAGTCTACCCACCCCATATGCAATCCCAAGCGAGGTCTCGCAATAAGGTATCTATGCATTAAGTTTCATTACAATAGCTCAATTCGTTCTCGAGATAGAGAGCGGAAACGAAAAGTTGCAGCCGCCACTACGCCTCTGCCCATGAATTGTGACCTTGACCTAGGACCTGGTTCTTGCGCGCAACACTACACCTCACAATGCTTGTCACTTCTGCCAAGTTATTTAAAAATCCATCCATGCTGGACGAAGATATGCTCCAGATTAAGTGTTAAGGATTGATTTATTATATTTGAGCTTTGACCTTGAAATGTGACCTTGACCTTAGACAAAGGAACCTGCTTTTTGTGCACAACACTCCGCCTCACCTTGCTCGTCACGTCTGCTAAGTTATTTAAAAATCCATCCATGGACAAAGATATGCTCCGTAAACAAAGTTTAGGATTGATTTCTTAAATTTGACCTTGAATTTCGACCTTGACCTTGGATTTTACGACCTGGTTCTTGCCCTACACTCTGCGTCTCACCATGCTTGTCACTTCTGCCAGGTTATTTGAAAATGCATCCATGCTGGATGGGATTGATTTCTTAAATTTAACCTATGACCTTTAAATGTGACATTGACCTTGGACCTAGGGACGCTGATCGTGCGTGCTACACACCGTATCATAATGCTTCTGTCACTTCTGGCAGGTTATTTGGAAATCCATCAATGCTGGACAAAGATATGCTCCGGACAAAGTGTTTAGGCTTGATTTCTTAAATCTGACATTTGACCTTGAATTGTGACCTTGTCCTACGGACCTGGTTCTTGTTTGCGACACTTTGATTTACTATGCTTGTCACTTCTGCCAACTTATTTGAAAATCCATCCATGCTGGACAAAGATAGTCTCCGGACAAAGTGCATAGTATTGATTTCTTGAATTTTACCTTCGACCTTGAATTGTGACCTTCATCATGGACCTAGGACCTGGTTTTTGCGCGCAACACTTTGTCTCACCATGCTTGTCACTTCTGCCAAGTTATTTGAAAAACCATCCATGCTGGACAAAGTTATGCTCCAGACAAAGTGTTAAAGATTGATTTCATTAATTTGAACTTTGACTTGAATTGTGACCTTGACCTTGGACCTAGAGACCTTGTTCTTGCGTGCGACACTCTGTCTCATCATGCTTGTCACTTCTGGCAGGTTATTTGAAACTCGATGCACGCTGGACAAAGCTATGCTCTAGACAAAGTGTTTCTGTCGCCTGCCATCCTGCTCACCCACCTGCCCGCCAGGGGCATTCCCATAATACGGCCCGTTTTTCAAACGATATCCGGACAAAGGTTTTTCCGCGGCACGCCCGCCCGCCTGCCCACACAAAACCCGCCCGCCCACCAGGGGCGTTCCCATAATACAGCCTGTTTTCAAACGGGCGTATACAAATGAAACAGTAACAATATAAGACATTGTGAAACATGTCTCTTACATGTTTGTGTGCAATTAATGAAACTTGTGTTTGTATCTAAATAGGTAAGTCTCAATTATTAAGTGGAAAATTGAAGAGACGAAAGTTTTCACACATCCTTTATAACTTGATGCTAATGCCTATTCAAAAATGAGCATGCGTATATTGCCTGTTTAGATCCATTACGTTTGCGAAATCTCCAACAGTGTAACAGTGTTACGATATTGTAGTATCACGGATAGTGGTACGAAGTTTCCAATATCCAGTAGTAAACACATTCCCAATACCTGCCAGTTTGCGATAAAGCTACGGACAAATTATTGAGTCAATACGTTAACTTATTTCGGCGTAGCTGTTTAACCCAATTGTTGACCTTTCTCAACATCCAATCAAATGTAGTGAAAATTTTCCGCCAGTAGTCCTGAATGAATAAATCCTAACATTTCATAGGCTAGTTTAAAAGAAATCCCCACCACAGCCTGTAAAAAAATGGCTCCATATATGTTGGAGGTAAATGGAAAAATTAGCCAAGGTGGACAAATCCAGACATACTTCTTTACTGTGTTTTACCTTTTTGACTGATTTCTAGTTCTGAGCTCCACCTAGGAAGTTGCATTGGCTCAATTTTCATTTTAAATTTACAAGCCAGTGTTTACAGGCCGTGTAAAATGACCTTCGGAAAATCCCCCATTAACATCACATATTCCATACGCAACATTCCATAGAATACACTCGCTGACTAACCTGCGCCTATCAATGGACTAGTATACACGTCCACAACACTGAGTCGTTCTAACAAGCATCCTGAAAATCATAGACAATAAGATTACTAATGAATGGAGAAGTACTTATATTTAGAAACTTACCATGAGTAAAGGTTGATAGCTCTATTTATTAAGAATTATTTAGAATTGCATTTTCTCTTACCTTTTCATGTAGAGGCTATTCAATGTATAAATAGATGTTGCATCTTCCTATAAATAGACACTGCACAGGTCGTAATTTAATTTGATTTAAATGGTAATTTTTACATTACGTGCGTTTTATGAATGCATTATAACCTATAATAGTTGTACACAAAAACGCTCGAGACGTATTTTCCCAAAGGAATATAAATCTAATTAGCCACACTTTAATATAACTTTACGTTTTTGTTATCACAAAATGAAGTCAAATCATTATTTTTAATTGCGATGAATGTTCCATGCCTTGTGTTTCGTTTGGCACACATAGTATAAATGCTTATTCCATTGCATATCATATAAAGACTGATATTCATTCTCGTTATTATTTTATTGGAACAACGTAACTTCCAGTAAATTTTGATTTCCCTCAAATATACTTTATGAATTGGTTAGATTTAAAAAGATTCATTGATGCAAAATATTAGGCTGTCCGATCAGTTAAACATATGGACTTTTCATAGTTTTTACGGCGCTTTATGATGCTTTGCATCATTGCTTTTCATGCGAAATACTGATGTGTCTACCAAATTCTCATGTTGAGGCTATTCAATCTACAAATTGACATTGTTTTTATATAGACTGAATACATGCCTTGTATACTGAAACAATATACTAAAATAATTTAATACAAACGTTTCAAATATATATATATATATATATATATATATATATTTCTTTATATTTCTATACTGCTTCTTTAAATGTGCATATCTAAACATACTGACGTTGATGTGCAGATGAGTCTGACTTACTTGTGTTATTCAAGTAGCACTGATCTATAACATTGGACAGTTCATCAGTTCATTGCTTTGACATGAAATAATGCTATTGTTTTTATTTATTTCAAATATAGCAACATTGCATACTACTGTTTCAGGAGCTAGCAACATGAAAATATGAGTTCGCTATTTAATAATGAAATTTACTTATTTATTTTACTTCAAATATATCGAAAAATAATATAAAATGCGTGTAGATTGACGATCTATGAAGAAATGAGAAACGTTTATAAACCAAATCAACATAAGCATCAGTTTTAAATATTCATGTAGGATATTCAATCTACACCCTTTACAAACATTTACAACATACGCCGAATATCTTATATATATATATATATATTTCTTGTTTATTATAAAATGTATACAATCTTACCGAACCATTCCCGGTTACTAGAATAATCGAATGCGCGCGCTTTCCGTTCAAAAACCGAAAGCGCATTGGAATAACCGAAAGCCACACGATATTATTGATATTCTGCTTGTATTGATGAATTGAATAAAAGTATATTAATATTTAATGTGTTGTTGTAGTAGTGTGCGCTTGCTTATTACTGATTCCTTTTAATTATTGTGCATTATATCTTAGCTGAACATGAACTAGTAACACTTATTCACACCTGATTATTAACAAACAACCCACACAATGTGTGCATAATAATTATTTGACGACAGTATTTCACACATTAAGAGGCACAACAACCACACCTCATCGATACAATTAAATTGTCATTTTTTCACGCTTGTAAAAAAATGCTCTACAGAAATTAATTCTCGCCCACCAACAATAATTATCACGGTCTTTATGATGAGTGTAAAGGATGAAAACTGAAAATTTAAATCAAAGAAAACAAATCAACGTTTATGATATTATAATGTAATTTTAAAATGACCATATTCTTCTTTAACCAGTGTATCAATAAGTTTACAGAATTAGGATGAATAGCTCAATGTGATTTGAAAAAGCACGCATCGTTATCAGCAACAAACATAAGGTGATGAATAGGCACGTTATTAATGAATTAACGTTATTTCAGTTGATAATGTACATGTTTAAGAAACTTACGAATATAGTCTGCGCATATACAAAAATAGCTACTCAAGTAATAATAAGTTAAAATGAATATGGTCTCTATTTCAACAATTAGCTTTACAGTTAGAATTAACTTTAAGTATGTGGTTATCCATCACAACCGTTTTAATCACCGAAACCATTTGGCGTAAAGTATTCTTTAAAATGCGACACCCAATCGTTTTTAGTATTTTCATATATAATAACAGTATAACAGACACAATTTCTGGAATGTTTTCATATGCAATATTTTTTATAATATCATTTTTGAAAAATATTATTTTGTACTGGGCTCCTGTTTTCCATTTAGATTGGTGATAATTTGATATAATGTGTATAAGTTGTTCAGATTAACGGATTTGTCTATACTCACTCTGAATCAGAGACAAAAAAAGGACTTTGATTATAAATGAAATAACGTTTGTTTAATGGAAATTCGAAAAACACGATTTAAAAAACTATGACCTATAAACGAAACTATCGGATACATAAGAAATTGTATGAGAATATTTGAGGTCTACATTAGGATTCTCTACCCGTGCGTCACGTGTTAATTTTTATGTTGCCGATTATAACGCATCAGTAATGTTTCTAGAGACTAGTTTACAGCTTTTAGGCATGTATCACTATTGCCAAAATTATAGTTTATTATATTAGTCCATTTTATTCGGCATATACAGAACAGAACATAACATATATTTTATTAAGACTTGTACAAGGTACATCGTCTACAGTAAATGAATATAAGTATACATATATATAAAGTATACGTGACAAAAACATAGTGGAAATAATATGTTATTATCATATAGCTGGTATATTTTTAACATATGAGTACAGTGTATGTGCACAATAACGACAGCAAAGTTAAGTATGTACTTATAACGGAGGATGAACGTTTTAATTTACCTACCGTTCTATATTTAAAAGTGAGTTTCTTAGAATAAGTGCTTCCTTAACATACAAAGACATTTTTATTAATCTGGTTTTATCTCTTGTATTAAGTAATTGTAAATACTTATATACTGATGGATATTTGTAGTAAAAAGTTTGTATATATTCCTTTCTTATGTCAGAGTAACATTTACATACACAAATAAAATGCTATTCATCTTCAATGTCTTGAGTATTGCAACATAAACAGTCTTTCATCAAGTACTATTCTGTTTTGGCCATATCTTCCCGTTTGTATTCTGAGTGGTAGTCCACTCACTATAAGCTTAAAAAAATAAGGTTTTAAGGATCTTGGTAATATATCTAGGTAATTTTCGTAATCGTAAATGTTTTTAACATGTCTATAGATATATAACACAGAGCTTTTTTCCAAATTTGCATACCATTCTTGTTTAATATAATCTAAAATTCTGCTTTTAAATTCATTTATGAACAATTCTGTATTGACACTTTGAATGTTTTCAAAAACATATGAAAAACCATAATATTTAATAACTGTCTAACATTCGAGACCCAATTTTTACAGCCATTGTAACTATCTCTAACAGCTTGGTTATATACAGATTGTAATATAATATTTTCAGTCATAACAATTGTAAGCCAAAATTTTAAAATTTTAACAAAAATGTTGATTTACAAAGGATATCTTCCAAGTTCACCATAGACGCATGCATTACAAGTACTAGTTCGAACTTTTAATAATATTTTACAAAACTTAAGATGAATTCTTTCAATGTGTTTTTATGTTTTAAAGCCCCAAATTTCACAGGAATAGTTTAATATAAATGTAACAAATGCATCAAATAGTTGACAAAAGGTTTTAGGACTCAGATCGAATTCCTTACATTTACACAATAAAAAGTTCATGGCCTTTAGGGCTTTACCAGAAAGGTATTCCTGATGTGAAAAATTACCAGTGTAACTAAAAACAGTACCCAAACAGGTGAAATAATTAACAGATTCGATGAATTGGCCATTGTATGTTCAGCGCTCGGTGTTTAGTAACCCACCTCGTTTTCGAAATACCATGATTTTTGTTTTCGATGTATTTACTTGTAGCCCCCATGCATTACAATGTGACAATAAATTATCTAGATGGATTTGTACTTCTTCAGGCGTTTTGCCTACAATGGCCATGTCATCAGCAAATAACACAAATACTAAAACTACATCATCAATAGAAATACCAGAATTAATACAATTTTGAAAAAAATAACTCAAGATCTTCAACAAAAAGTGAAAACAATAGAGAGGACATTACCTCCCCTTGACGCAAACCGACTGCATATTGAACGTACTCTGAATAACTAGAACATGACTTTACAAAAGATTTGACTTTTTGATAATATTCCGTATAATCCTAAGAAGTTTACCTTAAATTTCACATTTATACATTTTTAACCATAATCCATTTCTATAAATAGTATCAAAGCATTTAGCCATGTCTACAAAAATAACATATAATTTCTTATTTTCATTTAGATAATGCTGTACTAGTGACATCAGAATAAAAATAGCTTCAATTGTAGACCTTCCTTTACGATATCCAAATTGAGCATCCGAAATAGTGTTATTTTCTTCACAAAAAGCTTCAATTCGTTTATTCAAGACTGTTGTGAATAACTTAAACAAACAACTCACCAAAGTAATACCCCTATAATTATTTACATCGCACTGACTTCCCTTTTTATGTAACGGTATTATAACTCCTTCTGACCACTTATCAGGAAAGTAACCCAAATTTAAAATACAGTTGAATAAATCACATAGGTGAGATGCTAAAATATCGATACTTACAATGAAGTACTCGTTTAAAAGCCAATAATTGCCATAAGCTTTATAACTTTTCAAAGATTTAGCAGCAGCTGTAATTTCAGTATAAGTGATCGGTTGGCCTAACTCAGGCAAAGTATTATTTTCAGTATCAAAATCATTGTCTTTACAAAACTGCTCAGCCTCATTGTAACAAAAATTACAAATCATGGCTTATGTTCTCAAAATATTCTATAAATTGCTCCAGTGGTATATTATTTTCACATTTTGAATTCCTTCTTTTAAAATATTTCCAATATTTTTTTGCCTGTTTTTTTCTTTAAACCTTCTATTTCAACCATTTTCTTTTTGTATCAGTTATTTTTCTTCTTACAAATTAATGTTTTTATAAAATGATTTTTGTTCACACAAGTATATGCGATTTGTATCGGTTTTACAGCAGTTAAACATCCTCAACGATTCAAGGTAATTATTTCGTGCGTTTACACAGTCTAAGTCAAACCAATCTGCATGTTTTACACAAGAATCTGTTTCAGAGCAGAACAGAACAGAACAAGACTTTTATTTTCACCCAAGTATATAACATATACAATTAGGGCAATATAACAAAGCAAAATTGTTAGTAAATTAGTAACTTCCGATAATTTTTACGTTAACACAATTGTATAGATGATATACGGGGGGTATTTAAATAATAAGATACATAGTCGGAACATATAATGATAAAATTATCAAAATCACAATCATTATCATATCATATTCAAAATCATCATACTAATCATAATAATCATAATAATGATAATCGTCATAGTTATCATAATCATCATAATCGTGGCATTTAAGAAACAAATAATAGTACAGTTCTATAAGAGCATTTTAATACTAGCACTGGTAAAAATAATTAGTGGTTTGTGATCATAGTTGTGCGGTGACGTATTTTCGTTTGCACGCGGCGTTTCGGATTGAGAAATTGAAACGACTACGCGTTTTAAAAGGTTTACATTTTGCGTCAGAAATTTAATTCATTATCAATACTTAAAAGACATGTTGTTGCGAAAGACTGTGTGCGTTAGCGTTTATGGTGCTGGAGCTAGCTTTGTAACGGTTTCAGTCAAGAGCAGTTATTTTTGTCCTGATTTACGCTTGAGTGCACCTGCACGCGAGGTCGATGTTGAACACAAAGGCAAGATGGAGGACCTATTGGGTGTGGTAATTACTCTAATCAGCTTTGCATTGCAGGATTACAATGGAGAATGCCGTTATCTGAGGGGTTAACATTAAATGACTGATGGGGCAAAAGCAAATTATAATTTGTGTGCTGGATAAGTTTAAAGGGAAGTAACAAAAGTATAATTATTAATTTATGTACTAGAACTGCTAGATTAATTAGGATAAAGAAACAGGATTGTAGGTGAAATATAGGTATCAGTTGTACTCATTTAGAATGCAACAATTGTTTCCATTGCCTTAATTGAAATATAATATCAATATAGCAGGCACAAATATTTAAAATCTTAACACTTGTACTTGAGTGGTACCATTTCGTACTACTCTTATATAATGCTGCAATTAATTCTGTTATATGAGTATAAGTATATAGCAATCTTACGTTAATATTGACATATAATTATGCAGTTATCATTTGGTACAAATACAGAATGAAGTTATTATTTACATTGCACAGTTTATATTTACATGCATATATTTCTAATTAAAGTAAATAATGTGATTAGTATATACATGCAAAAATATATACATTTGTGACCAGACAAATATTTTGATATATTGATTACACAAGTGTAAACGGTCACTTATATTGAGATAATATGTAAATATGTTATGCTGTTAACAATAAAAATACATTGAAATAAAGGCAGTATTGTTACAAACTACAATATTAGAGTTGGTGTATTAGCTGGTGGCATTGGTAAAAACAGGTAGTTAAATAGATAACTTGCTATCGCTTAAACTTACTGAATATGAAGCGAATAAATTTGCTTGTATTCTGTAATAGTTGTAAGGAATTAGATGTTAGGATTTTAATAAGAGTAGCATCATAAAGATCATGTCCTAAGAATTGTTCTCTTTCAGATTTAAAGAAATCGCAGTTTAGTAGATAGTGATGTTCGGAGCCAACTTGACCAGAGTTACAAAGGCTGCATATTCTTTCCTCAAATGGGGTTCCATCGTATGAACATGAACATTTTTGTACATTGTTTGGCAAATAATGGATCTGCGACCTTTCGCAGTACGTCAGTAAAGCTGTTGATTGCATTATTAACAGATTGTCTATTATCAGAGTCTATACAATCAACAATATTATTCAAAACAGATAAATTAGCAATAATCCCTGATCTAAATTTTTGCTTATAAGTTTCATTCCACTGAAATTTAGTTTCGGCGTAGCAATGACCGTTTTGTTTCAAATTACAACAAAGAAGTGACAAGTGTAACGGTGCATGGTCACTCCATTCATTAAACTGACCAATGCTAAAATCGTTTATCAATGGAATATTACGTTCGTTACACAAGAAATAATCAATAACAGAGGTACCGTTATGAGAAAGATAGGTATACTGATTTGTGTTTCCTATACGACTATTGACAATGCGAACACATGACGACTTACATAAATCCAACAATTTTACTCCATGACCATTACAAATTTTGTCAATTGAGGCCCCCACAGATGTACTATCTGGAATGTAATCCACATCGTCAATAACTGTATATAAAGTATCATTTAAAATATAATCATTTGTATTGCCTCCTCTGCTATTTAGATCTCCAACCGTGTAAACAGCACCCATATTATCATACATAAAAATATCATTTTCGTATACATCATAATTTTTTATTTGGGATAAAACAGCACAATGCATACTCATAGCCTATTAAATAAAATTAGCGTGAGAAGTATGAAAAACATGGAATAATCTTACGAGAATTAACAGATGAAATGTAAATACACGGTATAGAGCAAACAACAATATTGTAAAATTAAAAAACAAACATTATATGAAGTTTATTGAGTATCTATTTTAAATGTTAGATTTGAATTAAAATATGCTTAAGTTATGAGAAGCTTCAAGTCAAAATTTAGTCAAAACTAAAAATTAAAATTTGATTAAGTTATGAGATGTTTCAAGTCAAAAATTAGTCAAAACTTCATACTAAGTCAGCAGTTTACAAAATGACGAATGATCAATTAAAACATACAGCTAAATACAATGCGATCGTTTGCAAAAAAACCATTTAAAAAAACAAAACAAATGAAACCCATAAGAGTTAAATACATAGCTTTTAACAAATTTATTGACTGAAGATAGTCCTTTCAATCATTCATAATACCAGTAGCTATATAACATTGCGCTTTCGGTTGTTCCAATTCGCTTTCGGTTTTTGAACCGAAAGCGCGCGACTTGGTTATTCTAGTAACCCCAATCTAACTAAACTTACCCTGATAGCAATCTATTATCCTTGGCTTGAAAGTATTTCGCAATACATGACCATAAAAACATCGGCACATTGATAAAAAGGGGAGGATACTGTTACAGAACGAGACGGTTACAGTTCACTCTTAAATTCACTTTATTCGTAATCTTGAGCGTACGCTCTAAGCTCGTTATTCAACAGCGTTTACACAGAATGAGCGGATTATCAATCTGGGTAAACACTTGAGTAACTGAACACCTGAAGAGCGCACGGCAATGCAGTAGACGGAAATAATCTTCTTCACATTGTGTGTGGTTAAATGTGTACTAAATTCTCGCTAAACCGGGATCTTTTCGGTCACTTGACTTTTCGGCCTCGAGAATTTTCGGCCGCTACTTGAGAAATCAGAAACTGTTCGGTCACTTGACAATTCGCTTCCTTATTTAGCTGGTATAGTTGAATAAATATGAACAGAATATAGCACTTGTTTTTCTATGTAAAATAATCATGTTCAGAATTAATTATTTGTGCTCCTGGCATGACGAGATAATTATATGTAT
Organism: Congeria kusceri; assembly: GCA_027627225.1. NCBI lineage: Eukaryota > Metazoa > Mollusca > Bivalvia > Myida > Dreissenidae > Congeria > Congeria kusceri. The sequence continues at coordinate 31,131,954 of CM051033.1, forward strand.
TCGTGGCGTCTTAAGATTACTTTATCTATATATCTATTTACTATTCGAGGACATAGACTCTGCGCTATCAACCAACAAATTGTTAGTATGTAACATGATTTTCTAAGCTTGTTAGTTGGGGTAAATAGAATAGTGCAAACACATGAAAAGCCCCGTTCCAGAGGATCGGAAGCATGTACACAGTACTTTTGCTTCATGCAAAGGACGATTAAAGGGACTATGTCAACAAAAAATTGGATTCCTATTGCACTATAAATGATATTAGATGAAAGAAATAAGACATGTACATTAAATGAATAATTATTAACATAATAAATAATGAGATATTGGATAAAACAAAGCAGCAAACATGTTTGTAAAATTAAAACCCCAAGCGGGTAATCGAGCTCAAGACTATACGAAGAAATTACAGCCGATAGCGCTTTAACCTACTGAGCTATTCTGGTTTGTAAAGAAAAATATGTGATCTATGGTTATACAAAATGCTTGACAATTTTGACGTTAAAATGTAAACATGAAAAGGGCCAAACATGCGAAAACTTTTTTCTCTTTGTAGTTACCTTATTTTAACATTTATTATATGCCATTATTTATATCTTAATTGTATAATTTTTTTTAAGAAATTACCCCTTTGAGGACCTTTTTGTTGACATAGTCCCTTTAAGTTCTATATGGTGTAGCGCGGTCTCTAACCTGCGATCTATTCAACTGTGAAGCCAGTGTATGGCAGCTACATGTATGAGTGATGTTTGTACGGTTTGTTTATAGATGTGTTCTGTAGCACATTTATTAATAACAGTCCAAGTAACTGTTTTATTGTGTTTGTTGATGTGTTTTTAAAAAATATTACCATAATGAATGCTATAATAGATTATAATAATTTACAGCAAAAGCAAAAAGAATTATTATACCATTTCTTTCTGCCATTCAGTACCATTTATCCCCAATTATTTCAGACAATCCTAAGATCTCTGAAACAGTAACCAGATCTCTTAATTAGTTCACATATGATTTCACCTGATTAAAATCATTAAAGTATGCCTGTTTCAATATATAGTATTTTGCTGCTGCACAAGATTAAAGAAGTCCCGGACTTGAAAGGTCCGTTAAGATTTGGATTGGCTGTCATTTCATAATACTTTTAATCTGAATTAAGATTTTTTTATCGAAATGACGGGTTGCCATTAAAACTAGATCAGCATATTTGTTCAGGAGTCTTTAATGAATCGTCGATGATACACAGATCGTCGAGTTAATGTGGAATGGTTTCCATATGCAGAGTACTGAAATGCCATTGACACACTAACGTGTAGAAACACAAGAATGCGACCACGGGTAGGCATCATGTGTTCTTGTATATAGATAACATGTTGTACGGCGTACGTGTGTGGTTATCATTTCCAACGTTTGCATTATGTCGACCGAATATTATTCACACAATAGACTAAACCATACACCTCATTGAAGACCATATACACACAGTCTGGTTCATTTAAAGGGTGCAAAACACGTACGGCGTACATGTGTGGTTATCATTTCTAACGTTTGCGTAATGTCAACCGAATATTATTCACACACGAGACTAAACCATAAACCTCACTGACTACCATTCACACACAGTCTGGTTCCTTTTCAAATGGGGAATCCGGAACTTTAAACGCAGCTTGAAGTCATTTTTGGACTGATTTTTTAACGAAATCGCGCCCGGTATCGCAAGTAAATTGATTTGTCACGCATAGACGCGTACAGGACAAAAACGGAATTTGAATGTTTTGAAAATTTTTGTTTGTTTTGATTTTTAGCCGTTTTTAACAGTATTTTAGTCATGTCACGTCGGTCAGTTAACCTACTCACACTTTTCCTCGGCAAGCTCAGCCAATCTAAGCGGTTTACCAGTGCAAAGTGCACATACCTATGCCAGTAACTGACAACTGCCCTACTTGAATCAGAGGTATTGAGAGAATGGCCGTAGAAATAATTTCATGACCAATCCCCACACAAGTTATGTGGCCGGGACGGGGTTCTAACTCACTTTCCCCTGATTGACAGTCCGGCGCTCCACCAACTAAGCTAGCCGGAAAATGATTTCTCATACGATAAAATTATGTTTCTGTTATGTCATCAGGCCTTCAGACTTGTGAAGAATGAAGACAGTATTTATTCGTTAATACTTGAACCCCTACACGATAATGTCTACTTGCGAACTGGACGTTTTAAACTGTGCCGAATTCCGTAACTCTAAAGTTTGATAAACACTAATGTCTCACAAGCACACCATACAAAGACACTCTTATCACAAGCCGGTCATGTGCACACATGAGGTCACCTCTACTGTAAATCGTTCTTAGGGTTACTTAAATATTTATAGAAAACAGGTGCGTTTAAAACGCGGAGGATTATTCAGTATCAAAGCATGTAAGTAGCTTATGCCATATATTTCTCCCGCGTATGTTATTTAAACTCACTTGCTAACGATAATTACTTTATATAAGAGCATGGGCAATTAAACCTTGTAGAGTTGCAGAAACTGTAGATACTTTTGTGAGACAATTAAACAGTATAAGAGACTTTGTATTGCCCCATAATGAGACTGTCTGCTGTTAATAAAGAACACTTATCGCACTTATCAAACATATATATTATCACCAGATAATTGGTTTTACAGTTATGTTCAACGCGTTGTTGAATTATACATATACATATTCATGTACGTGTATATGTAATTAGAATAGTCACGTAACCCACGCGGAGACACGTTTGGTTTATGTTTTTGTTTTAATAGCCTTAACACTCCATAACAGCGTATTTAAATGGACTATGTCAACGAAAAACAGGTTTCCTATTGCACTCTAAATTATATTACATGATAGAAATGCGCTATGCTGAGACATGTACATTGAATTAACGACAGAGCTTTAACCATTTGCCCTATTCTGCTTCGTAAGGAAACATGTGTTAACTATGGTTATACAAAATACTTACGATTTTGACGTACAAATATAAACATGAAAAGTGCCAAACAAACACGACACATAATTTAAATTGATTTTTATCTCAGAATGCAAACACTCTTTTCCCATTATATATACCTGATTTTAACCATTACAATATGCTCGTTTAAATTATTTCTTAATTTCAGATTGTTCAAATGGAATTACCCCATTGAGGCCCTTTTCTTTGACACAGCCCCTTTAATTCGTGTTATGTTTTGAACGTATTGTGGATTATATCGTTAGGTTATGGATAACAATCTTGAGATCGGGAGGAGCAAGAAAATCCTTAACATGTATACACCATAATATAAGGTGTAGTTATCAAAATGTTTTAAACTATATATAAGATGCAAGAAGCGTGTTTCTGTTGGTATAAGCTGCCTATAATGGTGCATACTTTATCAGAGGTTAATGTTATTTCCATTACGTCTATATAACTAACTGATACGTAAGGTTTCCATGTATTATGGATTATTTTCATATAGAAAGTGTTCATATAGTTGGTCACATACATGTTCGATGTAATCTACGGATTGTTCCAGTTTGTTCTAGTTCTCTTATTAAAGTTATGAATACTTAAATAAGCACTAATAACAATCAAGATTATTTAGGTCGCAATTGTGTACTGAAAGATATAGTACACGAAGGTTAGGATGATGATAAGTGCAAGAAACAAGCGTCTCAAAATCATGTAAGTGACGGTTAGATATACAGTATCCACAATCTTTAAGCCAGACCACTTGACCACATGTAATTTTGTGTTCTGAAATTAAATATACCGCGGTAATCTAAATCTTTATCCTCAAAATTTCCTAATCGAAATAATTGTTTCACCGAAATCTTAATTAATTGGTGCATATTTTAAGCCGTTTTACATAATGGAGTGAGGTGTTCATGGCAAAATAACTGCTTTGCAAGCATTAATTTGCATTTTCCTAATCTTCTCATGCGGTTGTCGAATGCTGAGTTGGTAGTAAAAATGTGTTCCGGCTGATAGACAACCGAAATATGTTATGTTATCAACCAAAGATAGCAATCAAAGAACGGTGATCTCTATAACAGTTTATCACTGTGTATCGGTGCAAATTATAATGTTCACGGCAAGCTGCCATTATACAATACACATTTAATAAAGTGGATACATTTATAACATTTACATTATATTTCATCTGTACTTTCATCTCGCGCAAGAACTAAAAATAAACTAATAATAAAATTAGAAATACCATAACACTATTTGTACCTCGCCACATATTTAATGGGTGTGCACAGATTATGGATAAAATTAGGCACGTAAACAGGAAATGCCTGTACCTGCATGCGACAGAAAACATAATTCATGGGGAAGGGGTTATGTTTTGTTTAATATCAGCTTACAAAAATACATTTTATGTGCTTCATAATGTGACTTAAAATGAAAATATAACGCTGCAAAGTGCATAGTGTATATATAGTAATGTGCATATTAATTTCGTAAGTATGACACTAATCACTTGTGATGCTAGTCGAATATAACGGCTTGTTGATAAGTCCTAAAACATGAAATCATGCACAAGGATACAATGTTTCAATGACACTGGACAGGCCATAGTCATGTTCGAAATATATTATCACTTCATAGAAAAATAATACTTGTGCAACTCGTCAATATCGTTCTATTTAAATAAGGACGACACACGTGGTGATCCTCTGCAACTACAATAAGAACATGAGTGTTTAAAGACGTGATGTACCACTTGTTAATATCCCAACGCAGCCACGGTTTCTATGTGATATACTGAATCATGACCATGTTGCTCTTATATCTATAGTTAACAATCATCTTTGATTTTCGAAGAATATTATATTTTAAGAAAACATCAAATTAGAAAATAGTATGCGTATTTTCATAAGTGACAGTAGCTCTTGTACAAATTTATTGTTTCTAAATGCAAAGACGTACTTGCAAACGACTGTCGAACAACAAGGTTGGACTAATGTGGCGGCGTTACTTTAATAAACGAATAATGACTTAAACGTATTTTCATGGATGAAATATGAGAAACCAATTATAATACAACTCTTCTTTATAGCAAGGGCATTTTTATTGTTGGTGCAGTTTTACAAGGACGCTTTCACCTGTCCAAATGTGCGCTCGTTATCAGAAATAGTTTTTGTGTAAAACTATTGTGTTAAATCCTATTAAAGGAATGTGTTCACAAACTGGTAAATTGACAATGTTCATTTTTTTTATATCTTAGATTCCAAAAACAAATACAGTATATATAAACAAGCGAAAAACTACTGACAAAGAAATATATTGGAAATGTAGTGTCGTTAAGGAAAACCCATCAATTGAAATGGATAACATTATAAAACGTTTATAACGTTTTTCATCAGTATTTTTTTAAAACACGTGTATCACTTACACAGCGTTAAAAATTCACTATAATAATCGTCAGTCAGAATGGCCGAGTGGTTAGCGCGGCGGTCGTAGGTTCGAGTACCGGAGAAGGCAACTCTTTTAGGTTTTTTTTCTTTATATAATATTTGTTTTTGGTCGGTCCAACTTCTTAAGACGTTGCAGTTAAGACATTAAATGACATTTGTCGAGAAAAAAAAACAAGTCCCTTTAACGTAGCTTTCCGGAGTGTTTGGCATTGTCGTTCATTTGACAAACGTGCGCACGCTTTCAACTGTTGTACCAACCACTTTGTGAGGATAAAAAGATCAACAGCTTACGTCGTCGATTTTATAAAAACTGGGACAAAAAAAGCCTGACCGAGAAATGGATAAATGCGACTGATGTGGGTAATCAGACAAACTTGCAATGAGCACGCGTGTAAAGATTCACGGTTATATCATAAATCAACAATCGAACGCTGTACTATCGTTGGCATTTTAATGACCGAATTAAATGAATACTTTTGATATAATATACATTTAAATAACGCTTGCGCTTCAAATCCTCAATGGTTTGGTTTGAGAGAGTGACAAAACAATAGTAGATCTACTTACATCGTTTTATTTTGTTGCTGGCTAAATGTAGAAATGAAACTCGAGCTGTACTGGCAACGTTTAGTAAAATAGCCATAAGAATTTTGTAATCACGTGATCAATTGCTACTCACTCAAACAATAATATACTCTACTAACAATTGCCTCTGTAGTCGGAAGGTAAACTGAAATACAGATACGGGTATGTACGGGGACGAGGTCTTAACCATCAAACGTTTTGACTTAACCGTCAAACGTTTTGACTTAACCGTCAAACGTTTTGACTTAACCATCAAACGTTTTGACTTTCTTGCCCCTTTAAACTTTTCAAAATAACACGTTAACTCTGAGCAGAATGTGAAGGATGTTTGTTTTTGTTGTTGTTGTTGAGTACACCTTATGAATTCGATAATATTGGGTTCCCGTTGGTAAAAATTAGATGAACTCAATATAGTTAATTATCAAAAAGTTCGTCTAAAATACAGAAAAATTAAGAAATTAAGAGAAACGCATATAAGGCGATTATAATAGTTAAACAGTTGTTTCTCAACAGTCATAAACTTCAATATATGTATGAAAGCTAATCTGATAGTTCATTCAAGGCTATATAAATTACCAATATTTTTTAAGGGATGCAAAAGTCTACACAAATGTTATTTTATATTTTACTTTGTCATTATCGTATTTTTATTTCTGAGTTGAAGTAATTTTGTCATATACACGTCCTCGTTTATATAATAACTATTCAAACACAAATAATAATTTAAAACATTGAAAAGTGTCTGAAAAATTCTTTTCAAATCCAGTTTTTGTTTCCAGCTATAGGTACTACCTACTGCCTCTCACACAAGCACTATCCTGTTTTTGTTTCCAGCTATAGATACTACCTACTGCCTCTCACACAAGCACTATCCTGTTTTTGTTTCCAGCTATAGGTATTACCTACTGCCTCTCACACAAGCACCATCCTGTTTTGTTTCCAGCTATAGGTACTACCTACTGCCTCTCACACAAGCACCAACCTGTTTTTGTTTCCAGCTATAGGTACTACCTAATGCCTCTCACACAAGCACCATCCTGTTTTTGCTTCCAGCTGTAGATACTACCTACTGCCTCTCACACAAGCACCATCCTGTTTTTGTTTCCAACTATAGATACTACCTACTGCCTCTCACACAAGCACCATCCTGTTTTTGTGTCCAGCTATAGATACTACCTAATGCCTCTCACACAAGCACCATCCTGTTTTTGTTTCCAGCTATAGATACTACCTACTGCCTCTCACACAAGCACCATGGCTGACCAGGAATCGGGAATGACATTGTGGCTGTTCTTCAGTATAGCAATATGTGTTTTCGGCAACTCCTTTCTTTATGGTTACAACATAGGAGCCGTCAACTCACCAGCTCGGGTATGACAGCACATACGTTTTACTTATATGCAGTGTATTGGAATACACAGATCAGTTACTAAGACGAGTTTTTAACATCACTCACTCAGAGTAGTGATTGTCCCCAGTAGGCTAACCCGTTCAGTCTTCTGATGAAGACCGCGGTATTAGGACAAAAGCTCCCGGTTAACTTTCTTTTATTTATGTTGGACAAAAAAGTGTAATCATATACAGAAGGTTAGACGGTCAGATGAACATGTTCCTTACCAAATATTTATGTAAAAAGTGGCATCATTCAGTGCATAAGTAATTACATAAATGTTGGCAAAACCTGCTAGACATACATTCACTAGATTTGACATATTGAAATAAATTATAAATGTTTACAATATATCACATTTTGTTTGATGAGTTAACAATACGATTTGACAGATGACAGTTTTAACTTGTATCGATATATTATAGTCTGCGCGTACATTTTATGTAAGATTTGTTCATTTGTACATCTGATGCAATCATGTATAACTTCGTATCATTGTAGCTCATTAAGACTTTCTACAGCCAAGTGTACCTGGCAAGGGAAGGCATAGAGACCGTTTACAACCCGCTAGACAAGTCTCTATATTATACAGAGGAGTATTTCAACAGCACTGCGACAGTTTCAACGCCGATGATGGCATCCTCGACTCCTGGTTTGATCGATGATTTCAATATGACCACAACATTACGACCTGCCCTTCTAGCTCGAAACGAAGAAGGTTTTAACATATTAGTTATACTATATACTTGGAATTAAAATATTGAACCATTTCAGGACATTTTGACTGCAAACTAGCACAAAAACATTGTGGGTATTTTTACCAGTCAATGACTGTTATCGTGTTGGTTGCGGGTATAATAATACTAATAAGAAGAAGAAGAAGAAGAAGAAATAATTCTGATGATAATTATGATGATGATTGTGATGACGTTGATGAAGATGATGGTGACTATAAAGATGAAGACGGTGTACATATGTTATTAAAAAAACAATACGTACATTATACGTGCACGGTGTACGCTAAACCTTGCAGAATTAAGTTAAAGTAATTATCTTATCAAATAATTTACCATTTCTATATTAAAAGCCATTCTTTGTGGTTTCAGAGATTGAAGCAGATAATTTCATAGAGATCATGTGGTCGCTGACGGTGGCCCTGTTCGTGTTTTTCGGTATGATTGGTGCCTTCTCTTCTGCCAAAATTGCTGACTACTTCGGGAGGTAGAGTGAGACATAACATCAGAGCAAAATTGCAACATGTTATACGTTTTTCAATACAATACATGCAAATAAAAATTATATATATGTATACTGGATAAAAAAAAAGACACTTTCGCTTAGTATTAATGTAGATTTTCGCTTAGTGTTAATGTAGATAATTGTATTAACGTTTAAATAGATTTGACTGAAATCTTCTGTGTTAAATTATGCCATGTACTTCACGAAAGTTCTTTTCTTGTTCACTGTACATTAACATTTATATTTTTTATTTATTATATTATTAAGTTATTTAAAGAAAATATATTATACGTTTAAATCAATATTTATATTAAAGCAAAAGCGAGACTATGAAGTAATAACTTTAGATGAGCGTTCTTTTCTTTCGCAGAAAGAAGGGCATGGTCTTGATTGCCTTCATACAGATCTTGGCCGGTATTTTTGGAGGAATTCCAACCTTTGCAAAGGCACCCGAATGCCTGATGGTGTCTCGAGTGCTGGTGGGACTGCATAGCGGTTCGTAATCTTTCTATTTCTACATAAGGTGTTCAATGTTTTATTACTATGTATGTTGAATCGCAGTGCTATGAGGTTAATTTTTATTTACAAGTGTTTGTATTGCGATTAAAACTGGGCTAAGTGTGAGGTTCAACATACCTTTAAACATGTTTAAACCCCAAATGCTTTGCATTGACCGTTCCAAGGCGGTGACACCAGTTTTATCATTTTTATGTTTAATGTTGCGTTGTGCATATCGTCCTGTATTGTATAGCCAATAGGTCATATGCCTTACTGAAATAAAGAACCAGCGGATGTTTATAATGGGTTTCTCTCCCGATGATGTCTCTGGAGTTTCATTATTCTTATATCAAATGGTTTAAATGCAAGTCCATCTGTCAATATACATTTATACCATAAATAGTTCCAGGCGTAAAAACAAATAAAAATAGTGATATTGTTGCTACAATAATATCGCTTGTTACTTTAAATTAAATTAATCAGTAAATCAAAACGTTAGCATTTGCTACAAAATATAGTTTTTCAATTTGATTGTAATACAATTATATAAACTAAGATTGTATGCAGTTGAACAACAATGGCTTACATAGAGTTTGTTTAGATAAAGTTTAAATTATGTAAATAATGTTGCCCTCAAGATTTCAGATGTACGATGGTGCTTTCATCAAGTCAGAATCAACAGCCTTATTGTATTGAGTAGTGCGTGTTGTATCTGATCCAATATTTGTAACTGTATTTAACATTTCATTAATCATTTTTATCACATAAAGTAAACAAGAGCTCCCCTCAAGGCTAAGCCAACGTCTTTATCTTTCCACTTCAGCATTCAACTTAAACAGTTCAAATGTACGTGGTGTCATGAACAGTATCTTTCTTTCTTGCCGTACTAGTTTCATATTTTACTAAAGTGAGACAATGTACATACAAACAATAATTGGTAAATCGAATCATAATATTATAGTGTACTACCCAGCCATGTAATGCTTCACGAGTCACTAAATAGACATGTTATTGTGTAATCATTCAATTAAATCAATATTGTGCAAGAACAGATAAAATGTAACAATAATTATACAAGTGACATTGTGGTATATAAATCACATTGATAAATGTATATATTAATAATTTCTACAAATGATAAAACAGGTGTAACTGTGATATATAAATAAAACATGATAAGTTCATGTATAAACAATTAATGCATTTGTAATAACAATGCGAGTAATATAATGCACATATGCATGTTTTTTTTTTCTTTTTAAACGTTTAACGATATATATAAACACGTAGCTGAGATTTTGCTTGTGCAATTGTCCGCAGGAAAACATTGCTGTTAAAAAGGCATGGATAATGTTAAATATTCTACTGTTCATATTGTTTTACCTCATGTTGAAAGAAAGTATTTATATCAAATAGGTAAAAGTATAACAGCATTTTCAAGAAGCCACTTACAAAAGTCGTAATAAAATAAATAAATATAGGTTCAAAGAATTGTGATGAAATTTAGATAACGAGCAAATCAATATGGACGTCTATATAAGACGTCCATATGTCAAACAATGATGAAAGCAAATACATTAAAGCAATCGCTCGGAAATCGAATTTCGCAAAATACTGCCTTCAAAAACCTATTCAACATAATAATGTAAGTAATAATGACTAATTCTGTCTCAAAGACAAAACTGAGTTTGTGATGAAAACTCATCCTCTGTAACCCAGGATTGATTCATGACGATTTATACTACATTTAAAGAGTGTAACGGCTTATCACACGTGGGTATTCGATGATGAAGAAAATTGAAACTTTACTTCCCATTAAAATTCCACGCATTTGCCTCGAGGAACACCACGCGGCCTTATTGTGGGATATGGCTCCAGCTCATGCAGCGCTATACATACACGGGTGTACACTATCAGAATAGCACTCGGAAAACATCCGTTACCTGCAATTCCCAAGATGTCAACATCATTGAGAATCTAAGATACGGTGTCAACTGCACAAGCAATAACAATACTTTCGAAATCTGGCGCACAAACCCACCGATAAATGCAAGAATAGTCCTCCATTCGGTAATTGAAATGTCTATAAGATAGATACGTCCCCGGGTCGTTAGACCCATGAATGAACAAAGATGTACCATGATTTTATTTGAATAACACTTTTTTAAGTCATGACACCCTACAATACATTTGTGCAGCTATTAGTGTCTGTACGTTGTTTTTATTTTAAGGTGATCGCTTTAATTTGATTAGTTTTATATCCAACTGTGCAATAATATTTTACAGGTGCATGCGTATGTTATGCAATTAATTTTCACATAAATTTGAACTAATGTCCACAAACAATAACCATTTTCTTATGAATATTAGTACAAGTGTTGTTAAGTGTCTCTTTCCTGTGATTAATTGAAGAGCATTTGTATTTTGAAACGGATATGCAAAACGATTGATCTCAACAGAATATAGGACTATTCTGCATGCATTGTCCGCCACAAACTATTGACTTTGATACAAATAATTCAGTTATAGACTCAAAGCACCTTCGAGTTCTTAACAATATAACTGTTTAGCTAAAACACAGTATTTAGAGCGACGCATAGGTTCATCGAGCCCATCATTTTATTGTACCGGTCGCGACAGCCAATGCGTTAAAACAATTTCCATCTTCATTATATTCTATATTCATGGTTTGTTAAACGGTCTCAACATATCTCTGTATTTTTATCTTCTCTGACGGGATATTCAGAACTACGATATACTGCATATTTCTTCCACTGTACATGTACATCATTCTCTCTTGCTTCCACCTTATCGCTCTCGCACTAATCCCACACCCCTAACATTTTTTTCATTTTTTCCTCATTGTACAAACCAGTTTGTTGTTTTGTTTTTGCTGTTTCATCCATTGTACTTCTCACTGTCTCTTCGACCGAGCGTTGCCCTACTGGTGTATCTATATAGTCCACTTACATGCAGGGTCATTATGGCCGTTGACAATAATAACAACTATATACCGTTTTCTACAGGCATCAACATTAGCCTTGCATCCCTCTACCTGGCCGAGATTGCCCCCAAGAAAATCCGAGGAGCAGTGGGGACATGTCATCAACTATTCATCACTGTCGGAATCTTATGGTCAATGGTCCTCGGTCTTCCGGAGTTAGCTGGTAAATACAATTTTTAAAATATTATTTTAGTGCTGTATTACCTTAATTATTAATCCCTCACTAAATCCGTGTTGCTCTTGTTTTATGACAACATTAACTATTAAATACTCATTAATATTCATGTAACTATGAAAAATGTGTTAGGAAAAAAATGCAACTTCAGTATGACCAGAGGTATCGGTAGGAATGCTGAAACCCTTTTTTTAAATGGTAGTGCTTTTCGCAGCAAACAAATGACATAAGTTCAAACAGAACCATATAAGCAAATAAAATCAACAAGCGAATATTATAGAGACTCTTAAATTTCATTTCAGGTCGTTGGAGAACTTGGCCCATTGTGTTCGCATTTAACGCCTTTCCATCCATTATCTGTCTGATATTTTTCCCGCTTTGTCCCGAGAGTCCCCGATTTCTGCTCATCAAGAAGAACGACGAACACGGCGCCAGACAAGGTTTACCGCTGATTTTCCTTCCACAGAAAGTATTTGTCACTTGCTGAGTACCTGTTCAACATTAAGAATAGTTGTGTACCTTACTTTAAATATTTGATGACTCAGTGTTAATAAGGTTAACTGTTGATAACTCTGCTGTTTGGTGCGTTGTCTCCCATAGCGCTAGGCATCAATCGTTGCAAATCACCGATTGGAAAACACTTACGTAAATCACTTCTTATTGGTACCTTGTTTAAATTGCTATCCTTGCAATTGTTATATGTTTAACACTTGTAGCGCTGAAGAAATTACGCGGCCACGATTTTATCAATGACGAGATGGAGGAAATGCGTGTCGAGGCCCGCAAGTCGAGTACGTTGAAGAATTTCACGCTAAAAGAGCTTCTAACAACACCAGAGCTGAAACTTCCAGTTATCATAGCATGTTTCCTGCAAGTTGCTCAGCAGTGGTCCGGAATTAACGCTGTAAGAATAATCAACTGTTTTGCCGCGGGCTATATGTTTATTGCAATCACTGGCAATTAAGGCTGGCTTAGGAATAAACGGTTTGAATATAGTTTCCGTTACATACATATATGCATCATAATTATAACGTGTACTGTTTGTCAAATCAGGCAATAAGTTTGTAGCAGTTCTCAGCATTCATAATCATCTCAAGCTGTTTAGTGAACATTTTTTCACAAAGTTGCTTTGCGGGCATGTTTGAAGCTAGGCCGTGTTCTAATGTTACTTTTGACCAATAACTCTGTACATTGCTATGTTGACTTGCCATTGACTCTGACTCTCATTCCTATCCCAAACTCCTAGGCCATCCCTAACCTTGACTACCACTTACCGTGGCAGTCCGTCATCTTAAAGGCACACACACTTGACAACCACTTACCGTGGCAGTCCGTCATCTTAAAGGCACACACAAGGTGCTGCAAGTTAAAACAACCATTAAGAGTTTAATTAAGATTTTACAAGCACACAAAATAAAACATTTTGACCAAAAAACTATTTGAACAGTTTTTATTCCACTGCATGAAAAATCTCGTTATTGTGGTCAATTAAGTATTTCAATTTCGAGGTTCGTGTAATAAACCTACTAGTGTGAATTTTATACAAACATAAATCGGTACAACAAATTGAGAAAACATCATAAACAAAGTAACATGTTTCAGTATGCACATTTACATATTAGCGGTCAGAAACCGACCAAGTGATTTTGAGTTTGAAAATTGTTGAATTGTTGAAATGTATTTGAAACTTCAAATATTGCACAATATGCTACATAGACGGCCCTCAAAATTACTAGTTCAGTTTATGACAATTGATATCACTGTTAGAAGTACAGTTATTCATAAAACAACATGGAACTTGTGCAAATTACCACTGTGTTTTTATGAATAGACTGACATCCGCGTCGCCACAAGCAAATAAACAAGGCTAATATTTATAAACAGTTTACTTGGAGGATCAATGCTTTTGTTAATTAAACATTATCCAAAAAACTAATATTTTTCTGACCCAGGGTATAACTGAAGCTTAAACATACAATAATACAATTTTACCAGACATTTAAATGACCGTTTTAATTCTTTATTCTAACTTGGATCATGTCCACCTTCAATGCGGCTTTAATTTGTTTGGTTATTAGTTTTATTTTATCATTTATTGTCTTGATCTTTATGTTTCAGGCGATGTCTTACTCGAGTTTCATCTTTTCCCAAGCCAACGTTCCGTCGGCAACGATACCGTACGTCATTGTGGGTCAGGGAGCCATCAACGTCATCAGTTCTATTTTCGCGGTAAGTACATGTATACCTATACACATATCGCGTATATAATTATAACTTTGTGTCCAAGGCGATGCCCCCGTTTGATTCATATTTGTGATTTGTGTTCTATCCGTGTTTTTGTATTGTGCTGTGGTGTATTGGCAATTGGTCACTGGCCTTAAAGCAGCAGTCCAGAAATATGTTACTAGAAATAAAACTTTGCAGAAATCGTTTCTAATGGACACCTTACCGATTAAAATAAAAAAATAAAACATAATAAAAGCTGTAAAATTATAACGTTTTGGTAACTTTTTATCGTATAGTAATCTGTATGCGATAGCTGGTGATGCCTCAGGGGTAAATCAAATAACATTATACATTAGTGTGTATTTCGCACTTACCAAGCGTTTTCGAACATAGACATTATAAAATAGCTTTCGTAAATAAGAAACAGTTTTCAATCGAATAAACGCCATTAACGTTCATTAGAACTAATGCTATTTTAAGATGTATTGAATTATATTCTATGGACTGCGGCTTTAAAAGGACGTTATGCTGTTAATAAGAGTTCTCTCCTGCTGCTGCAGCTGGAGTTTCACATCGTTTATACATCGTATTTCAGCCTGTGGCAGTATTCACGAAGCATCTTTAGTAATTTCTTAAATATTTTCACTTAAGTACAAAATTTGAATGCATTGTATTTCTTTACCTAATAAACCCAGGCATATGTTGTTGATATTTATCAAATAACACTTTCATAATGATGTGATGTTAAAGTGTTACTTACTGCTGAATTTGATTCTTTATCGATTTATACGGTTGAACAAATATTAAAATTTAAAGATAAGAATAAAATTTAACTTAAGATGCTTTGTGAATACCGACCCAGGCGTTTTTCTTTGACATAGTATGCACATAGATATGTCAGAAACTTCTTAAACACTCGTCAAGTATTGAAATAATGTTAATTGCACCATGCAATATTCATCTTCAGTTCATTGTACATCTTTGTCAGCTCTGCAGGCAGCATACATTCAAATTACGTTACGTTTATTTATTGAAGACATGCACTGGTATGTTTATTTTGAGAATAAAACAAATGATGAAAACACCCCGCACTTGTTATGAGAGTCCGATTTTTTATTTTATTTTTATTACCCTTATGTCAAAATTGCAACCGTTCGTTCAGTTTGTGTTGAACAGTTTGAACCAGTGTGGACCGTCTGGGCTTGAAAATGTTAACAAGAAAGAACAGCCGAGCTGCAAGCTTTGTTCACTAACAATGCACCATCGCCGAGTACACGTTGATCCAAATGTGTAACACAGTTTGTGGCGACAAAGGTGTTGTGTTCATGATTGTTCACATGTTCCATAACAAGTTTAATAAAAAGTTAAAAACAATACATTTCCAGATGCTGCCAGAATAGCATGTGTTATGTGTAACAAACTGTTGATTGTGTGGTTTCTTTGCAGATACCATTGATGGAGAAGCTAGGGCGACGGCCTCTGTTGATATTCCCCATGGGAGGCATGGTTATATCCTTCATAGTGCTCACAGTCTGTCTCAATCTTCTGCAATCAGATGACTTTTCGGTACGAAATTTTGGTCGCAATTTAGAGAAAAATGTTTGAGTGTTGAAAAACCAGATTGTCGAAAGCGTTGATGCTGTAGTACTAAACTACATATGAAACTGTCAATGACTGATGCTTAAGCAGGAGTCTAAACTATAAATAGGGCAAATTCACCAAGGTTCGGACAATCGATATTTTAAACCATAGATCAGACGTTTTACTAATAATTATCTGCCGCCATTTGTCTCCCCTACAAGATTCCCATCGGGTAAAACGGCGCCAAAATTAGTCATCAAATAAAGAAAAGAAAAAAAATGGTGCCGATCATGTGATTTGTTCTGAAAAATCGGCGCCAAACATTGAATGGTGTAAGCTGTAAATAGCTGAAACAAAAACTCCTTTTTAACGTTTTTATTAAAACAACTTCTGACTGAAATGTAACTTGATTTACTAACGATGACATAATAATACGGTTGAAATATGTTAGTTTTGAAAATACCATGTGTTTGATTGATATAGTTTTCTTTGCTACATTTTTTTTTTTTTTTGACTACAGCGCTAAATATAAAAATGGTGAATTTACTATGGTTCGGACAGCTTCAACCAAGCATCGGACAGCATTCTCCAAGCTTCGGACACTGGGGATGGGGCTAGTACATTATATCAGCTGACTTTGATTTGGCGATGAATTAAAAAAAAATTTTTTTTCCTATTTATGGAGCTATTTTGCTCCATGATCGTATATGAAGAAAAAACACGTTTTGGCAGTGAACCGTCTTGGCATACTGGGTGTGTACAGTATATGCGACAACACTGCTATTTAATAAATAGACTCCGAATTGCAAGTAGACCTAAGTAAATCGCCTAAACGGGATAGGACGAGTGTTAACGATAGCGTCCGAAGCTCGGAATAGGCTGTCCGAACCTTAGTTATAATGCCCGAACTATGGTATTTTTAATGTATCTTTATCGGACTGGTTTTTACAATATACAACCAACAGAAATGCCAACAAATCATGTTAAAACGCGTTTTAAATGTCTCTTCTATGATACAAACACGCATCTATTTGTGTAAAATATTTACGCACGGTAACATATTACAGCGCGTAGAAAGCATTCAACCTTCGTCCGAACCTTGGTGAATTTGCCCTAAATGTTTTGTAATTGACGTTAGGACGGACGGATGATTGACAGGTCGATTAGCCAATCAAATCGCGGCACTGATAAGCATGTGTTCCATCCGCCATTTAGTCCGTCAAACTGACCAACATACCTGACAATCCAATAATATTGTTATATTTTTGCATTCTATACATAGAGTGTGACGTTACTGCTTTCGTCTAACGCTAGTTGCGAGAAGCGACATCAGGTGGACACAATAATATTTTTGTAGTCACGCTTTGGTGGCGTGTAACCTTTAAAAAAAGTAATAGTGAAAGTCAGTTCAGTTCTACGAAATTTCCTGATACTAAAAATAGCATGTTTATGACGCGTGATGATAACGTTAACACATTCACGGGATTTAAACGAACAAGTGGTGTAGCCTGTAGACGAAATTCAAGTCTTACAGATGAATAGATTCGTAGATCAGCTTTAAATAGTCAAACTCACGAAATGTACTTCGAAAGAGTGTTCAGAAATGGATTACGCGTACGTACACATTGTTTTCTAAATTTGTTATATACGGATTTATCGCCAAAATTGGATTAAACGTTTACACTTTTCGGGAGCATCTTGAAATTGAGTTGAATGGTTACTGCTCTCTCTCTATGAAATCCACGTCTTCAATATCAAGACTAACCAAGGACGATTTGAATCTAGGCCGGTTGTTTGTTTATAGGCCGATCGGACTCAAAACGACCAACCAAGAATCGAAAGGTGGCAGTTATGTGAAAGACAAACGTTAGGAACCCATCAAAACAAAATGGTGCCCGGAGAAAGTTCAAGAACGCCGAACAATTCTTCAATACATAAATACTTCATTGTGATTTCTGGAAAAAGATACTGAACAAAACAATGAACAATTGCAATTTGATAATGATCTCTGAGGGTAAAATGGATTTATTTTGCAGTACGTGAATCGTCAAAGAAAGCAATAAAATGTAAACAACGGAAGACTATGCGTGCTAAGCAACATGGAACAACTGAAGTCATGTATTGTGCATAAATAAAAAGGATAAATAAATATTTAGGATATTAAAGTACGGTTTGGACCAAGATGGCCAGCTCCAATGCCTTGTGGGATAAACGTATACCCGAAGACATTGTCTGCTAGTCCTCTTGGACCAATACAGCTGTGGACACACAAGAAAGTATCGGAGGTATGGTAGGTTCTAATTAATGTATATGTAACTGAAAAAAAACATCTAAAGGTATTTTCAGATTATACATTTATAGAAAGCTTTTTGTCAGACTCGTTGATTTCTGTTGATATCGATATCATCAACACATTGTCTTTGATCGACAGAGCGAGTATTTTAATATTTGACATAGTGACACTACTGAAGGTTACAGTAGATCTCCCCGTGAATTTAACGATTTCCTCAGTTTTCAAGCTACATTTTTTTCAATGTAATAGGCTGACACAAAATCTTGTTATTTGTAATTAAAATACGTTATTCTAGAGTCTACTGGTATATTGGCTAGCCTACCGACTCGTACCGCCTTGTTATATATTTTATGGACATAAACAGAGTAGACTGACTTGAAATCGGTGGGCGTGTATATTCGGCTCTGTCGTAACGTCAATTGTAAGCTGTTTGTTTTCTGTACTACATTATTTAATACTACTTTAACACAACAAGACTGTGCCTTCAGATGTTTTATCAGTTTATATGACAAATATCTGAAGTTTACGGTCAGTTTCTAAAACTGTGGCCAACTTAAAGTTAGGGTTTTACATGACATACTCTGCAATATGTCTTTATTAAATGACACATCATAAATGGGTTGGCTGAACGTGTAAATGCTTATATAGTGCGTGTATATGTTGTTTATTTGCTACAGGAACAGAAGATGACGCTGGCTGTCATATGTATCATCGTGGTGCATACGTATGTGATAGGATTTGCACTAGGCCTGGGTAAATAAAAACTTGTATATCAATTGTAGGAATCTGATACTGAAACTCTTATAAAACAACTGAATGCCATTCTTGTTAGGTAAAAGAAATATTGAATATGTAGAAACGTATATCACGATAAGCACGAAATAGACAGCTAAAACGAAAAAAGATAAAAAGTTGGGCTACAGTCTTGTTAGCGCACAGCATTGGGTGTATAACCCTGCTGAAAGCGTACCGGACCTAATTTTGGCGCAGAATTGAACATAGCATACTTCTTATATAGTATTTGAGTTGCAATTAAAACAAGTGTATAACTATTGTTTACAGTACCTTATTTGCTGTTTTGGCTGGGGTAATGATATTTATAATGTAAAGGTAATATTTACGAATGTTTTGGCTGCATGTTTATCTGACTTATGTGACTTATGATTTAAACAGAGTTACGTTGCAGATATTCTGCTTCGAGACCAATAGTATCACTTTTGTGTGCCTTGAGCGCCCATGTAAGGGGTTATTGATGACACAAAGGAAACCTTACTCATTTACCGAGCTTCTGTGTCCTTATTGTGGCAAGCTCCATGTTGTTGTTGTATGCAAACAGTAATAGGTGGCAATACATTCTTCTCAAGGTCCGACAGCAGTCTTAGCTAGTATATATCCAGCAATTATACATGTTATTTCAGTCATATTATGTGGCGCAAAATTAACTCAGTTTTCATTTATTTCGATTCTCATTATACGGTAAAATACCCACGATAGTGTACCTCAGATTAAAATCATTTCTAAAATGTACTATTATGCTTCTTTCTTACCCACTGAGTTATCATTTCGTGGCACTATGTCTACGTGTATACCCGGCTTGTACATTGAACATTCTAAATCAGGTCCAATTCCATTCTTGTATGTGATGCAACATTTTAATTCAGGCCAAATTCCATTCTTGTTTTGTGATGCAACACTCTATTTCAGACCCAATTACATTATTGTTTTGTGATGCAACATTCTATTTCAGGCATATTTCCATTCTTGTTTTGTGATGCAAAATTTCCATTTCAGGCCCAATTCCATTTTTGTTGTGCGGCGAAATCTTCCGACAAGCGCCCAGAGCGGCGGCCATGAGTCTGTCGCTGGCTTTCAACTGGGTTTGCAACTTCATCCTCATGTTAACATTCCGTTTCATACAGGTGAGTAGTCTCTCTCAGTTAGTTGGTGCTTTGCATTTCATACCATTCCTAGATAACTCTATGTACTGAGCAGGCTAAACAATGGTCTCTGAATGTGTTTTCCAATCAATTAACGAGAATTGTGTACGGATTACAAAGGGCACAGAAAACAGAATTATGTTTGATTGATTGTTTACATAAACTTGTATACCGGGTTTTTCCGAATTAGAAAAGTAGAACAACTTTCAGACAAATTCTGTTTGCTATTTAATTATATCCAAATAAATTTGTCTAAACATATTAAAAAATATAGTTTTATGTAATATACTTTTAATAGTAGTAAGATTTGAACTGAAAACATGCTTATTATTTTACTTTTTTAGTGCATGTATGTCATTAGTGAACTTAACGAATTGTATAAAACCTTGCTTTACTTCTGGAATAAGTACTTCCTTCATCCTTTAATTACAGAAAGGTATCGGCGCATATACCTACCTAATCTTCATTGTCATTCTCGTCATCGCCATCATTTTCATCGTCATCTTCGTCCCAGAAACCAAGAACAGGACTTTCGACGAGATTGCCCAGTCCATCGCCTTCGGGCGGGCGTCAAGATCAGGTGGCCTTGAGGTGCAACAAGACGAGGAGGAAATGAAACCTATGAAACGCAAATCAAAGGACTAGGGACCAGTGTTGGCTTTAAAAATTGGCGTTTAGAATATTTGAGGCGTGTCGTGGGAAAACCGGGTTTAATGCATGTGCGTCCGCACAGGCTAATTCGGGACGACACTTTCCGCCTACAGTGGATTTATGTTTAGAAGAGACTTAATCAAAACAGAAAATTTCATAACAGCGGAAATTGTTAGCCTGTGCGGACTACACAGGCTGATCCAGGACGACACTTTTTGCACATGCATTAAGCCCGTTTTTCCCACAACTCGCATCATTTTTAATTTTACACATTTTTTTTAATTTAGTATTCTCGAATTGTTTAAGAGACCTATACACCTGGTATCGCTCAAGTCCTCTGTGGTATAACGGCTCTGCCACGCGGCGTAGTGACAATAACAACAACAACACGAGCTCGGGGTTCAAGCTGTTTATTCGGATGTCTCGGCTATCAGCTCCCAAGCTGCGCTTGCTACCCGGCCGTCGCCCCACACGAGCGTTCCAGTTGCGCCCTCAAAACTCTCCAAGACCAGTCTCTCAAAACCCAATCTCCAAACCCTCTCCCTGAGTAAGAACCGTGCTCGTATTTACACTAATCAACATCAATGCATATGTAAACAACTTAATATTCATCAACATGACAGGTATATATATCTATGCCATTGGCAAACATCACAAGGCAATTTAAAACATAACTCCACTAACTAGTTTGTGTACTGGTCCAGCCTTTTTTGTGTTAACGAGTATTGTCTGACAACTGAACTATCACATAAAAATAAAAAATATATATTCTCAAAATCTAAAAAAAAATATTGCGAATATGCTCGCATGTTTACCTTTCCAGTTATTTGCAGATTGATACTACGTACAATAATGCGACCCCGCTGTAAAAATACGCCAAACTGGATTTCACGAATAATATTTAATAGTTGCAATAATTGCGTACATCTCCATTACTTTCGTTAATTTCATTGTATATATTTGTGCATGCAATAGGCCTAACCAAATTAAGGTTTTTACTAATGGTCATAATCGCAAATGTGTTTAATTTTTTCCCCATCATAATCTACTATCAATAAGTTAATAATTATAAGACACTGTATTTGAATTTAAAGACATTTTACCGTGGAATAAAAAAGTTATTAGCATTTTTGTAATGCCACCCCCATGGTAAAAAGCTACAAAACATGTTCATATTTTTTATTGCCAGCATATTTTAAACTTCATAACAGTTACATAGACATCTATAAGCAAAACAATAACAACTTTGTGATGTTTATATAAACAATATAAAGACAAAAAATAAAATATGTACAGAACCCCTATCAAAAATAAGGACATCTTCAAATAACTTGAAAATGCGTGTCCATAAATTAAAGTCAGTTGTGAGAATATAGGTTAAGGGTATAGGTGAATTGAGCCCATTAAAATTATGTACATACATATGCAAATGAAAAACCAAAAAAAGTATGAACTTTCATTGTCATATACGAGAAATATTTGCAGCTTAAGTCTACAGGGGTCGGTTTTGAATATCTAGCCAGTAACGTGCCAAATGCTGTTTTTAGTACATATCACAACTGAACATATCAAAAAATTTCATAAATTATAATATTCTGATTCCAATAACAGCTTGGTGACTTATTTTTTTAGACAACTAATACAAGTAAATACTAAACATTGTTACTATAATTAAGTATTAGAGTCACTCGTAAAACAGTCGTCAGAGAAAATTATATTGGACACAAATGCCAACATACAGGACCCATGACATCCAATGACTAAATGAACTATCCAACCATCTTTTAACCTAGTATTTACATAAAAACATACTGACATGTTTGTGTTGCAAAGAATACAATCATTTAAAATTAATCCTGTAACAACAGTTGTCGAGGTTAACAAATTACTAAGGGTAAAACACAAGAAGAACTGAACAGTTTTAGTTTCTGTTGATGTAGCATATATCTTTTTATGTAGTTTAAAAATACATTTGTTTCCATTTATATGCAATTAAAAAAAGACTATACATTATCATACTTATTCTGTACATAAAATACACAACTTTGTGATCTTAACAGCAATCATATATTGACAAATAAGCAAAATGTTAAAGTACCCCCTCTAAAAACAAATTCTAACACTTTTATAAAATATGCTTTCAACTTCAAAGTGAATTCTGGAATATTATTCAAGTGTATGTGACCCTAAAAAATTAATGTTATTTTTAATACAAATAAACAAAGCAAAACTATCAACTTTTACCAGTTCTAACTGGAAATATAAGCTGATGACTGAAGTATTGAAGGGTGGGTTTAAGAATTGACAACAGTTATTTGTAAAAGAATATTTATCCGACATATTTAAACTAATATTATTACAAACTCTAGTTTATTTAAATTTCTTACTTGATTAAGTTGAAATAAATGTTTAGGAGCTTTACATGTAAGTTTGGGATCAAATTGAAAACTGAAACACCTAACTTATTTGCTATTTAACTCAATAGTTACTCAAAATGTATTAGCACATTTGCATGTTGTAGTATTGCAAAAAATATATTTGACATTTGTATACAATATATTTAGTTAATGGTTTTGAGTTAATAATATGAATAATATTTAACAATATTAAATAATAAATAACTATGTTATAATTTATTTTGTTCATATAATAATTCTTATTATCTCAAAAAACTTACTTAAATTTTAAGCATGGTAACTGTTACTAACATGTCGTTGCTGTCAAAGCAACATTTTCAAAAATTATCAAGTATTTATATAACTAACAGATGATACTTAAATGTGTGCATCAAAACGTTTGTCAATATGGGCACAATAATGCAGCTCATTAAATTAAAAGTGTTCAATCCAAGGACAGAAGCACTGTAATCTTGATGATTGTTGTTGTAAATTCTTCTCATGCAATATAGTTTCCTGGACCTGTGTGTTCATGTGAAAACTTGAGCTGATGAACTGTTTCGTTTTTTTCTCAAAAATCCAGATGATTTGTCTAGAATAAGTTATAAATGTTGCCATTGATGTGACATCGGGGAACCTGAGCCAGGAAGCTGCAAATACAAATTATTAAGTATATATAGTATAAGAACAAGTAAATAAAACATGATCATTGTTAACTACATACTCTGAGAACATAGCCCCATTTATTAGACTTCAGATGTCAAATTATGAATCATTGTGTTCAAATGTGAATCAGTTAACACACACATTATAGGAATCCGGTGCAATATATGCCAATCAAAAGACGTTATGCATTTAAAAAATGATATATTTTTCAATAGAAAATGGTTTTGAATGAGATCTGAGTAAATATAAAATCATATAGTTGTATTCATTCACTTAATATTGGTGTGCATATATTTAACAAATAAAGAAATTCCAAGAACAAACACCATTGTCAAACAAACCTGTATGCAATGTCTTGCATGTATACAACACTATTTACATGCCAACAGTTTATGGTTTATGGTGTGTCTTGCATTTATACAACACTATTTACATGCCAACAGTTTCTATTCTGGCACCGAAGTAGCTGGTAACGTTCAAAGGAATAAAATGTTCCACACAATATTGTCACCGATACGAGTCCACGATAGCACTGTTAGTGATGGTAGATTTTTTTCATAAATAATCAAAACGCTGACAGCGTAGAAAGACTGTTGGCGGGAAAAGAAACTTCGAGCAATAGTTGTTTTTATTGCAAGGAACATTTATTGAAGTAAGTCACCTGTCTGTTATATCATTTCTACAAAAAATCTCGAAACTCATATATATGCACTCTACTTTAAATAAATTGGTATTATCTGGTATTTGACCTAATCTAAGATAGAGATCCAAGCCACTGTTTTTTGCAAATTAAAACTAATATCGCCCGCGTCGAATTTAATACTATTTATCTACGACATTCTCATTATTATTTTTGTTTAATTTGTGGGAGGCAAATAAAGTGCAAACTATTTAAAAAGCA